>PYHX02000494.1:25951676-26104176 GCA_004302925.2 Cochliomyia hominivorax
TTGATTGATAGATAATATTTGAACATGTCTATTTACTAGACTTTTCTTCATTTTGTAATGACTACTTCGTTCTATACCATAAAATTATGTCTAGACAATTTTTTATTAATTTGAAGACCGGTTTTTATTTACAAGATCTAACGATGTTCGAAAAAAAATTTCCTTAGCAACAAAACTAAAAAAAAAAACAATTAAATACACACTTTTCTACAAAAATAGAACCTTGTTCTCTTAACAATTTGGAAGATCTTTTGAAAGTTTTTTAGAATCTTTTTTTATTTTATTTTATTTTATTTTATTTTATTTTATTTTATTTGTGAATAAAATTCGTTGTTTAATCTTTAATTTAAAAGAGCGAAAGTATATCATTTCGGAACTAATATAGATGACTAAAGTATGTAAAAATCTAATACTACTTGAACCTTTGCAATTTATCTAAAGTACTCAACACTGAAACAAATACCAGGTAGCTGCCATACAACTGTGAGGTAGTGATTAAATCTTTAATTGTTGGAAATGACTCTTTTTTTTCATTATTCTTAATACTAACAATTTCAAATAGGCCTCAGTCCATCTGATGTACAGAATCATTTAAAGGATTTTAAATAATTTTTACTATGAAGAATAAGTTGTGAGATCGACCAGAGAAATGTGCGTACTAAAATTATTAAATATTTTAAACACTACCCATCTTGGTCCCAAGAGTTCAAAGCTCTTATTTACTAAATTTCATTAAAATCGTTTTATATTTAGGACATTTATGAGGTTAAACTCTTATTATGGGAAGACAATTGTTTTTGGGAGGTTCTGAACATGATAAATTTCAAAAGGCTTCGTTCTTGGCGCAAAATAATAATATTTACCAAATTTAGAGTGCCAGCCAGACGGACATTGTAATTTTGAGTGAAAAAGTTATACTGAGTACACTTGAAAAGTATAATGCCTCAATCACCTACGCTGGTTGTAGAGTGTAATAATAATTTAATGTTAATACGCCTCTGTAACGTTGTGATAACTTGATTTTGTTCCTTTTGCATTACTGGAAATTTACGGTCAATGTTCAGTTTGACATAACCTTCAATTCATTGCATATGTTCACACTCACACTTACAGACAAACAACTTACATATGTTCACACTTACACAAGCAAACAACTGCATTCAAAATTATTATTTAATAATAAATTCAAAACAGATCTTTAAAAATACGAAATGAATGAATGAATGAAATCGGAAAGTAAACTTGAATATATATAAACTTATGTAAATAATAAATCCCCCCCTCAAAAAAAAACTATAATTTATGTAAATGAACGAATGATGACGATGCAAAAAAAATCAAAATTTAAAATAAATTAAGATGAACGAACTTTCTTTTTCTATTTGAAGACAGAGAAAAACAGATATCAAATCAAATCTTCCTAAAGAAAGTCATAAACATTAAAGACAAAGAGGAGGAAATAACAACTAATGAAAGATTATAACAAATAACAGTTACAGATATATGAACATACACACGTACCGATACGTGTCTAACAAATTTGTCTCGCATTAGGAACACGATTTATATTTTGTTGTCTTTAGTTTGTAATATTTTCTATTGGATTTTGAGTGAAAAAGAAAATTAATTAGAAAGTCCCTTGAACTTTTGTTGTATTTGCTTTATTTATAAATCATCATGCAACCTGTTATGGAGTTGATCTTCTTCTTTTTATTATTTTTCTGAATATTTGCTTCGTATGTGGGTCGTTACAATCGAACCGGAAATTTACATGAAAAAACACGTAATAATTTTGATTACTCTCTCTCTGTAGCATTTTACTCTCTTGTTTAAAATAAAGAGAAAAAATTACAACATAAACAACAAAGCCAATGACCCCGGCTGGTTATGCTTTGCTGTTGCATTGCACAGTGGGACAGAATTTAATGTTTATTTTTGAAAAAGAAAAATCTGTAACTTTTGTTTTATACTCTGATTCTGTTAGACAAATGTGTCATCTTGATTGAGGAAGAAATGTAGTCCAATTTGAAATTTATTCAATTCAAAGTGATATTATGATTTGGGGGTTATTCGGAAAATTAAGCTCATCTTTTTAGAATACAGGAATAATTGGACAGCCAGCCAGATGAACGGACGGAAGGATATTGCTAAATCGTTTCCTAAACCTATTTTGATTCTATCGGTATATATAAAAGAGATGTTAGTATTAATCCTTCATAAGTGGAATTTATCCGATTAATATTACAATGCCAACGTTTGTGTGAGATTTATGCGCTTCAAAGTGATATTAGAAAGTGAGATTATGGAAATAAGGCGTGTGATATAATGTGAGATTTCAGCCCTTTATAAAAATATTTGGAAGGGGGTTGTATGGGACCTATGAGAAATAATGAACCGATCTTCGTGGAATTTCATAAAACTAATTTGTGCCAAATTTCATTTAATATTTAGCACTTTTCAATAGATATCGTCCTTGGCCAAAAAACGGTACATGCCAAATACCATCATTAAGAACATTTTTTTCCCACCCGTAACATTATACCCAAATCACCTATGACGATGTTGGGGTGTTATTGATTATCATATAAGATATTAACAAGTTGTATATTCTGGCAAAAAATCAAATTCTGAGTCGATTTTGCTATAAAATGATTAAACTTTTATTATAGGAATAAATCCAAAAGAATGTGACTTTTGTTGTAATCATTTTTTCACCTCTATTCTATAAGCATTAAAGAATCTTCGTTCCCAGAATTATAAAATGGCTACCAATTCCAACAAAATTCAACATCAAAATAAAACATGTTATCTAGAGAAATAAATCCACTTTAGGAGACCTCCTAGCACCTCAATACAATTCACGAACCCTATCAGATCATCCCATCTATAACCATGGATATGGACCAATTCTTCATAATAACGAGTACCTAACCACCTCTGTCTAAGGGACTGCAAACTTGGACTGTTGCACAAAATTTGCTCCGTTGTCTCCTCTGTCTCGCCACACATCCTACAGAAATCGGGGGTATTCTCATTTCAAAAGTGCAATCTTCGTCTAAAAGGCTCATGACCCGTTAAGACTCTTATCAAGGCCCTCAGCCCCTTGCGCCCCATTCAATGATGATGTCTGTACCTCCAGGGTTAAGCAGTGGCCGTGAGGTCCTAGCCACACTACAGTCAGACCTTTCACTCCAAGCATGGTTCACTTGAGTCCGAAGTCTCCTATCAACTTCATCAAAGAAAAGGCCAATAGGTCTCTTGCCAGCACATCATCTTCAACCGGAATCATGCTCGACACCTCCCTTGCAAGCTCGTTCGCAATCTCATTGCCAGGAACACTGCAATTGCCGGGTACCCAACACAATCTTACGTTATAATCTCACATGGAGCTACTAAGTAGTCTCCTGCACCTCCAGACTTAACTTTGAGGGCGACTTAACCAAATGCCCCCTCAAAGTCCTGAGTGCAGCCTGACTATTGACTTATAGAATCAAAATAAAAATACTTAAATGGTTAAAGACGAACAATATATTCGTCATCTTATGCAATTTTTTTATTCAGTTCAAAAATGTTTATACACAATTTCAATCGGTTCCACTGTACTTTATTATGATTTTTTATTTTCGTTTTATTGTTTACTCTATTTTGAAAGTTCTTCGCCTAAAGAAGATAAAAATAGTTTTTGTTGTTTTTTTAATGAGCTTTTTATTAGCAACTCAAATTTGTTTGTGTGCGTGAGAATTATAGAAGAGAGCTTTATTGAGTGTAACGATTGTTTGTTAATTTTATTATTTTTGTAGAGTTTTACCATGTTGAAATATTACTTTGCTATTGCATACTTTAAGGCTGATTTTTATTTATCTTATTAAAATACAGTGATTCTTAAAATTCGACACAGATCCATTATTTCCTAATCACTCGAAATTGTGCGATATTTGATGAAGAATTGTACGAAAACTTCATAGGTTTGGTAAAGGGAAATTCAGCGACTTTTTCTGCCATTTTTTTGGTTGTTAACAATTTTTCAAGTTAAGAAGGAATCACATAGGACAATATGATGTAAATATATTACATATGAATCTTATATTGGTTCGCTCACATCCAAACTAATTGTTTAATGATGTATTTTATGATTCAAAATAGGATGTTCTATTTTAGACCAGCAAAATCAGATCAGTTGAAAAAGCTATAGATCCATATCTGCGAAGTTCTGGAGAATTACTTTTGCAATTGTTTCTGCTTTTTCCTGAGAAACTAAAGTCCGTCCGTATATTCGTCTGGATGTCTTTCTATTCACATAACTTTTTGAATACTTTATAGGTCACACTTAGAAAGATATCACGGTGATATTTCGCTTATATAATTTTTTAGTTGAAAGATTAAAAAATCCAAAAGTTTTTATGTATGTTAAATAAGTCTGTAACTTTTAAACCGTTAGAGGCATCTTAATAACATTTAACAAGGTTAAAGCTGAGATGCTTTCGAGTCAAGCTCGCTTGCCTTATCAGGAAGCCATTGGGTGGACTTCCAGATTCTCTTGTTATATTTTTCTAATTCTTTAGGAAAAAGTTATGCGCATTTATAGGAATATGCACCAGTGTAACATTCTTACTTGTTAGAATTGTATTCTTTCCCAAATTTTTAAAAAGCAAAAATTTCTTTATACCCTCCACCACAACAATTAGTGCAGAGGGTATATTAACTTTGTTATTCCGTGTGTAACACTAAGAAGGAATAAACTCAGACTCCATTATGCTTATATATTCTTGCTTTCTGAGTCGATTAAGCTATATCCGTCCGTCTGTTTGCCGGTCTATCTGTTGTTGGCACGCTCACATTCATAAAAATTGACAGAGCTCATTGAAACTTGGCCTAAGTATTTGTTGCAGTCCTGAGAATGTTTCCAGCAAAATCGGTTCAGTACATTAAAAGATATAGAGCGATATTGAAGGCAACCTCTAAGTTCATGCGAAGAACTTTCGTAAAATGTTCTTCAGTTATATTTAAGAAAAACTTATATATTGTATATGGTTGTGATTGTATGTGTGTGTTTGTATGAAATATAACATATTTACTTCACATAAATTTGTGATGCACGGTATTGAAGATTCAGTATGGCCGAATTAGCATTCTTACTTGTTAAAAATTAAACTCCACGCAAAATTAAATTCCAACAAGTAAAAATGTTAAAGTCGGTAAAACCCGATTATTTAATACCCTAAACCACAATGTTGGTTATAAACAGCAGTTAAGCAAAATTAATTAACGACCCTCGTTTAATTTTATTTATTTAAATTATTGTAAAGAGTGTAGTATATTATAGTGACTAACATTTATGTGTGAAATGGGGTGTTATATTGGACCTAAAAGAAATTATAAACCGACTCTCGTATAATTTTGCACATAGTTTTCTGACTTCATTAATTTTTATTTGGTTGGTTCAAACTGATATTTGAAAAGGAGTATGGGACATATGAGACAAAATGGACTGGTCCTCGCATAATTTGGCATATCGTTTTAGAAGATCATAAAACTAATTTCTCCAAAATTTCGTTAAAATCACTTTATATAAAGGACTTTTATGAGCTAAAAACCTCATTTCGGGATAACATTTCTATAGGAGGTACTCGAAATGTTGGACCGAACATAGCCACTTTTAGTAGACTTCGTCCGTGAGCCAAAAAAATTGCCACCATTTGAGTGTTCACATGTTTACATGGACAGGCAGCCGGACAGCAAGGCAGACGGAAATACATTGTTAAATGGACTCAGAAAATGACTTTGAGTCGAACGGTATACTTAAAGGTGGGTGCAACACCATTTATACTGTATGTTACAAACATCAGCACAAACGCATAATGCCCATTTACGGTGGTGTAGGGTATAATGACACGAATGCCCAACAAATCTTTTTAGTATGAAGCTTTACCATAATTTGGGGTATCATAGAATTGCACTTAATCGATCATTATTTGTTTTTTTTAATTAAAAAATAAATTATATATTTTTTTATTATATTTATTTGTTTATTTTATTTTTTATATATAAAATATACATCAAATTTCTATACGACTTAAAATATAAAATAAATGTTTTGTTTAGCGTTTTGTCTTTCGTAGATAATTTTTATAAAATAAACTATTTTGTTTTTATTGGAAAAAGTTTTAGAATTGATTAAAGAATTAAAATATTTAAAAGAAAACAACCAAATTAAAAAAAATTAAATTAATATAAAAAATTTATATATAAAATTAAATTAACTAAACAATAAAAATTGAATGTGAAAAAAAATATGATTAAAACTATAAAATCCATTAACTCTAAATATATGTATTAAAATAAATATATAAAGTCTACTTTGAGGCTAATAAACTAGAATATTTCTCCTTAGGAAAAATATGCCTAAAAGTAGACTTGACATATTTTATCCTACAATATTTAAGTTTGTTTTTCTTTTGGAAAATTCTTAATTAATTAATTAATGAAACTTAAACCGTTTTTTTTGTTATAAGAAAAAATTAAAAAAAAATTATAAAAATAAAATAAAGAGGTAGAATGATTTAAAAAAAAACAAACAAACAAACAAATAGAACTATAAAATAATGTAGAACTCTCTCACTCACACACATGCATATACACATACACACATATGTATATGTTAAAAGAATTAATGATAAGAAAATTAAATTATTTAAAAATTTTACAACCAAACTAAGAAACCCCACAGGGACAAAGCTAAAGGTAGACCAATTTTGATACCAAAAATTGGGGTGCACACAAGATAGATTATAGCAAATAAAGCAGCAAAACCCAGATAATAAAGGACATTGAAACTGTAAAGAAAATAAAAAAATAATTAATAAAAAATTATATAAATTAAATAAAGAAATTAAACTTACACCTTCCAGTAGTTACGATGCCATTGTGTGGTGACGGCTGATTCTTTGAAATAGAAACGTCTGATGCCGATTAATACACGATCTAAGAATTCAACCCAATCGCATTGACTGGCATCGAAATTATAACGTTTACGATCTGTTTCATGCATCACATTCATGATGCGTAAAGCATTTTTCAAATCGTAACGGAAATCTTTGTCCAGGAAATAATCAAAAGCTTTGGTACCCTTGTGGAAAACACGCATATAATCGTAGGCTCTGTTAGGAGATAATAAATGTTAAGAATATGTAATTAATTCGTTACTAGAATGTAGACTCCTTAAACAATCTTTAATCCTCAATGGAACAAAATCTGGATCAGGTTTAACTAAGCGATAGCAGACGTGTGTAGCTTAATAACAATGTAAGTTTAGCACGTCCTTGGATGTAGTTATGGGGGCTTAAAATGGGATCGTGATATAGTAAAATTTTTTTCACACCGTGCGAAATTTTTTCATGTTTAAACATGATGGGACAACATAATAAAAGGAACATTATCTGGTTATTCTGTATTTGTTTGCACTGTAAAAGTGTAGGTACCATTTAGAAATCAAATAAAATTAAAATGCAAAGCCGAAGTGTGTAAAAATGTACAAATTATTAATTAGTATATCCTTTAAGGTTAAGTACATCATTTAAATGATTTGGAATTAATTTTATAACTTTTTTTCTTTACTGCAGTGATATTTGCTGCCAAGTGTTCAGTTGATTTTGTGGTTACTGATTTGTTTTTTTTTAATGATCCTACAAA
The DNA here is from genome assembly GCA_004302925.2 of Cochliomyia hominivorax. Taxonomy (NCBI): domain Eukaryota; kingdom Metazoa; phylum Arthropoda; class Insecta; order Diptera; family Calliphoridae; genus Cochliomyia; species Cochliomyia hominivorax. The sequence continues at coordinate 25,959,366 of PYHX02000494.1, forward strand.
TGCTCAATAGGATTCATTTTGGGACCTTAAGCATGAGTATAAGCAATTTTTCTTCATTTTGGTTGAGCTAAACTTCATTGTTTCCATATGCCGACATAATTCCCTACACCATTATGCTACCACCTCCATGTTTATCTGTTATACAGTTGTTCTTTGGATTCCATTCGTTCAGTGTTTCCCTTAACTCTATAACAATTATTGGAGCACTTTTAAATGGATAATTTTTAATTATTGATACAATTTTTCTTTTATCTCTAATAGTTTCAGATGTCCTGATCCTGATTTATTATACCAAACTTATGGTTTATTCGATTCTTTATGAATGAGTGGCATTTTGCATTTAAATTATATGTCTGCTAATCTCATCAGTAATAAATGATTTTAAGCCCGTTTTTTTATTTAACTTTAATAATTTTTAAACAAATTTGCGAAGTTACGATTTCGTAATATATTAAGCGGTACCTACACTTTTGCAGAATGTAGAATTATCAGAAAGTTTTCCTTACTACCAGCACAAGTTGTGATGATTGTATATTAACTTTGTCATTCCGTGTGTAACGCCAACAGGGAACCATCTCAGACCCCATAAAGTATATATATTTTTATGCATCAAATCTAAGTAGATTTAGCAATGTCCATCTGTCTGTTGGAAACATTTTTACGCCTAGAATAATTGTCCGAATTCAATGAAATTTGGCCACATTGTTTTGTTATTGTTCTAAGCAGTTTCCTAGCTATATCGGTTTTTTTACAAAAAAGTTATAGACCGAAATCTGAGATAACCTCAAAATTTCGCAAAAGAACTTTTCTAATTTTTCCAAGAAAATGTAACTGGATTTAAACAAAAATTTTACTAAAACATTCAGTTATATATTCGTCATCACAGTACAAAAAAATCATGAAAATTGGATCAATTGTAAAACAATTATAGGCTGATATATGCAAAATTTTGATATTCCCGAAAATCTGCATGGGTCGAAATTGTTAAGATAATTTCCAGAAATTTGCAAAATTTATTTATTTTTAAACCAAGAAAAAACTAGATTGTGCTGGGGTCATGATTTGCCCTAGCTCCCATAAAAGGATCCTTTCCGGAATATTATTTATAATTTGTAAAACTTTTCTATTGAAATTTGGTATTTAATTCCCTTTGTCGGACTGGCTGTCCATGTCAACGTTGTGAAAAAACGGGATGAATTTTTTGGCGGAATTAATTTTTTGGCCATGTTCGCTCCAATATTTCAGGTACCTCCCATACAAATATTTCTTCCCGGTATAAGATTTTAAGGCCATAAAAGTCCTAAATATAAAGCGATTTAAACAAAATTTGGCACAAGGCCTCTCTTTATAGAAATACCACATTATTGTCATTGTACCACCCAAGGGTATATTTGGTGACAGGATGCCAAATCAGTCCAAAATTAATTGAATATATTATGAAGTCCTATGTATTGAAACAGCATATTTTGTAAACATTCCTTGACGAGTTTTTCTGGGGATTAGAAATTGGGTTACATAATGTTAAAATATTTGTTCTATTAATCCATTTGAATCGAATATTAATCCGAATAAATCAAATTCCAATTTGGATGAAATTTCACTCAGTTATAGGCGTAAACAACTTGGACCTTATGCATCTAACAGGAGCCACTTTAATTTTAATTTTATTGATATCGGTCTATATTGCTGTTGCTCCTTTCCGGAAAATGGGTTTGAGCTTATAAAACTCTTAAATAAACCCCAATTTTATTGAAATTAGACTTATGCTTTCCCTACATAATTAAAGCATAAAATTACTTATAAAATAAAGAGCCAGTTAGGTCGATATCTACACTCATATATAATTTGAAAGCATACCGATCAACACGTCTGTCGTTTTGTCCATGTCACCTTGTAATAACTTTTAGGTTAAGAACGAAGACTTTCAATTTGGTGCAAAATATTTGCTACCTTTAGGTCTTTTTGAATCAACCCTCTACCACGATTAATTTATTAAGGCTTTCGTTGGAAAGGGGGCTTCCCTTCGCCCGATGTTCTTTCCAAAAGTTTTATAGTGCTCAACGATTCTCATGTTTTCTCAAGAGGCATATAATTCTTGGCAAATTTTATGAACATTTAAAAGGCCGTTTAATCTTAATATATGTATCGGTCCAATATTGGTCAGTTGTCTACAAATAGGAAGCTTCGTAGAACAATAAAAAATACTAACAACAAATTTGATTGGGCTTTCAATTATTGTGGATGTGAGCGTGCCAACAACAGGCAGACGGATGAAGTTAAATCGACTTATATTTTGACTTCATACAAGAAGAAGATTTTTTCTTGAGTTTACATATGGAATGACAAACTTAACATACTCTTATCGCTACTTGCGGTAATGGAGGGTATTAAAACTATTCTATTATAACCAACATCAGGACTCTATGGACTTATTGGATCTAAACTCAAACTCTACTATCACACTAGACGATTATAGAGTTCTTTACTAAATAAAGAATCTGGATCGGTCTAACTATTTTCAATATTTTAGGAGTTTAACTGGCCTCGTTAAGTCCATAAGAACAAAAACTACGGACTTGACATACGGAAGTTACAGTGTTTTTAGTGCCCCAGCTCCACAAACGTTCAAAATTCAAAATTATAATTTTTTCTTTAAAAATATTTTCCATATCAAAAAAAAAGTCAAACTTACGTATGCTGAGGCATTCCCAAACCAAATAATTTCTCTGGTATAATAAACACCAGCGCTGGTAGAATGTGGAACAGATAAAAGAATAAATTATAACGCCAACCATTACGTAATATGGCCTTTGGTTTCCAAACAAAATTATTTGGTGGATGTCTTTCTACGCTGGCATTAACTATTTTACAAAATTCCGCCAAAGTCAAGGGATTAACTTCACCCGATGTACAATGTATAACCTCGGGCTGTTCAATATGACGTGTACCCACATACCAGCCCATGGCCAGAGAGGAATTAATAACATAATCACAAGGTATAATATCGATGACAGCAGAAGCTTTACCACACATAGTGCGGAAAATGCCTTTAATGAAACCAGCCAAAAAACCTAAATGACCAGAATTGGCATTGCCTACCCAACCTTGAGTGGGTTTTTCCCAGGTACCATAAACTGAAAATATAAAAGAACGGAAATGATATTGAAAATTTGTTGATAAAACTTTCATTTAACACTTACCTATTGAAGGTCTTACTATGGCGGCTGGCATGCCTTTCATTTCGGCCATTAACAGATTCTCGGATAGATTTTTCGTAAACGTATAGGTATTTGGATGATCACATATATATTCTTTACATTTCTCTTGGGTAAAATCATCCCATTTACTATCATCTTCAGCCATTTTTATCATGTCATATGGATCAAATTTTGATTTGTATACTTCCTCCACTATCAAGCCCCGATTATTGCTGTTACAGAAGGCAGTCGAACAATAAATATAGGCCGATAAATTTTTCACCCTCTTAGCCAGTTCTATGGTGCGCATGGTACCAGTTAGATTTGTTTTAATCGCTGTACGTAATGGTGAACTGAATTTAATGGTGGCAGCACTGTGATAAATTATATTAACACGATCGATAAGTTCATTGAGTATGTCATCGCTAAAACTAAAATTCACTTCACTCAATTCACCAACAACCGGTCTAACTTTGGCCAAAGATTTTTCATCATATTTTTTGAAAATCTAAAAAAAAAATGGGGAAAATTTATTAGTTATTTTATTTTGTTAATACTAAAGTGTTAATCGTTAGTATGCGTTTAATTGTTTATCAATTAAAAGTGTTAATTGTGGACCAGGTAACCATTTTTGTATGGGTTTTAACGATTAGCACTTGCAATCAAAAAAAGCTATAAATGAGGATATTAAATTTAAAACATTGATTATTTTAAAATATGAAAAATGAATTTGTAAGATTTTGTAAATTGTAAAAGATTTGCATCTTTTTGTAATCACTGTGCACAGTGTCTCCAAATCGATTTTGTTATGGAAATAATTCTGAATTGTTAAAGATTTCTTAATGGTATATTACATGTTTGGTAATAAGGTGGTTTTGATTTCATTTTAGTGGTGGACCCCATCTAGTCAGGGACGTTATCGGTGAACCTTCAAATTTGTTCACCCCGGGAGGGTTGATTTTTTAAAAATTCACCAAAAATCCAATTATGTATTGAGACTAAATAAATTATATATAAAGATAGTCTTTATATGACTATAAAAAGTGCGAAGGTAACACTTTCTAAGTCGATTTAACCATGTCCCTCCGTCCGTCTGTCTGTTTGTCTGTTCAACTGGCTGTCCATGTGCATGGCCTAAGGACGAAGTACTATTGAAATTGGCCATGTTTGGTCCCATATTTCAAGTACCTCCCATACAAATATTCTTCCCGTTATAAGATTTTAAGGCCATAAAAGTCCTTAATACAAAGCGATTTTAACAATATTTGGCACAAGGCCTCTCTTTATAAGTCAGTCCAAAATTAAGTCAATACATTATGAGGTCTTATGAATTGAAACAGCCTATTTTGTAAACATTCCTTAACGAGTTTTTCTGGGGATTAGAAATCGGGTTATATAATCTCAGGAAATTTGTTCCATTAATCCATTTTAAGGAAACAATTAAAGATAAATGACCTGTCACTTGTCAAGTCCAGTTAAAAATCATTTGAAAATTCTTCCATTATTTATATTGATGGATGCAGAGCAAATTTTCTGGAATTTGCTTTACTTCAGAACAGGGTTTAAGCAATTGAATTTAATTCAATACCGACACAATAAAATTATGGTTAATTTGATTTAAAATTAAATTATTTCGTCAGGAATTTGATGTTTTTGATCGGCCCAAAACTTTGCGAAAAAGTTTACAAAAAGTCGGAGACAGTTAAAAATGTCACAATTTGCTACTCAGGGCCTACAAATGAGAATATTTCTAATGGACGGATTTTTATTTTGTGCAAGAATATATATTCTATATGGGATCTTAAATGATTGTTTTTTAGACGGTAAGGAAATGCTTTTGAGTCAAATTTAATTATACCCTACACCACCGAAGGTGTTTTGGGTATTATGTGTTTGTGCTGATATTTGTAACATGGTAACTGAAAAATGGTGTTACACCCATCTTTAAGTATATCGTTCGTCAAGTACATTGTTTGACTTAGAATCACTTTCTGAGTCGATTTAACGTTGTCCGTCCGTCTGTCTTTCTGCCTGTTGTGAAAAGTCTACAGGTCGCAATTTTTGAAATATCTCGATAAAATTTGTATTATTATTATTATTATTATTATTATTATTATTATTATTATTATTATTATTATTTTTGCCTTAGAACAATGTCTATTGAAATTGGCCATGTTCGGTCCAATATTTCAAATATCTCCCATATAAATTTTCTTCCCGGAATGGGGTTTAAAGGTCATAAAAGTCCTAAATATAAAGTGATTTAAACGAAATTTGGCACAAGTAAATGTAATCATATTCTTTAATGTCCCAAAATATACGAAAATAGGTCCATTATTTTTAATAGGTCCCATAAAAAATCCCATCCAATTAATAATTTTAATGGCAAAAATCTAACATATATTTTTATTGTAATAATTACTGGTAAAATTAAGATAAATTCAAGTTAAAATCGATATGTAAAATTATACGAGAGTTGGTTTAAAATTTCTTGCTGCTCTCATAGAAAATTTCATTTTTAAACAGATGAATTTTACACAAATCTTAGTATCACAGTAATGTACTAAACACTTAACACTAAAACAAAAAATCAAATTATACGAGGGTCGTTCATTAATTTTTCGAAACAACAATTTTTGATTGACTATATATTCTTACTTGGTTTTAAATATTTTTATATCTACAAGTTCAATTAGCTTAAAAACCCATTTCCGAAGTACAGTGGGACATAATTGTTTTTTTTTTTTGAAATAAATCTGTAACTTCTGACTTCTGATTGGATTTGCATGAAATTTAACTAAATGATTGCTTAGATACGTAACATTATAATTTTGGAAGTTTGGACTCCATTCTTTATATAACTTTACCTTTCAACGATATTTTCGAAAATGTTTAGGTTTTGATATTTTAAAAAAAAATTCTGTTGAATTTTTTAAAGAAAATTTATCTGGATACCTGCGTTACATGTGAACTACACAGGTCAATATCCCAAAAATCGCAATTTTAAGATTTTTCATCACATTTTTAGTTACAAATTTATTTCCAAAAACATAGATTCTGCTCTACTGTGCAATGTTACATGAATAGTCAGCCGGACGAGCGTGATTCTGAGGGATATTTAACGGATATTAAATTTCACATTTTTAATTTTTATTATTCCGGCAATTTGAGACCGTAAAAAGTTTCGTTAAATTTTATTTTAAATGTTTTAATTTCATAAATTTTTCTTAAAAATAATTTTAGATTTTTTTTATTTCGTGAGAATTCATATGATTTTATTGAAGTCTTTATACGTTTTAGGCCTAAATTTATTTCATCATTATAATTTTATATGCATAACAACAACAGCGACATCCACCTAAAATTATTTGATTATGGTCTTGAAATTGGTTTTGCGTGGCAGCTTTCAAAATATAATGGTCCATATTTAGACACACACACACACATGTACACAAATTATCTTAATGTCAACACTTTAGTTTTGTCATGAGTAAATTTACTTTGTTGTTTTTTTTTAGGTTAGATAATTTGAGAAAAATAGAAAAACAAAAACAAACTTTAGGTTATGTCTATTTTTATGCCCTACACCACTATTGGTGGTTAGAGGTATTATGAGTTTGTGTTGGTGTTTGTAATATATAGAAAAAATGCCGTTACATCCATCTTAGAGTATTTCGTTTGACTCAGAATCATTTTCTGAGTCAATTTAACGATGTTTGTGTGTTCGCCCGGGTGGCTGTCCATGAAAAAGTTGTGAATACACAACGGAACTTCTAAGTTTCCTAGATGAAATACATACATAATATTATTTTAGCCTAAGAACAAAGCCTATTGAAATTGGTAATGTTTGGTCCAATATTTCAGGTATCTCCCATATAAATGTTCTTCCGGAATGAAGTTTTAAGCTCATAAAAATCTCAAATATAAATTTTTTAACGAAACTTTACAGAAATATGCTTTATGTTATTCTTAATCGATCTACCAGATTATGTGAGGGTCAGTTCATTACTTCCAAAAAAAGATTCACATATTCGCTGCTGTTGTAGATATAATCGCTCAAATTAAAATAAATATAAGCAAAAATCGTTGTGCAAAATTATATAAGGTTCGGTCCATAGTTTCTTGTAGCTCCCATATAACCTCCCCCGCAAAAAAATTCATTTTAAAACGCATAAATTTCACATAAATAAAAGTGTCACAATAATGAAAAAATAAAATGGAGGTCGTTCATTACCGTTTTCTTGAATACCACTTTTAACCAACCTTCTAGTGTAGAGTATTACACTAGAGTCGGGCTTGACCGACTCTAACATTAATACTTGTTTTATGTATTTTTAATTTTTAAAATTTATTGCGTGAGTAATTAGTGATATGGACTCACACAAATGATATTTAAAGAAAAAGTGAAATCTTTTCCATTTTGAAATACAAAAAAAAATATTACTTACCGGTTTTTGTAATAACCTTTTAATACGATCATTTGGATCTATATTCTTTTTACCCCGCACCAATACATAAATTGTACCAATATCTGGTGTAGCATCTAATAGGGCTTCTATTAGAACAGCCCCTAAGAAACCAGTGCCACCAGTTATGAAAATATTTTTATGGGCAAAAAACTCTGCGATAGTCATGGCATCATTTGAGGTTTTATCATTGGCCGGTAAAGGTTTTATGTTAAGATCATGACTCCTGCCATGATCATTCATGACCGTCATATTTGTATAATTAATATTTGTTGGAGGAGCCAATTTGAAAATAAATTTAAATTATAATTTACAAAATAATTAATTTAATATTGATAACAGATTGTTGATAAAACTGCAAAAAGACATGAAGAAAAAAGAATAAGGAAATAATTAATAAAATGAAATTAAGAAAAATATGTTTATAAGAAAATTATAAAACTTAAAAATATAATAATTTTAAGTTAAACTTCCGTTAAGATAACTGAAAGATCAAAATTTAAAAAAAAATGTTTATACATTTTCAATACAGATTTACTAAAATAACATTGACAACTTCACATGCAAGAAGCGTGACATAGAAATTCTATTGTTTACTTTGTCCGGGGTCTTTGGCAAAGTGAAGTTGAATGTATATATATTTCGCTGATTATACAATGACCTTTTGCTCATCACAATAATAAGTATACAGATATAAATTTTATTTTTATTTATTTATTTATTTATTTATTACTGCCGATTATTAATAAACCGTTAAATAAGAAACATTATATTATATATGCCAGTATATAGATGTGACTTTGTCAATATATATAGATCGATGTTTGGACTTGCAACTATATTTTATTGTAAATTTAAATTAGTTTAAGGTACTAAGATGTGAGAAATTAAGTGAGAATGATAACATATTTAAATTAACCCCCCTCCTCTCTAAAATTGTCTTATAAATATCCGGTAAAGCATAAGTCTTGGTACCCTAATTTAAATAAAACATGTTGTGAGTTTTTTTATTTTTAAATAGCAGACCCGTTAAACTTTGTTTTACCAAAAGAAAAGTTAAGGGCATTGCTGGCCCTAATCAGATATTAGTGTTGTATTATCCCACGATTTAAATAGATTATTAGGAATTTAAAATCGCTTTGTATGTGGGTTCGATTAGCCATATATGCTTTGTATGGGGGGTACCCTTCCTCCACGTTCTCTACAATAAAACAGTGACTTAAGAAAGTAGCTGGGAATTAATTTGCGAACCCTGGCTATGATAGTTCTTTATATATACGATAATTAATATTTGCTTTGTACTGCTTCAATCCCCCCTACGTTTTGTTCACCACCAAAACTTTTCCTTGAGTAATTAGTTGGATATTAGATAATCGATGTTAACTTTTTTATGGGCGGTACCAATCGCCTTAGTCCTATCGGAATTTTTTGTAGCCTATGTTATTTTCGGGAATATTGGCGTTATTCTGTGAGAAATTCATCAAAATTTACGCAATTTTTAGAATCTATGCATTACATACATTCATACATACATACATACATACATACATACATACATACATACATACATACATGCATACATACATAAGTACATGGATTTATAATAAAAATATTAATGTAAATAATAAAAAAATTGGAAAATAAGGAAAAACTTCTTGTAACTGCATTTTTTTGCACTGCAAAAGTGTAGGTACCCCTATAATATTTTCAGAAACGCAGTGGCAACTTCGTTATTTTGATAAAACTTTATAACGATAAATTAGAACGTGTTAAAAACTAATTATTTCTGGTGTGATTCGTATTTAAGGAGTGAGACCGAAAACTTCTTTACATTCATATTTATGAATAAAAATGAAATTTACAGTTTTCATTTTTTTATTTAAATGAATTTATTATTACAAATAATATTTTTATAGTTTTAATCACCACTGTTGCATTTTTGAACTTTTTTTCGGAAACCTTTCCAATAAAGTTTTAATAGAGCTTTCGGTCTCTTTGCCTGAAGAGGCAAATCTGGCAGACTTTTGAACATCGTTTTTGTGCTCTTCAATTCTTTTTCAAAAGAGCTTAAAATCTCTCCACTGGCCCTAACTTCAGACATTTTAGTGAATTTGCCTCTCTTGGCAAAAATATCACGTTATTGTTCTTGTACCACTCAGGATGCCAAGTCAGACCCACAATAAGTGGACACATTATTTTTGTATACATTCCTGATGTCTATTTCGGTATTTATGGAGTCCGTTGCAATAAATGATTTGCTTTTTTGCGCGAATAAATACCAAGGGATTTTGGCGAAATTTTGACTATTTTATTATTAACATTATCTTTGTATGGATGTTACCCCTCCCCCTGATCCTATCCGTACTTCATTTTGTCCAGTAAAACAGTTCCTTGATAAAGTAGTTGGGACCAAATTCAAAAAATCTCTCGCTGTTATAGTTCTTTAAATATTCAATGATCAGTATTTGCCTTGTGTGAGGGCTACGTCTTCACCTGAATATATTCGCCCCATATTTTGACTTGTAAAATATTTCATTGAATAAAGTTCTTGGGAACAAATTTGAAAATTCTCGATGATGTGGTGCTTTAGATATTCGATAATCAATATTTACTTTGTATGGGGGGTACCCCTCCCCCTGATGCTATCCGTCCTACATTTTGTCAAGTAAAACAGTTCTACGAAGAACTGATTGAAAGAAAATTTGAAAATTCTCGCTGTTATATTTCTTTAGATATTCGATAATCCATATTTGCTTTGTACGGGGGGAACCTCTCCCCCTGGTCCTATCGAAACAAACAAACACAGATACATTTTTATATATTCAGATAATTTTTCTATAAATATATAAAAAACAAACAAAAATCCATTAACCGTTTTTTTTTGACATTAAACCGTATTCGAAAACGGTTATTTTGAAAGCTTATTATTCGAATAACTCGAAAATCGGTTACACAAATCTCACACTTTTCTAAGAAGTCATGTTTCCAGATGTGAAAATAAGTTTATTAATTTCAAAATTTTTAAAACTCATGTCGCATATTATCGAATATTTTTTTTAATTAAATAGAAATTCAAAACCTAAATATTTAATTGACTCAATTAACCATTAACTAATAATAACAAAAACGCATAAAACAAATTAATTAACAACAAAATATGACATAAAACTAATTTAAACAAAAAAAATTGTGATAAAAAATTTAAAAACAAATCAAATTTCTATAAAAATTGTAATAAAGATTTTAATGATTTTTTTTTTTTTGAAAAAAAAAAGATTTCACAAACAAATTTCACAAATAACTCGATGACGGTATCTGAGTCTGTGATTTTTGTCTTCATTTGAAAATCTTAATAAAACATGATTCACATGATGTTGCAGATTTACATCATGTTTCGTATTTATTGGAATTTATTTAACAAACTTAATGATTTGACGGTTTTTAAACGTTTATTGTAGATTTTACATGGAATTTTATTAAAATAATAAAAAAATTGATGGTTTTTTATTACATCTTGGCCCTCTACAATGGTTTTGGACCTCAAACACAAATTTGTTATATTGATGATGAAGAAGAAGACGAAAAAAATTATTAAAATGAAAGAAAAATATTTGTGTCAAGGTCATCATTATAATTTAGATTAAAGAAAGAGAAAACTTGCTGAGTTAACTGACACTCACAACGACACACACACACACACTCAATATTATGTAAATTTTGACAAAAAAAGAAACGATTTTTTTAATTAATTTGAAATACCGATTTAAATTATGTAAGAAAACGTAGTTATACCCTACACCATCATAGGTGCTGGGGGTATTATGCGTTTGTGCAGATGTTTGTAACGGGCAAAAGAAAAATAGTCCTACCACCACTTTTAAATATACCGTGCGACTCAGAATCACTTCCTTAATCGAATCCTTAAGCATGTCCGTCCATGTACAGGTTGCAGTTTTGAAGAAATCTTAATGAAATTTGACACGTATTATTATTTTGTACGATGCCTATTGAAATTGGTTATAATTGGTCCATGATTTCATATAGGTCCCATACAATTGCCCTATCCCCCCCCCCAAAAAATGAATTTTTTAAGTCCATAAAATTCTTAAATATAAAACGATTTCTATTCTAAAACGATGTGCCAAATTATAACAGGATCGGTCCATTATATCTTATTGGTCCCATACAACCACCCTTCCAAATATCACCTTAAAACTCGTGAAGCACACTAATATGTAGAAATATTTAGTTAAATAAGAGATAAATATAAACCAAAATTGCTGTGCGAATTTAAACGAGGGTCGGTCCATAATTTTGACTAATTTCCATAGAAAAAAAAATCCCTTTAAAACGCTTAAATTTCCTATAAATGTTAATATCATAATAATAGAGAAAGCAAATTATACGAGGTTCGTTCATAAATTTTTCTTAGCCTACATTTACAATCAACAATGTGGTGTAGAGTATTACATAGTCGAGCTTGACCGACTATAACATTTTTACTTGTTTTTATAACTCTTCACTATCAAACATGGTGAATGTGAGTTTGTCAATCCAAAATTAAAATTATTTAAGACTTTTTTTAAAGAATTATTAAGAGCGTCTGTTTGTTGGTCACGTCCAAACAAATAAACCCGATTCTTTGAAATGTGCCGCTTTTTAATATCAAAAAAAAAAAAAAAAATGGTTCAGAAGAACAGAAACCTTGAAATTTTGAAAAAATATAATAAAATAAATTCTGAATGTCATAACATGAAGCATTTAACATCATCTTTTTCAGGTTCGAATTCGATCGCAGGAAAATAAATGTCGTTTACTTCATGTCTCCTCCAAAGTTAAAAAAAAAAAAAAAACATTGAACAAGACCTCATCGGGTTAACATTTTGGATGAGGATGATGCCGCCGGTAGAGGGATTAAAAAATATCCAAAATTCCCCACCACTATATAACATATAGAGGGCGTTGTTCTAGACATCGAAAGAACAGTGGAACAAACACCCACATAGCGGGTATTTAAATGCAAAAATATTGAATGCAACTGTAACCAAGTTGAACTGTAATATAGAACAGCGAGCTGTTGTGCTGCTGTTGTAACTGTTCAGCTGTATTTGTTTGGTTTTTCTTGTGGAAAAAAACTTTCGATTAATAGAGCTTTCTCTGGGTTGACAATTTTTGGCCGAGTGTGACTTCGGTCGTTATGGAATGGGTTTCCAATTGTTGTGGAAACAAGAGCTTAGTTAAGCCTTCTAACTAAATCGTTAATATGAAAAGTAAGTAACTTTTTCGATAAAATTTATATATTTAAAATTTTTCCATATCAGTTCAGATTTTATTTTATAGGAAATTTAATATTTTTACAAAATTATCCAACATTATCAGTCTTTAATCATCAAGTCAATTTCTGATACGTTGTTCTGAAGTTAACCTTCAAGTCAGTAGGAGCATTGCAAGTTCTACAAGGCAGGTAAGTCAAAACTTTTTATTTTCGGTTCTTCAAAAGGTTTGTTCGATAAAAGAGTAAGCCTCGTCTCTGGCCGAATATAATTTTCTAATATTCTTTAAACGCGATTTGTTGTCAGTGTATTAAAAAACGGCAAATTCGTGAAAATAGTTTTCGAGTTCGAAAAATTGAACGTTTCATTTCAAAACATAATAATTATAAATTTCTAGAAAAATTGTAATATTTTGTCACACGATTTCGGGCTTTAAAAAGAATGGAACGGTTTCTCAAAATGCAACAACCGTTACGGATTTTAAATACTCCATTTGTGTTTTTTCCCACAGATTCTGAGCTGATTTTAACTGATCACAATTCAAAACACTCTTCTAAACCCAAATAAAAAGTATACATTTTCTTTGTCATCTTCAATATAAAGTCATGTGGGGGTATACATTTTTTGGAAAAACCCAACCAACTTGCGCTTTGCAACAATCTTCTTCGAGTAATACTTCCTATTCCCCAATTCCGGCAGATCATGCCTCTCCTTGTCCTCTGTTTAGAACTATTCTTGTAGACTTCGGCAGATTCTGTTCTATGTCTGTGTTAGGAGGTGGGCGGCCATCAAATACGTTATTTTTACGGTAAATTGAAATCGTGAAATATGTGACATCTCTGTACTTATGTATGCTTTGCTCATATATGCGTAAATCTTTTCTCACAAGACTCGGGGGGTAATTCCAAGTTTTTTATGTTGTCAGGATGGTGACTCCGTTAACATCCAAAAGGGAAGTGTTTACTGATCTTCGTCTCCTCTCCTCTCCTCACAGCAGAAAGTAAACAAGGAAACACCAGAGGTGACCACTTTTTGTATCACAGTTTTTTTCACAGCGTCTAATTTATTTTTATTATATATATTTTTGGAACTGTTATACTGTTATAATATAATTAAAGTTTAAAAAAGTAGTCGACCATAATTTCTTAACAAAAAATTTTAAAAAATTTCATTAGTTAAAACTTTTCCTTAACAAAAATCTATTTTTAAATTTAATAATTCAAAACTTCATTGATTTTATTTCTAAATAAGTTTTCTTTAACCTCAAAATCAATTAATTTCAAATAAATTATATTAATTTTTTCTTATTGAAATTAAAATAAATTGAAATTTAAAAAATAAAACAACTGAAAATAAGTTCATTGCCTTTTTGTTAAAAAAAAATAATATTAAAAATTACTTGATTTCTGAAAATAGTCAAACAATAATTTTAGAAAAAAATAATTTAAATCGAAACGTGTATTGAATATAATGAATCCACGCTTCGCTTTATTTTTTTGGTTTAATAACTATTAAATAATTTAGTTATTGTCATTATATTTTGTTTAAATGAATATTTTTTTCAAAAATATACAACACGAGCAAAACGCGGAAATATTTCTTTGGAAAAAATGATAAATTTTTTTCATATTTTTTTAAAAAGGGGGTTTTTACAAATAGCAAATCAGAAAAAAAAACCAGTTTCTTACATTATTATGCCCTCCACCACTACAAGTGGTGAAGAGGACATATTAACTTTGTTATTTCGTGTTTAACGCCAAGAAGGAAATACCTCAAACCCCCCAAATTGTATATAAATATTCTTGTATCAAATCAAAATCTGAGTCGTTTAAGCTATGTCCATCTGTCTGTCCCTCCGCCTGTCTATTATTGGCACGTTTACATCCAGTCCTCAGCAGCTTTCTACTTAAAACCAGCAAAATCGGTTTAAAAGATATAGATCCATATCTAAGGTAACCTCTAAATATAAACGTAGAACTTCCGTTAAATTGTCAATTATAAATCGAGAAATTGGAAATTAAATTCCACCATAATATTAAGCTTCATTACCATTCCAAAAATGATCAAAATCGCTTCAGTAGGAAAAAAAGTTATAAAGTTATAAAGTTATAATATAACTAATTTTATGACTCATTAAGTGTTCCTGTCTTATATTTAAGAAAAACGTTTGTATATTGTATACATCTGTGTGTGTGTATGTGTGAGTGTATACGTAAGATATATATTTGAATTATATTTACTTCACATGCTCCTGAGGAGGTGGAGATTTTGAAAGATTCGTCATAACCATAAATTTGTAAAATTGTCTATTATTGGTAGTTAAATTGAAAAGAAATTTTATTATGTTTACTATTCAGTATTATTCCAAAAATTATCAAAATCGGTTCAGTAGAAAAAAGTTATAACGAAAAAAGTAAATAAATAATAATGATTATAATAAATTATATACGTTTGTAAGTGTATGTGTGTGTACAAGAATTTGTAGGGTATTGAAAATTCGTCATAGACAAATATAAAATTCTTATTTGTTTTTTTTTTATAAGTCTGAAATTTCAAAATTTATTTGAAATTCTTTTACAGTTTAGAATTATTTAACATTTTTTTGAAAGAAAAAAGAAAAAAACGTTTTTGGCATAAATAATTTGTTCGTCAAAAAATACCAAAATTTGTTGATTTTAAAATTCCCAAAACGATTTTATGATTTTGTTAGATAACTGATTACAGTTATTGCAAAAAAATACCAGCAAAATGTGATTTCAAAACGTTTGATTGGAATTCCAAAAGATCTTTAAAATTGGTTGTTATATCTGATAACATGACCGATGTGTGGAAGTTTAGAACCCTGTGGACTAGCATCCGTTAAGAGCATAAAGTTCAAACAATTAGTCTCTAAATTGTCAATGAAATCGGCTCAGATTTAATAGCAAATCTGTCACAGTATATGTAATTTTTATCTACGAAGAAAAAGTTCAGAAAAGTATCGAACAAATAAGATAATTTTTCTAAATATCTCTATCGATTAAAAAGTTATTTTACTTAGCAACACTTGCAAACCGTTCTGGTACCCTTGAACCATTTTCAATATTATTTATCTTTCTGTAAATTTTGATCCACTAGAGACATTTAAATAAAAATATCTAAATTTGACTAGAGAAACTCGAGTTTAGATTGGATTTTCAATTAAGGTTTAAACATCTTACACAAGTACTCGGTATCTACGAATAAGTTAGAACTTTATGATGCAAAATTTTAAAGAAAAAAGTAAGTAAAGTGACATTTGATATCAAAAATTTAGGAAGAACTTCACATTTTTGCTCAAGTTTGCGATTTATCGAAAAATAAAATTAATATTTCACTTTAAAAAAAAATTTTAAACGAATTACGCCATTTATTTGAAGTCTTAATATGATATACACTGGTGTATATTATAATAAATGCATAGTTTTTTTTTTAAGAATTAAGACACATTTTTGTTACTCAATATTGTTAACTAAAAACTTTGTTATAACCTCCACCAACCACAAGTGGTGCAGAGGGTATATTAACTTTGTCATTTCATATGTAACGCTAAGAAGTAAATCTTTCAAACCCCATAATGTATATATCGTTCATCAAATCAAAACCTGAAACGTTTTAGCTTTATCTGTCAGTTGTGCCAACTCATGTCTCCAATAATTGACAGAGGTCAATGAAATTTGGCCTGAATATTTGTTATGGACCCAAGAAGTTCCCTAATTAAAATCTGTAAAATCGATTCAGTATATTAAAAGATATGCACCGATACCTGAGACAATCTCTAAGTTCTAGCGAAGTTTTTGTAAAATCGACAAATTTGAAATCGACAAATTAGAACACGATTTAGTCATAATAAAAGTTATATTTACTTCATTATCATTCCAAAAATGTTGATCGGTTCAGTGAAAAAACAAATTTTATGACTCATTCAGTCTTGTATTGAAAAAGAAAAAACTGTTATAAATCACATACGGTTGTAAGTGTATGTGTGAGTGTTTATTACATATTTACTTACACGCATTAGTGGTGGAGGGTCTTGAAGTTTCGCCATATCCATATATAACATTCTTACTTGCTTAATATAACAATTAATTATATTTTAAGTAGAGAATAATTTATTTTTTTTTTTTTGTTCAGATTTCAAAAACGCATTTCAATTTTGATTTGTCTTGAAAAAAATTCATCCAAAATCAGACAAAGAAAAGTTTTCTGTTTGCTTCCGTGTTTGTTTTGTTTTTAAAATTTAAAATTCTACAAAAATATTAATATTTTATTTTATTAAATTTTAATTTTTCTAAACAAATTAGCGCGTCAGTTTCTAAATTATTTATAATCATTTCTTTATGAGCGAAAATAAAATAATAAAAAATAAATATTTAATTAATTTATACATAATCAAATCACGTTGTTACACTCCAAAAATTGGCAAAAAAATATATACTGGAATTAAAAAATAACGAGCAAGAATGCTATATTCGGCTGTGCCGAATTTTAGATACCCTCCACCACTAACATTATTCAAAAAACTTATTCTCTCATCAGCTTAAACGACGATTACGGGAAAAGGCCCCTATAAAAACTACATATTTTTTGAAGTGTAAATATTTGGTACCGAACAATAAATTTTAATGTCCCATTTTATTGAAAAACAAAATTTAGGGAAGGAGTTATAGCAAAATATCGACCGATATTGGTTATATTAATGACATATATTAACGACAGTCAAAAGAATAATTGAGCCGAATTTCAATAGAGTGGATCATTACTTCTTAGTTTAATAAGCCCAAAACGGTTTTCCGGGAATATATGGACCGAGATCAGTCAAATTAATTGTATATAATAAATATAGTTAGAAAAATAATTTTTGCAAAAATATATTTAAGAGTTTTTTAAGCTAAAATCCGTTTTCGGGAAAGGGGATTTATATGGAAGCTATAGAAAAATATGGACTTAAATTACACAAATTACTAACGTATATTTAGGAGAGCTAGAAAATTCATTTTGTCGAATTTTATTATAAATTGAACTTATTTAAAAGTTTTTTTTTAAATTCGAACCCGTTATCCGGGAAGGGGCGTTATAAAAAAGATATAGCATAATATGGACCGATATTAATAAATTTAATAAAATATATTCAAGATGGTTAGGAAATTAATTGTGGCGAATTTCAATAGAATAGAATGGCTATAAACCATATTCCGGGAAGGGGCCTTTAATGGAAGCCAGGTCAATTAATGACCCCAGCACAATCTAGTTTCTTTGGGTTTATTACTGTATCAAAATTATTATATATGGCAAATTTCAGAAAATTATCTTAAAAATTGCGACCCATAAAATTTAGGGGTGTATCAAAATTTGCCATATATCAGTGTATAATTTTTGATGATAATTTTTTTTAATTTTTTTTTAAATCCATTTACCTTTTGTTGAAAAATTAGAAATCTTCTTTTTTCCAAATTTGAGATTGTCTCAGATATCGGTCTATATCATATTTTACCAATAAATCTATACAGATCTGCTTAAGACAATAATAAGTAATGTGGTCAAATTTATTTTTGAATTCAGACAATTATTCTAGACGTGACAGATAAACAGATAAATAACAGTGAAGGCAAAAAACAGACGGACACAGTTAAATCGACTCAGATTTTGATTTCAAGCAATAATCTATATACTTTTTTGGCATCTGAGATGATTCCCTCTTAGCGTTACACACGAAATGATAAAGTTAATATACCCTCATTACCACTTATGGTGGTGTAGGGTATAAAATTAAATAAATAATAATAAAAACCTTGATAAGTACTTAATTTGCTACACAGTGTATTGGCTTTTTTTCAAGTGTATGAAATTATTTTTAAATAAAAACAAAAAAACTGTTAATTTAACACAAGTTTTAACAAAATTTCTTTTAAATGGTAGAGAGAGGGAGGGAGAGAGGGAGAGGGGAAAAAGCATTAAATATTTTATTATCTCGTTAAAAAGACGTAATTCGGTATTTAAAATTATTTATAAATATTTAATTTAGTTTTCATTAAATGAGTTTTAAAACTGCAATTTTTTCTAAAAAAAAAGGTCATATTTGTGGAACTATCGTTTGTATTTAAAATAAGATAATAAATTAATTTTAATTACAGTTTTATTGATCATAAAATAATAAAAACTTTATTAAGGGAACTCAGAAATAAGTTGATTACAAAAATAGATGGTTCTGTATTAAATTTTATGTTATTTATTAGTAAAAATTTTGAAACTAAAGTGAGGGAAAATTGGGCCAAAATTATTGTAATTGTGGGCGTGGCATGCTATTAAAGACTTTTTTTGAAATTTGTTATTTTTATACCCTTCACCTGACTAGGTGAAAAGAGTATATATATTAGTTTGTCATTCCGTTTGTAATTTTCACAATTTTAGACTTAGACCGGATCGGTATGCAAAAAGAACTTGATTCTGTTATGTCCGTCTGTCTGTCTGTCTGTCTGTCCGTATATCGGTTTAAATCATGTTTATGAAGACGACCTATAGTTCATATGAATATTAAACGTTAATATGATATGTATATTAAACGATTGGAAATGCTTTCGAGAATTTTGCTATTAAAATCCAGGGAAATTGGTTATAAATGGCTCAGAGATTAACAAAAAACTGAAAGTACTTCAAACATTTTTTCGGAGTTTTTTTCTATTCTTTTAAGAATTTACAATAGTTTGAGACTTAATTTGTTAACAGTTATATTTCAATTAGTTTAACAAATTTATGCGCTGAAGACATGAAATAAATCGGACCATTAGTTCCTGAGTTATTGGCAAAAACATATTTTCCTATGTTTTGAACCCCCTATAAGACCTATGGACTTGGTTATGGCACTGATTTATTACAACATTTTTTCCCGAATTTAATCTTTTTTCATTTTTCAAAATCGTTTCATAAACCACCGAAATATGGTAATTTTTTTCTTTCAAAATTTAGTCTCATGTGGTTGTTGTTGTTTATAACAACAGGAAAACAATAACAACATCTAAAATAATGTTTTTGAGATTATGGCCATTTTATTAATGTTAGAAATTTAATTGTTTTACTAATCGGCAAAGAATATTTTTGTGGATTTTTCATTTGAAAACATTTTCTCGATTGGACCATTAGTTTCCGAGATATGGGTGAAAACTTATTCTGACGCTCCTGGGCCAGCTACGGACCTAGTTGCCATGCAGAAAAGTTACAAATTTTTTGCTCAAATTTTAATTTCTTTAAATTTTCAAATCGGTTCATAAATAGTTGAGATATAAACAATTCTTAATTTCCTTGTGGTTGTTGTTGGGTAAAGTATTGAAAACAATAACAATGTAAGGCACAGCAATGTTTTCGACTTCTTGAGCGTTCCATTTAAGCAAGAGACAGATCGGAAATAATAAGGAGAATTTTTGAGTTGAAAACATTACAGCAATCAGTCGTTTAGTTTTCGAGTTATTAGCAAAAACGAATTTTAAGATATTTTGAACCTTCTATGGGATATATGGACAAAATTTTGATGTAGAAATATAGCTAATTCTTTTAAATTGTGATTTTTTAAATTTCGGAAATCGGCCCATAAATAGTCGAGTTATTAGTTACTCTTTGGGAAAAGTGAAAGCGAAAACTAATCGTGAATAAAATTTTGCATGCATTTTGAGTGCTCTAGAGAATTTATGTGGACTCATATAAAAACAAAAAAATCCATATAAGCAAAGGTGAAGGGTATAAAATATTCGGCACAGCCGAAATTAACATAGCAAGCATTTTATGTTTTATCCTATTTTTTGTCATCATAATTATCGACCGAATACAACTATAAGCGGTTTCACTAACACAATCACTTATTTTGCATGTTCACTATTTTTGAAAATTTAGAAATCTTGTAATCATGAAAAAAATTTGAATATTTGGATGCAATAAATCATTATATATCGGTTCTAATATAAATTCAAAACAAACTCTCTAAAACCAAAAATGTGTCCAAAACGAATAGAAACTAGCGAATCTGAAGGAAACCTGTGTAACCAAGACAGGTTATATGCCCAAAAGGGACAAATAATGGAACAAAATCGTTACACTGTAAAAAGTGTAGTGAATTGATTTAAAGGATAGTAAAATGTCCTAAGTTCAAATAGAACTTGACGACCTAAAATTTTAACTCCCCGCGAAAGTGACCTAAATTGACCGAAAAAATAAACATCATCCTAAAAAAAAACATCTACCGAAATTGCTGCTGAAGTCCAACAGGAATATAACAAACATATTCACACAATAACTTTTTGTACACTGAACCAAAAAAGTTGGTAAATATAACGAAAAAGGATGTAGAATTGAAGAAAAGTAAAAAAAGCCAATGAAACCTTTAACGAAAAATTTACGTGAATTTTTCGTAAATTCTTCAAAATGACGAAAAATGATCATTTAAACTCATTGATAAAAATGGGGTTAATTTGAATAAATATTGTTCAAATTGAATAAAAGATTATTCAAATTAATAAAAAATTAATTATATTGATAAAAATTTTAATACCATATTTTAGTTAAATTTACGAAATTTGAGTTTAATTAAGGAATGAATTACGTTAAATTTTTGTAATAAATTAAAATACATAAAATATTAAGGACCAAGGGAAGGAGTACTCCCCATACAAAGCAAATATTGCTTATCGAATATCTTAATAACTGTAATAGCAAATGACTTCCTCAAGGAACTGTTTTGCTGGACCAAAATTTAAAACGGATTAGATATGAGGAGAAGTTTTGATTATCGAATATATTCCTTTCATTCCAATCAAACTGTAATTTTTACGGAACATCTGTTGATACAACATATTTTTCGTTATTTTTTTAACGAAATTTTATTCAATTTAACATCTTTTACTAAAATTTCTTTTTGATTTAATGAAGAAAATTCTTCAATTTGAAGAAAAACTATATTGATCAGAATAAAAATCTGTTTTGTTAACACTTTTTTTGGAAAAGTTCTACGTATTAACTCCGTTCCGTATAGAGTGCTGCATGAGGCTGGTTAAAATGTTCGAGTTGCTAGACGAGTTGTCGAGTGTGACCCGTTTTGTTCCGCAACGGAGATCTATGACGTAGGAACGTTTATTTATAATTTTAGTCGATTTAATTTATGTTTCATTTACATTTAAATTTATTTTGAAATTTTTAAAATCCAGTTGAAATAAAAGAAAAAATATTCCTAAAAAAATGTATGAATGAAGCTGGAGGAACCTGCTTGAAATGAGGAAGAACTTTTTATTTTAAATAAATTAAATTTATTTTTTAAATAAAAACATTTATACCGGATTTTAGTTCTTATAGAAAAATTGGCAAATTGTTAGTTTTTTACGAATTTTTATGATTCTGAAATTTAATTAACATTCTTGTTTTTCATTATTACCCTCCACCACCACAAGTGGTGAAGAGGGAATGTTAACTTTGTCATTCCGTGTGTAATTGGTTTAGTGTAATAAGAAAAACTCTTAAATATTGTACATGCTTGTGAGTGTATTTGTGGGCGTGTATGTAAGAAACATAACGGATTTACTTCAGACGCATATGAGGTGGAGGGTATTGAAGATTTGACACAACTAATTATTGCATTCTGTTTGTAATGGGCAGAAAAAAGGGCAGTTTGTAATGGACATACAAGTATATACCGTTTGACTCAGAATCACTTCCTACTTAATGTAGGGCATTAGGCAGAATTATTTCATTTTTCAGTCCAAGATCTCGAAAAAATTTCACAAATCACGACTTGTAATAAAACATAAAACAGACATTTTGTCAATTTCCCCTGACCCTATCCGTTCTTAAGTTCTATTTAAAATTTGTTTTGCATGAGGGCTACCCCTTCCTTAGATCCTTACCGTCCTACATTTTGTCCAGTAAAACAAAACTGTTCCTTTAAGAAAATGATTGGCACCAAAGTTGAGAACTCCTGCTGTTATAGTTTTTTAGATATTTGATAATCAATATTTGTATCGTATGGCCGATACCCCTGCCCCTGATCTTATCCGTCCTTCGTTTTGTCCAGTAAAACAGTTCCTTGAGAAAGTAGTTGGGGTCAAAGAATTCTTAAGATATTCAATGCGCAATATTTGCTTTGTATGGTGAAGTACCCCTCCCCCTGGTCCTATCGAAATTTTTCTACAGTTTATGTTACTTTCGAATTTATATCATATATACTTTCATCAAAATTGGCCCAGCCAGTTTGGAGTCCATACGTTACATACACACAAACCTCTTATTTTATATATTTCGATTAGTTTTATTTTTTAATTTTTATTTTATTTTTCTTTTTTTTAATAATTCAAATTAATTATGTAAATTATCTTTTTATTTTATTTTTTATTAATAAATAAAAAATTAAGTTTTTTAAAATAAATTTATTAAAAAAAATCTGTAAATTTACATAAATAATTTTCATATTTTAATTTTGCAATAAAATAAAATTCCAATTGAATGTATTAGAACAAAAAGGCACATGGCTTTCAAAAATAGTTCCGGAAATCTATAAATTTAAATAATTTTTGAAATTTATTAAAATAACCAGATTTTGAATATTTTTTATTCGATTTTAAAGTTGTTTTTTTTTTTTTTTGATTTTGTTAAAAATTCTCACAGAAGAAAATACATTTAAGTAATAAAATTTTCTTATCAAGTTTGAAAGAAGAACAAGCTTTATAAGGCTTTGCCAAATCTTGAATACACACACAGACGCATGTAATATATACACGTTTTTCGTAAATTTAACACGGCAACACTTAATGAGTCATAAAATTATTTACATTTTTGTCTATAACTTTTTTTGTTTACAGAACCGATTTTGATAATTTTTATGAATGATAATGAAGTACATGTTACTTCATATTACTGACGATTTTCAGTCTACATTGTTGATTTATAATTGACAGTTTTAAGAAAAATGTTTACCTCAGATATCGGTATATATCTTTTAAAGTACTTAATCAATTCTGTTGATAAAAATATGAAACTTCTTAGGACTACAACAATTACTCAAGTTAAATTTCATCGGGCACTATAATGTATTGAAGTGTGCTAACAACACACAGACAGACAGACGGACATAGCGACTTAGATTTTGATTTGATGCAAGAATATCTATATACATTATGGACTCTGAGATGATTTCTTCTCAGCTTTACACATGGAATGACAACGTTAATATACCCTCTTCACCATTTATGGTGGTGGAGGTTATAAAAAACCTGTTTTGGTTCTAAAATTATAATGTTACACGCGTCGCTTGCTTAATCAGACCTTTTTTTGAAACTAGTAAATATGCTAAATTCAGCTATGCCGAATCTTCAATACCCTCCACTGCAAATGTGTGTGAACAATACGTTATGTTGTGTACATACTCACACATACATTTTATAACAGTTTGTCTTAAATGTAATACAGGAATACTTAATGAATCAAAAAATCAATTGTAGCTATAACTTTTTTTCAACTGAACTGACTTAAA
Source organism: Cochliomyia hominivorax (assembly GCA_004302925.2). Lineage (NCBI taxonomy): Eukaryota > Metazoa > Arthropoda > Insecta > Diptera > Calliphoridae > Cochliomyia > Cochliomyia hominivorax. The sequence continues at coordinate 25,983,826 of PYHX02000494.1, forward strand.
TAGTTTTCGGAATGGTAATGGACTGGATGTAACATGTTTTGGCAAAATTTCATTCTAATTTTTTGATTCATAATTGATAATTTTTGGGAAAGTTCTTCGCTTGAATTAAGAGGTTTTCTCAGATATCGGTCTATATTTTTGTTGTTGGTTCTATATAGAAAACTTCTCAGGACAATAACAAATACACAGGCCAAATTTTATTGAGCTCTTTCAATTTTTTGTTAATGTGAACGTGCCAACAACAGACAGATAGACAGACGAACGGACTGACTGACAAACGGATTCTAAAATCGATTCAGTTTTATATTTCATACAAGACTATATATACATTATGGAGTCAGAAACGATTCCCTCTTAGTGTTACACTCGGAATGACAAACTTAATATACCCTCTTTATCACATGTAGTGATAGACACGAGTTTTAGTTCTAAAATTATAATGTTACACGCGTCGCTCGCTTAATCAAAACATTATTTAAATAAAAGAAGATTTATGTCAGATTTTATTAAAAAAAGGTTTCAAATAAATATTTGCATAAACATATTTTTAAAACTTTTTAAATTGATACAGTTTATAACAGAAGTTACCGCCAATTAGAAATTTTTACAAATAAACTTCATTTGCATAATTAAAACTTAAAATTTATTTTACTAAATTTTCAAAATATTTCTTTAAATCCATAAAATTTAAAAAAATCGCTTTATTATATTTTATTTACCCTTAAACGATATTTTTCTCTGATTTAAATCAGCATATCGTAAATTTGCTCTTAAATTGTAACATTTTATTACAGTTAAATTTTACACGTTTTTTGTTGCCCTAAATTTATTGCTTTTTGATAGAAACTTAATTTACAATAAATTTGCATAAAGATTTTGTAGATTTCACTTTTAAAATTCATTTTAGTTGATTTCCATTGAATAAAACAATCTTTTGCGATCTTGTATTACGTTACATTTAATGCTTAAAGTCATTATGTAAAACTGATTATGTCCAACGACAAAAGATTAATTTGTAAAATAAATCTTTTGTATAACAATATTTTTAATAAAAAAACATCAGTATAACAGTATTTCTTACATAGAAGTATGTATAACAGATAGGTAAAGATAGTACTAAGAGGAGGGGTGTCCCCCATAGAAATCAAATTATGATTATCGAATATCCACAGAACTATAACAAATTTAGTCCCAATCACTTTGTTTCAGTATAACAGCATTTTCGATGGAAAAACATCCGCATAGAAAACGTTCAGTATAACTGTATTATCAGCAGACAATTTTAGTTTAATAAAAAATTTTCTATGGAAAATTTTTAGTATAACAAAAAATTTTCTACGGAAAATTCTATGGAAAATTTTTAGTATAACAAAAAATTTTCTATGGAAAATTTTTAGTATAACAAAAAATTTTCTATGGAAAATTTTTAGTATAAGAAAAAATTTTCTATGGAAAATTTTTAGTATAAGAAAAAATTTTCTATGGAAAATTTTTAGTATAAGAAAAAATTTTCTATGGAAAATTTTTAGTATAACAAAAAATTTTCTATGGAAATTGTTTTTAGAATAACAAAAAATTTTCTATGGAAATTTTTTTTAGAATAACAAAAAATTTTCTATGGAAAATTTTTAGTATAACAAAAAATTTTCTATGGAAAATTTTTAGTATAAGAAAAAATTTTCTATGGAAAATTTTTAGTATAAGAAAAAATTTTCTATGGAAAATTTTTAGTATAAGAAAAAATTTTCTATGGAAAATTTTTAGTATAAGAAAAATTTTCTATGGAAAATTTTTAGTATAAGAAAAAATTTTCTATGGAAAATTTTTAGTATAAGAAAAAATTTTCTATGGAAAATTTTTAGTATAAGAAAAAATTTCTAACTGGAAAATTTTTTAGTAATATAGAAAAATTTTCTATGGAAAATTTTTAGTATAAGAAAAATTTCTATGGAAAATTTTTTAGTATAACAAAAATTTTCTATGGAAAATTTTTAGTATAACAAAAAATTTTCTATGGAAAATTTTTAGTATAACAAAAAATTTCTATGGAAAATTTTAGTATAACAAAAAATTTTCTATGGAAAATTTTTAGTATAACAAAAATTTTCTATGGAAAATTGTTGTTAAAAAAATTTCTATGAAATTTAGTAACAAAAAATTTTCTATGGAAAATTTTTAGTATAACAAAAAATTTCTATGGAAAATTTTAGTATAACAAAAAATTTTCTATGGAAAATTTTTAGTATAACAAAAAATTTTCTATGGAAAATTTTTAGTATAACAAAAAATTTTCTATGGAAAATTTTTAGTATAACAAAAAATTTTCTATGGAAAATTTTTAGTATAACAAAAAATTTTCTATGGAAAATTTTTAGTATAACAAAAATTTTCTATGGAAAATTTTTAGTATAACAAAAAATTTTCTATGGAAAATGTTTAGTATAACAAAAAATTTTCTATGGAAAATTTTTAGTATAACAAAAAATTTTCTATGGAAAATTTTTAGTATAACAAAAAATTTTCTATGGAAAATTTTTAGTATAACAAAAAATTTTCTATGGAAAATTTTTAGTATAACAAAAAATTTTCTGTGGAAAATTTTTAGTATAACAAAAAATTTTCTATGGAAAATTTTTAGTATAATAAAAAATTTTCTATGGAGTATTGAAGATTTTACATGTTTTCTGTATATTTTTTTGTATAACAGTTTTCTCTACGAAATTTCGTGTATAACAATAAGTTTTGTTACAATTATGTCAAAAATAATTTAAACCAAAATAAAATTAAAATTTCTGTTATAAATTATTTAGGAGTTTTAAAAACAATGAAATAAACAATTTTTCCTAAATCAATTTTTTTAGGTTATGGTCGCTTTTAAGAAGAACATTCAAAAACTTTTAATATTTTACAAGCGTTTAACTAAATCTGTGTTATTAAAACTGGTTTCTCCAATTACCATTAATTAGCTATTAAACAGTTTTATGACAAACTTGAAACCTGTTAATATTTATGATGATTTTTTTTTTATAAAATAAAAATAAAAATTTTAACCAAAAATATATTTTTTAACAGCAAAAAAGCAAAAATAGAATAAAATTATGCAAATTTAATGTTTTTTGAAGCTTCAGGCATTTTTTTGGTTTCCTTCAGATAAAAGCGATGGATTTTTATTATAATTTCAAATTATGACACTCTTTTTGCGCAAAAAAGACATAAATTACATTTGTTAAAATGATGAGAAATTTGAGAAAATAACAAGTGAGAGTCGGTCAAGTTGGACTATTTAATACCCTACAGCACATTGTTGATTATAAATGGTAGTATACCAAAAATTAATAAACGACCCTCCTTCATATTTAATTTCTAATTTATATTTAAGAGTGATTCATATAATTATGATACTAAAATTTATGTGGGATTTGTATTTGCAAGAAGATTTTTCTATGAGTAGCTAGAGAAAATTACGGACCGACCATCGTACAATTACGCACATCGATATTTTGCTTATATCTGCTCTAATTTGGCCAATTTGTATTACAATACCAACGTATATGTGAAATTTAGACCTTCAAGGTGACATTTGGAATGACGGTTGTATGGAACGTATGAGAAATAATGGACAGATCCTCTTATAACTTGGCACTTCGCTTAGAATATTATTTTTGTCAAATCTCATTACATTTATGACTTTTGTGACTTTAAAACCCTTTTCCGGGAGAAACCTTTTTATGGCCCCATTGTCATCTACCCAGTTACATTAAGATTTTCTGCCTTTTTGCAAACTTATAAAAATATCTCAAGAATGTCCATGTAAAATTTCGTTAAAATATATTCAATAGTTCCAAAGTTTTTGAATTATTTCCAAAAAAACATTACCACTGTGCATCATCATGATGATGTTGATTAATAATTAAATATATATTTTTTTTTAATTTATTTAAACTTTCTTTTTTTGTGAAAAAAATTAATTCAGACTTTAAATTTGATATCAAGAGAATTTCATTTATAGTTTTCTTCTTCTAAATTAATTATATTGATGTATAAATTAATTCAATAATAAAAAACCTCCATTTTTACAGTGCATATCAAAATTATAGGTGTTGTTCACAATGGAAAAAATATTTATTTTATTAGTTTTTTATTTACATTTTTTGATTATGATTTTTTATCGAAATTTTTTGCCTCCAAAAAAAATTTTTGCACTTGAGACAAACGGAATTAATCAGCCATAAATGAGGTGATAAAAAAATTTCAATAATATTTATGGAAGTTAATATATTTTTGCATTTTTAATTAAATATTTTCATTGATTTTTATACTCTCTATCAACACAAGTGGTGAAGAGGGTATATTAACTTTGTTATTCCGTGTGTAAATCTGTGAAGGATTATTTCATCAAAACAAATTTTCTATACAGAAAATATTTTTAATAAATTTTATTTAAAAGAAGAAAATTTATAAAAAAAATTCTATAAGGAGAAATTCAATAACAAATTTTTATAAAGAGAGAATTCATTACATAATTTCTATAAAGAGAAAATGTATGAAAAACTTTTCTTAAAGAGAAAATTTATAACAAATTTTCTATAAAGAATAAATATAAAATAAAAAATGTTGTCTATTAAGAAAATATGTATAACAAATTTTCTTAAAAGAGAAAATTTATTAAAAGTTTCTTAAAAGAGAAAATTTATAAAAAAAAATTTTGTAAAGAGAAAATTTTTATAATAAATTTTCTATAGGAAGAAATTAATAGTAATTTTTTATTTTCTGTGAAGAGAAAATTTATAACAAATTTCCTGTGAAGAGAAAATTTATAACAAATTTCCTGTGAAGAGAAAATTTATAACAAATTTTCTGTAAAGAGAAAATTTGATATAGAAAATTTTAATATTTTTTTATGAAGAAAAAATTCTCAACAAAATTTGTACAAAAATAAAATTCATAACAAATTTTCTCAGAAAGTAAACTTCTTAGACAATTTTGTATGAAAATAAAATTTTGAAAAAATTTTCAATGATGAGAATATTTTTAGTATAATTTTCTATTAAAAGAATATTCTGCGCAAATTTTCTATAGATAGAAATTTCATCGAAAGATTTTATTAAGAGAAAATAATTAAAATTTTTCTACAAAGAGAAAATCTAAAAAATTAAGAGAAAATTTGTAGCAAATTTCCTTTAAGAGAAAATTAGTTATTTATGTCTTTTAAATGTCTTATGGAAATGACAGATTTTTTATATAGAAAATTTAAATAACAAAAAATACTCTTTAAGAAAAAATTAAAAATATTATTATTAATTTTTTTAAGAAAATTAAAAAAAGAACTTCAAAGGGAGATTTTTATTTAAATGAGAAAATAAAATTTATCGTACACTTTCGACTAAAAGATAATATATCGTAATATATAAAAATGTAATTTCTCTATAAAAATTTATTGAGAAATTAATTCCGATAATAAGAAAGAGAAAATTTATTAATAAGAAAGAAAAACCTTTTTAATAATTTTTTTTTAATTATTCCATTTTAATTTAGAAGATTTTTTTGTAAAAGTGAGAGTAAATTTTTATTAACTGAGGGAGAAAATTTAACAAAAAATAACAACTTTTTCCTTCAAAGGAAAAAGAACAATTTTGGAGAATCTTAAAAAAGTTATCTCCGAAATTTGCCAAATTTTTGTTTTACATTTTATTTTAACGAAGAGAATTTTCTTATTACAAAAATTATTCTATTGAAAAGTTTATAAAATTAAGAGAAATGTTTTTGTTAAAATAAAGGAAATTTCTTATAAAATGAGAGAGAACATTTGCCAAATGTTTTAAAGAGAATCTTCTTTTTTCAAAAATATTTTCTAAAGTGAAAAATTTCTTTAAGAGAAAAATTATATTATAAAAGTTTTCTCTTAAAGAAAATTTTCTCTTTTACTGAGTTTTCTATAAAATATTTATTATTTTTAAAAGAAGTAAGAATGACATATTCGATTATACCGAATCTTCAATTATTATGTTAGATTGTTAGATTACATACACAAGCACCAATAATATATATACTTTTTTAAGTATAATACAAAAATGAATCAGTTATATTTTTGGCTATAACTATTTTTCTATTGAACCGATTTTGTTAAGTTTTGGAATGATATTTAATATTTCGGTAAATTTTTCTTCTAATTTGGTGATTCGTTGGAATAAGTGGCTTCAGGTCTATATCTTTTAAACGATTTTGCTGGTTTTAAATAGATACCGTGATTTTTGAATAACGTAATTCCCAGATAAAGTGATTTTTAAATCACACTTCTTTAAAACAGTGACAGTGATCGCAGTATTTCAAAAGAAAACTAGAATGTTTAAAAAAAAAACTCAAGGAAAACAAATGGGTTTAATGGTTGAATTGAATATCTCTCTATAGAGTTCAAACTGTACACCGTAAGAAACGAATAATTTTCATTTTAGATGAATCGCGAATTATGCTTAGTAATTTTGCTGACTCAAAATTAAAACAAATACATTTGAGAATGCAACAAATAAGAAAGAGCGACAATTTATAGTACACTGTAAAAAATTTATTAAAAAAAATTATTAAAATGAGTGTGTAAAAATGAGCATTACACATTTGAAACATAAAACATTGTGTAATTTTACATTATTTGTAGTAGGAGTCGTACTATAAATAGAATAAATTTACATAATTTTTTTAAGTGTAACTGTTATTTCATTTTCTTAGTCACTGTAGTTACCAGTGATTTACCAGTCACAGTGTCTAATTTCACAATCGTGAAAATAGTTTGAACTCAAAATTTTGTCTTATACATTTTTTGTCTTAATAATTAGACGATATTTAATCTTTCTTTTTAAAATAATAATTTCATGTAATTTTACATTTGTTAAATGTAAAACAGCATAAATATTTGCAAACAAAACTTAAACGAGTAAAAATGCTATATTCGGCTATGCCGAATCTTCAATACCCTCCAACGTTATGTTTTGTACATGAACTCACAAACGTTTGTAATTTATAAAAGTTTTTCATTAAGGTAGCACAGGAAGACTCATAAAATTCTTTATATTTTTCGCTATAACCTTTTTCTACTGAACCGATCTTGATAATTTTTGAAATGATCATGAAATTCATATAATTTTATTCTAATTTGACGATTTCTAATTGAGAGTTTTACGAAAATTCTTTGCTAGAACTTAGAGGTTGCCTCAGATAACGGTCTATATCTTTTGATATACTAAACCGATTTTGACCAAATTTCTTTGAACTCTGTCAATTATTGTGAATGTGAGCGTGTATACTACAGACAGGCAGATGTGCACAGCTAAATCGACTCAGATTTTAATTAAATACATTATGGCGTCTGAGATGATTCCCTCTCAGCGTTACACACGGAATGACAAAGTTAATATACCCCCTTCACCAATTGTAGAGGGTAAAAATAAAATAAAAATTTTAAAAAATTTATAATTAAACCTTCAAATACTGAAAATAACCAGAGATCGTTATGAAAAACTCTTCAAGTTGAGCAGAAAATAAAGGAAATTACTTGAATTTTCCAGCTTTAAAACCACGAATTTGAACTCTCTCAAATGTTTTAATACTCACCAAAATCAAAACAGAGTAAAAGATCGGAAAAGAGTAAATAATTTTTAGTGTTTATTTACATTCGAGGAAACTCACCTTTTAGAAGTTGAAATTAAAGTTCGTACGCAAACGGGGAGAAGAGGTGAAAATGAAAATGTTTACACGAGGAAAATTATTTATTGTGCAACAATAAAAATTAATTCTCGTTTTGCTTCAAGAGTTTAAGAAGTTTTTTTTTTTCAATTTTTTTAATGTTTTTTGTTTTTGTTTTAATAATTAAATGCGTTTTTTTGTGTTTTTTTTTTTTTGTTTTTTTTTGGGGTCTCAGATTTCATAAAACACTAAAATGTCGTAATTGTTGTTGTATTTGTTGTAAAGATTTTTATTTGTAATTTTTATGAAATTAATTAAATAAATTTAATTTTCGTGATAAATTTTATTCTTCTTTTATAATTTTTTTTTTAAATTCAAAATTTCAATTCGTTTAAATCACTTTTTTGTTGGTAATAAAATTTGTAGTTTCGTTGAAATTTTTTGTAAAAAAAAATAAATTTTTTTATTTGCTTTTTTTTACTTTTTCTAAAATTATTAATTTTCAATTCCGCTTTGTTTGTTAGATTCGTTTTTTTGAAGTTATTTTCTTTTCACAAGTTTCTAATTTTGAAAGCCAGCCATCTGCTAAGCTGGCCAAGTTAAGACTAAATTGTCTATCTGAAATGTGTTGTCTTGGTAAAGAAACTCAACATACGGAACAAAAACAAAATCCGAAAAAAATTCCAACAAAAAAAAAAAAAAAAAGAAGCCAACTGAGACATAAAATATATCGAACGATTTGTTGTAGCTGATTGTGTAGTTTTCGTTTAAAACAAAAAAAAAAATAAAAATTCAAGATCTTCCGCTGTTTAAAGACTGTAAATCGAGACAAAAAAAGAAAAAAAAAACAAAAATAAATAATGGAAACGATATTCGTTTAAGACTTGAGTGAATTTTATTTTTATTGGCAACAAATTGTAGTTTTAAGCTTTTTTCCATAACTCAGGTGATCACTCAATATTGGAAACATGTTTGAAATTGAGTTAAATTCATTAATACTCTGGATTTAATGAGAATTATCATTAAACTTAAAGTAGTGAGTTTGAAAATTCACTTAAAAAAAATGAAAAAAGTAAAATAATTTATTTGAGTTTAATTTCTTCTATGAAAAAATCTTAACATTTAAATAAAATTTAATAATTGTTTTTTATTGTTATTAGTCCATTAAACCAGCCTGTACCTGATTGGGAAGCGAAGAGTAATCGTAAAACTCTCCCCTCCTCTGTATCGTTATGGTAACTTCTGCATGCAGAGAAACTTCCACAATATGTTCGTCACAAACACTGTTATGTTCGCAATAAATATTTATTGTTATCACAAACATGTTAATTGTTGTATTGATTTTATTTTTAATAACAATTTTGTTGCTGTAATAAAAATATTTTTATTATATTAAAAAATATATTGTAGTCGCAATATGTTTGAAAATGTGTTCGACAGATCACAATTTTATTGTTGTTAAACAGCCCGTTAACAATAATTTTAGTGGCGATAAGAATATTTTTAGTGACGATAATAATAACTATTTTTACTAATGCATAATCACAATGCGAATTAACAAAACTTTTACTACAACAACAATGTTTTTTATTGGAATTACAATATTTTTTTGTGGTGACAACTATAATTATTTTTATCAATGCAAAATCACAATGTGAATAAACATTTTTTTGTAGTTACAATAACAATATAGAATAACAATAGTATGTTGCTTCTCGGTTATGGTTACCGCAAACATATTTATGCTCTGTGTGTGCAGTACCTCAATTCCGTAACTTTTTTAAGTTTGCTACCGATATCGTTAGATAATGAAAAATATCGTTTGTTTTAACGATTTTGTTTTTCTCTAATATAAGTTAACAATATTTTTTTCATTATGAACGTGAACGACGAAAATCGGTAGAAACTTAAAAATGTCAATATTAAAAATAAAATTATTTTCAAATTACTAAAACTGCTAATTTGCGACAGACAGTAGTTTCAAATGGGGATCTTTTTGTGTGTTAATGACCACATAATGCTTATACTTCTAACAGTTTTTGATGACTGACCCATCCAGTCAACAAAGTTCTGTTGGGGAACAGTGAGACTTTTCTCTTAGCCAAATCTCAGCTGTTCAAAATTAGGCAATACCATACATCTTTTTTGACAATAGAACCTGAAAGGTCAATAAAACTCGATTAGGATACAACACCCTAATGCGTTCAATCACTTCATCGGCACTAGATGTACTATAAGAAGTTAGTGAAGACTTTAGGTTCGTAAACAGTCGTCCTCAATGACTATAAAATATGTAGCAAAGTAATAAGATGCACTACAGTCAATCAATTGATTTTCACATGGTATATGGTAAAGATTTTGATATACCCGCATATCTAATAGTACCTTAAACAGTTGGCGAAACTTCCAGGTTCTCAATAAATTAACTGCCATCTACTCCGTGCAAATCCTAAGACTTTCGTGAACAAAAATCATAAAAGACTGCGTCATCACTAGTCATTCTGTCGAAGAAAGACCTCGAAACACGTTAGTCAATCAAAAATTGGCAAATGGTGAAGACCAGGATAACCGAATAGCCAGAGTCTCATATGTTCCATGGATTATAAACGTTAATCTAAATAGCCAAGTTGAGCGCCGCCTGTTGACACATCAGATATACAGAAAGTCAGCTCAGTAAAGGGAGGTAAGACATCATATGCAGCTCAACTGCGATCAGAATGCCCATCGATCTGACAAAAGCAGTTAAGATCCATCATATGCACCTTGGATTCAGGACCCAGCTACGCCAAACATGCTTACTGCAATTATAGCTGTAAAAACCAATCCAAGTTTTCCAAAAAAGATTATCTGATGATCGAGAGAATGTTGAGGAAAAGTTTTAGGTCCTAAAAGTTTTTAGTATGTAAAGCAAGATAAGGCAAAATAAGCCCATCATTTGCTACAACAGGCTCTATAGATACCGAAATTTACATCAAGGATTGGTTACAAAAAAGGTTGCTTCCATTCATAAGACCTCATTCCTGTCCCTACGGTAAACAAACCCTTGAATAGTAAAAGAATAATAATGTGGTATTTATACAAAGAGACTGTCCAGAGCTAAGGTCAGTGGAGAGTTATTGCGCTGTTGTTAACAGAGAATTGAAGAGCACAACGTATATGTATGTTAAGAATTTTTCGATCTCGTTCTTTACTTGTTTTCTTTGTCGAAATCACAAGGTTGGTACTTGTTGTGATTAAGCTTTTACCAACGATACCAAATGACCTTTTCGGCGATTAATCTTTGTTTTAGAAAATAATCTGACATCACTTCAGAACTCTCTCTTAACACAGCACTACATTTTTTGACCCCGATTTACATTAATTTAATGCCGCACCAAGCTTAACGAAGAAGGTCAAAAGATTATAGATCTAATTGCTGTGAGCGTGGCTAAAGACAACTGTTTAAATACCCTCCATAACGAACCATGTACAATTTTTTATATAGCAAATTTCATAAGACTTCTCTGTTACAGAGATATTATCCATGTCCTATTCAAAATTTGTAATTATTGCGTATTCTTTTCCATTAATGTCAATATCAATGACCGAATTTCATAAAAAATGTCCGTTTAGTCATAAATCATGTTTAAAATATTTTGTTTTAAGAGATCGTCTGAGTTATCGGTCTATAACTTTTTTTCTACTACCGGTTTTTGCCAGTTTTGAATAGAAACTTCTTAGGACAAAATTCATTGAGCTCTATGTGTTATTGTGGATGTGCCAAATCGACTCAGATTTTGGTTTGAAGATTCCTTTTTGGCGTTACAAAAGGAATGACCAAGTTAATATACCTAAATCGATTTGGACACACTGTGCTACAATTAGGGAAATTGCTAGTTCAAAACTTAAAATGGGGTTTAATTTACCAGTTCCAAGGTTAAATTTAATATTAAAGTTGGTAACGCTTAAAAGTTTTAAAAAATTTTAACTTCAAATTTTTTTATGTTTCAAAATTGTTTATTTCTAATTTGTTTAAAAATAATTTACAAGATAAAAACAAAAACAAACAAATTTACTTTTTTTGTTGTAATTTGTAGCAATTTAACATTTTCAAAATCTTAAAAGTCATTAAAAACAAAATGTGTGGAACAAAAAGAACGTTTTTTTTAAACTCACTCAAATGTGTGAATAATAAATAAATAAATAAAAAAATGTAAAACATAAAAATAAGTAAATAAATAATATTTTAATGATCTACATTTTCTTGTTTCCAATTGTCTGAACACCCAAGTTTTGCAGTTAATGTCGATCTTTTTTATACCCTCCATCACCACAAGTGATGTATCAATCACAATAAAATCTGAGTCGATTTAGCCATCTCCGTTGTTGGCACGCTCACATCCGCAATAATGGACAGAGCCCAATGAATTTTGGCCTGAGTATTTTTTATAGTCCAGAGAAGTTTCCTTTTTGAAACCAGCAAAATCGGTTTAGTATGTTAAGATATATAGACTTATATCTGAGAAAACCCCTAAATTAAGGAGAAGAACTTTTGTAAAATTATTAATAATAATTCGTTAATATAGAATAAAATATTTCCATGATATTTAACAATATATACCTCATAGTAATGAGGTATCCAAAAATTATTAAAATCGGTTCAGTAGAAAAGTAGTTATAGCAAAAAATATAACTAATTTTATGACTCGTAAAGATTTGTTTGTTATATTTCAGAAATACTTTCACATAAAGTATACGTTTGTGAGTGTGAATGTGCGTATAATGTACATGTATTTTTTTCTTTTGTGGTGTAGGGTATTGAAGATCCGTCATAGCTGAATATGTTATTCCCACTTGTTTTTGTTTTTTTTTTGTTGTGAATGGGAAACCCACAATTTTGAACAAAAACGACGTCATCAAGTGCACGTATACAGACAGAAAATGACAAAAACAAAATAAATAAAAAAACAAAATGTCATGTAAGAGAAATACTTCAGTCGGCTCACAAGAAAATGCATTTCCGAATCATAAATCTTGCTCCCCACCATCTGGTCTTCTTATATTTCTAAAACCACAACTCGTATTAATACCCTATAAAGATGGTTGGGGTATTATGTGTTTATGCAGATGTTTGTAAGGGACTGGAAAAGTTGTGCTACCACTGCCGTTTCAGTAAGTAATAGAGAATCGAACCAACTTTATTTAAGGCTCTAAATCACTTAATGAGTCTATTTAATGATGTCCGTCCGTCTGTCCGAATGGTTGTTCATGTCACAATTGTGATGAGAGTTTAGGGGGCAGTTTTGACGATTTTTTTGAAATTTGTCCAAGAACGAAACCAACTGAAATTGGTTATGCTCAGTCCATTATTTTATACATGTCCTTCCAAAATGGCGTTTTTAAACGTAACATTTAAACGTTCATAAACGTCCTAAACATAAAAAAGATGTTAATGTAATTCGGCACAAATATTTTATAACCTAAAACGGTACCAATTTCTTCCATTATTTCATATAGAATGGTTACAAGATCCACTTCCCAAAAATTACTGAAAGGAGTATGAATCTCATATATTTCACAGTTTCTTATTTAGAAATAATTCATTGGGACTGTTGTATATTTTTCCAATCAAATTTTAAAAGGACATTCTTGAGCTGTTTTCTAATTGATTTGGAGGACCACATGATCCTAGTGGGCTCTAGGAAAAGGGAGTAGACCTCCAAAGATGGTTACCTCGATTAATTTATGATTTGATGGGAAATAAATTTTATAGTCCTAATAAATATTACAAAATTTATAATATTTTAAGTCCATTTAGGGTTCTCTTATAGTTTAAAAGATATTTAGTCAAACGTGAAATTTTTACCCATTTTTTGATAATGTTTTCTTAAAATCGGTAGGTTCTATACAAAATTCTAAATAAAATTTTTGTATAAGAATCATGGGCCTATGTCGACCCGAATAAAAGGTTATATTATTCTGAAAAATAAATTTAGAAAATATATTTTCTTGAACTAAATAAAAACTTGCGTCAATATATCTGTAACCGTCTGTCAATTTGCTGGAAACATTCTCTTTTCCACAATATGAACTGTTTCTAAAGAAATTTGGCCTGAATAGTTGTTATAGTCCTCTTCAGTTTGCTATATATCTGGGGTAACTTTAAATTTTAAAATAAAAACTTTTCTAAAATTTACAATGAAAACCAATTTGATTTAAATAGAATTTATCCATACAGCTAAATCCAGTTCATTATCGTGATAAAAGTCATTAATATAGGATCAGAAGATATTAAGTTATGGGGTGTCCTAAAGGTCACAATTTTAAATATAATAATTCTGAAATTAATGCGTTCAGGAAAATAAAATGAAAATAGGGAAAATAGAAAATGTAGGTCCATATTTTTGCACCGCAAAAGTGTAGGTACCATCTATAAAATGTTATATCCAATATTTAGTAGGATATTCCTAAAGTTAAGTACTTGATTTAAGCGATTTAGTATTGAATGTACTACTTTTTTGTATACTCCGGTAACATTTGCTGTCATTCACTCATAAGCAAGTTTTTCAGTTCATTTGTGTTTGGAATTTAGTGGTTATGCAATCGTGGTCACACTAACCATCAAACAGGATTCATAACGAGACTTTGTGGAGGAGTATTAACGTATTTATAGTGCTTTCCTTCATTTTGCTTGAAAAGGCAGTCCATGTCCGCTTAAAAACGTTAAAAACTTCAAACGTTTTTTCTGTCAACGGACAAGTTCTCCCAGTACTACTTAATAACATTGGTAACAGTTTGACGGCAGACCTTTTATTACTTGGCCAACTTTTTGTTGGATCAATTTGAGTTTTGTTGGAAATATTGAATAATTTTAGGAGGCAATTTTTTTTCTGGTCACTCATTTTAATCAGATTCACAATATATTCATTTTTTGACATTAAAAATGATAACTGACTGATGTTCAACAAAGGTAACTTGATCAAAAAATTCTTAATTCTGAAAGAAATTTTAGGGTAAATGCTTGTAAAGCAAATCTTTGGATATTAGAGGAAACACTTTCCCCAAGTGCCCTGTCGGAATTTCATTATTTAAAAAAGAGTAGAGTATTTTATAGTCGACCTTGACCAAATATAATTTACTCACTTCTTTTATATGATGTCATGTTTTTTTTTGTTTTTTGCTTTGGAAGAGTAAATTTCTCTAAATTCAACTTGTTTCTAAGGCTCTCACGCACAAGATGACGCATAATATATGGTGAATATTATGTTAAGCGTTGCCACAGGATGTTAAGAGTTGTATTTTGGGTATAACAACAAGTTGTAAACATTTGATTTGTATAAGAAGTGAGACCATATAATATATATTACACAGTCACTATAGTTACTATTAGTGATTATAATTATTTTTGTGATATAATAATTTTATAGCTTAAAACTTAAGGCACTTGAAATCTCTGAAAACGCACAGTGGTCCGAAAAAGACTTATTTAGAATGCTCAAACTTTGAAACTGTTGAATATTTTTTAACAAAATTTCACATGGCATTTTTGCGGTAACAGAGGTGAACAACTTTATAGAGTGGACGCCTACATTTCTAAACACATAGAGCCTTTTACTTCTTCAAATCAATTCGAAAAAACTTCAACTCTAAACATGTGCAAATTCCAATAAAATAACACTACCGGTTCAGAATATATAGAATTATTTCCAAAAACAAACAATTTAAACACACTGTGATATAGCAATATTGGCCTAAAGGCAAAATTAATGTAGATCGAAATAGCCACATATTTTCCCGTGGTTCCTAATGTGATCATAAGGTCTCCACAAAGCTTCCATTTGGTGTTTAAGGTTTTGATTTGTTGCAGTTTCCTTAATCAATTTTCATTTTTATTGCAGCTCTTTAGATGATTAATTTGTTGTTGTTGCTGCCTAAAATAGCGCCCCCTATATGTTATGTAGTGGTGGAAAACTTTGCTAATTATTAATTTCCTGTATTTTTACAATACGAAATCTGGATGTTTGAAATATTTGATTTGAAGATAAAGTGCTTTATCTTATACCAATACAACGTGCCTCTCTCAAGTGACTAAAGTATTGGACTAAAATTGGTTAAAATCGGACCAAATTTATAGACAACAATAACAGTTTTCTTTATCTACAATTTTACAAATTTCTACGAATTAAACAGGTTAATCAAATTTTTCAGTTTTAGGTTGTGTCATTTTCTTATTTGAGCGTGCAAACGACAGACAGGCTAACAAAGCTAAATCGACTTAAATTTTGATTTGATATAGAAATATATAACCACATTTTTGTTCTTGTACCAAGAGCTCTTTTTTACCATAATGACACAATGTCAAGTAAGAAAACATGACTTCAATTTCTTTGCTCTGCTTTTGGCCTCTAAATTTTTAGCAGCGTCCCTGTTAGGATATTTTTCAGCTTTGTATGTTTCTGAATCTGCTGTAGCTTTAACTTTTCGAACCAAATCTGTTGAGAGCTCTTTGGAAAATGCTTTCTATTTCTTTGGCTTTTGAAATATCATGTGGAATCAGGCTTTCTATCAATGGACAAACTCTCCCGATACTGTTTAATAACATTGGAAACAGTTTTGAATGCTTCTAAATAAACGTGTTTTTACACAAATAATTAATGTTGTATTATAAAACGATGTACTATATTATACGAGGATCGGCTTATTTTTTCTCATAGGTCCCATACAACCTCTATTCCAAACTCTTTGAAGGGTTTCAATTATATAAGTTGGTATTGTAATGATATTTGATCAATTCGAAATAAATATAAACAAATATCAATGTACGAAATTTTTCGAGGGCCAGTTCATAATTTCTCTTAATTCCCGTATAATCCCCCAGAGAAAAAAATCACTTTAAAATGCATAAATTTCACATGAAATCGTAGTGTCACAAGAACGTACTACAAAATTAAGAAAAATTAGAAAATCAAAATATACGAGGGTCGTTCAGTAATGTTTATGGACTACAAGTTATAACCAACATATTGATGCTTCTGATTATGTTTAATATAAAAAGTTTTTGAGATCTTAAATAATGGAAAATGGTGCCTAAAATAAAAATTATGTTTGGAAATATATTCGGCTATGCCGATCTTTAATATCCTCCACCGAAGTTAATATGTATCGTTTCGCACTTATTTAGTTTACATGGACTCATTGGAAATTCACTCAGAAACTCATACAAGAAATGAAAGTGTTTCTTATATAACAAAGAAACGTTATTGAGTCAAAAAATTAGGAATATTTTTGACTATAATTTGTTTTTAACTGAACCGATTTTGATAATGTATGCAACGGCAATATGGTACGTATATCTTAATAGTATGGAAAATGTTATTCTAATATGCCGATTTAAAATTGAAAATTGTAGAAAAGATCTTCGTATGAATTTAGAATTTGTCTCAGATATTGGTCTATATCTTTAAGTATACTGAACCGTTTTTGATGATTTTAAATATGAAACTCCCCAGGACAATAATAAATACTTAGGCCAACTTTATTAAGCTCTATCAATAATTGTGGGTGTGATAGATAAACAGATAGACAGATAGACAGACGTCCATAGCTAAATCAACTCGAATTTTGATGCAGATATTTGATATTCAATTTAAGATAATTTTTCGTAAATTGTTCAAAATGACGACAAATTGTAAATATGACCATTTGAATTCATTGATAAAAATGGAGTTAATTTAAATAAATATTAATTAATTTGAAAAATAAATTGTTCAAATTGACAAAACTAAATTCTTTATATTGATGAATATTATTCAATTTTAATACCATATTTATGTCAAATTTACGAAATTTTAATTGAATTTAGGGAAGAATTATGTTAAATTGTTGTAATAAATGAATACTTAAAATATTAAGGATCAAGGGAAGGAGTACTTCCCAGACAAAGCAAATATTGATTATAGAATATCTTAAGAACTGTAACAGCAAAAATCTTCAAATTAGGTCCCAATGACTTCTTCAAGGAACTGTGTTGCTTGACAAAATGTAAAACGGATAGGATCAGGGGAGAAGTAGCCTCTATACAAAGCAAACTTTGTAATACAGCGAGAATTTGGTCCCAATTACATTTCTTAATACACCCCGACTTGTGATTTGTGAAACGTCTTTCGAGATATACGATTGAGGAGAATTTTTGTGCAGCAAAGCGTACCGGGTTAAAGCTAGTTTTAGGTAATAATTAAATTGTGTAGAAAACGTAATAGACAATTGAAAATTGTGCAATGTCAATAGAACAGTGGTGAGCGGTCATTTTGTAGTTACTTACATGTTTGTTGATCAGCTGATCTTCCCTTTGCGTTTTCATCAATTTATGCAAAATATTTCTTCAATTTAATTAAAATATTAATTAGAATGTTCTATAAAACATGTTTTCCTTTAGATTTCTATATTCAGTTAACATTTTCTTTGTCTTCATTTTCATTTAAAATGACAAAAAAACATAACAAATTATTTGATGAAATAAATAGTTAATTTAACAAAAATTTTATTCAAATTAACTTCATTTTAGTATGTTGAATTGAATAAATTTGTGTGTTATTTTAATTATGATGTGCCACTGCCGTTTTTACTTAAAATCTGTTGATATATTTTTCGTTAATTTTTTAACGAAATTTTATTAAGTTTAACATTTTTTCTTTGATTAAATTTTTTAATATATTTGAAGAAAATTCTTCAATTTGAAGAAAAATTATGTTAATTAGTTTAAAACTCTATTTATTTAACATCTTTTTTTCGCTCAAGTTCTACGAAAAATTTTCGTTAATATTATCTACGATATTTGGTTCAGTGTACCTCTGTGAGTGTATATACGAAACATAACGTATAAACTTTACTCGTATTTGTGGTGGAGGGTACTGAAGTTTCGGCAAAGCCGAATTTGCCATTCTTACTTGTTTATGTTAGTTTTGTTCTTTTTTTCAAAATTATTCTTATTATTTGAATACTTTTTTATTAATTTATATATAAAACTAGCTAAGACCCGGTACGCTTTGCTGCAATTATAAAGTGGGTGGTACCTCTCCCCATGGTCATATCCGTCTTATATTTTGGCCAGTAAATTATTGGAATCTATTTGAATACTCTTGCTTTTACAGTTCTTTAGATATATTTGCTTTGTTTGGGAGTACCTTTCCCCTTGATCCTAACCATCCTATATTTTTATTTTGATCAGTAAAACAAATTCTTGAGAAAGTGATTTGGATCGAATTTGGGAACTTTTTGAAAATTCTCGATAAAGTGGTTCTATAGATATTCGATAAGTCCCAAACAAATAAACAAACAAACACAGATTCATTTTTATATATAGATTATTTATTTATTATTTTGTTTTTGCTCATATCTTCTAGTATGTCAATGTTGTATTTTATTTCATTTATTTATTTATTTCTTTGTATCTTAACTCAGCAAAAATTTAAATTTAAATTTTAATTATTTTTATTTTGTTATTTTATTTTGTGTTTAAAAATTTAAGACTTTTTGGGGTTAATTTTTTTTAAATTTGTTAAAAACTAAAAACTCAAAATATTAAATTAATTAATTAGGTGAAGGTAAAAGTCATTTCGTTATAAAGAAATAAATTGTTTATTATTTGAAAGAACCAAAATGAAAGAAAATACTGAGAATTTTTTAAAACAATTAAAACTTTATTTAATGCAATTAAGAAATGTTCATTAGAAGTTGCTCCAGTTGCTTTTATACCCTCCACCACCACAAGTGTGTAACGCTTAGAATGAATCAGCTAAGACCCCACAATGTATATATATTTTTTCATGTTCTCATATATTTCTTAAGAGTATTTTTATATAGATGATCTATATCGTATTTTTTGTTTTGTTCCATCAAATCAATACTCGCGGAGATCAACTTTTGAGGTTTCCGGATCCACAAATATACCAAAAATGTGCCTGTGAAATTTCTTTATATTTTTTAGTACCAGGATTACAGAATTATTGTCCAAAAGAAGCGTTTGGCAACATTAAACGGTGAGACAAACCAGCAACCGTAAGGTCGAACACCATTATATCGACTTAGGAAGTTATTCTAAGTCGATCGGTGTACTTTACAGTGGGTTTATCATTATGTAAACGAAACCATCCAAACTTTTGGTCGCATGTTACAAAAACAATTAAAAGTGCATGGATGTATGAATGTATGTATGTATGTATGTATGTATGTATGTATGTATGTATGTATGTATGTATTTATGTTTGTATGTATGTATGTATGTATGTATGTATGTATGTATGTATGTATGTATGTATGTATGTATGTATGATGTATTTATGAATGTATGTATGTATGTATGTATGTATGTATGTATGTATGTATGTATGTATGTATGATGTATTTATGAATGTATGTATGTATGTATGTATGTATGTATGTATGTATGTATGATGTATTTATGAATGTATGTTTGCATGTTTGCATGTATGTATGTATGTCTGTATATATGTATGTATGTATGTCTGTATATATGTATGTATGTATGTATGTATGTATGTATGTATGTATGTATGTATGTATGTATGTATGTATGTATGTATGATGTATTTATGAATTTATGTATGTATGTTTGTGTGTATGTATGTATGTATGTATGTATGTATGTATGTATGTTTGTATGTCTGTATGTATGTATGTATGTATGTATGTATGTATGTATGTATGTATGTATGTATGTATGTATGTATGTATGTATGTATGTAACGTATAGATTATAAAATGGCTGAACCAATCCCAATGATCCCAATATTCCCGAAAGTAACAGGCTATAAATAATTCCGATAGGGCCAGGAGGAGTGATACTGCCCCAACAAAGTGTCTAAAGAACTATAACAGCGAGAGTTCTCCAATTTGTTACCAACATCCTCCTCAAAGAACTATTTAACTAGATAAAACATACAAAGCAAATATTGATTATTGAATATCTAAAGAGCAGATTTTCAAATTTGGACCTGATATCTTTTTCAAGGAGCTGTTCTATCGCACAAAACGTAGGGGTTCAATTTAAAATAACTAAAAACTTCTATAAATCGTATGATCATGCTATATAGTATAATGTTTACTTATGGCCAGTAACTCCCTAATTTTGCCATCTATATAAATATGTGTGTGACTCAGAATGTCTCTCATCCATATATTCAGTTAAATTGTTAATATTTTCAATCAAATTCCATGAATTTTCTCCAGCTTTTTAAAAGCCCTCTTCCTCCTAAATCAAACTTGTTCGAAATCACTTAAAAAACAGCAAAATAATTTAAAGATCAACTCACACACAACATTTTTAAGTTTGAAAAGAAGGTCTCAATTAGAAAAAAAAGAGAAGTCAAAGTCCATGCTTAACTAGTTAAGTATTTTAAACAAATTTGTTGTCATCATGACAATTATATTGTTGTATGCAAAATAATGATAAAACAACCTGTTAATTCTTAAAAAAACGTGAATCAGATATGAATTTCAAAAACCAACATTATTTTTAATTCTCCCTTTAATTTCTGAATAATAAAAATTTAAGTCGATTTTATGGACAAAAAAAATTAATGTTGATCATAAAAAAAAATCCCAAAATTTAGTGATTTTTTTCCTAAAATGATTTATACTGTTTGTGAGGTCATTTGTTGAACAATTAATTGTTTAGTTGATATTTTATTCAAAATATTATCCATTATCGGACAATGATGGACCTTCCCTACCATTCTGGTAGGATAAAGATTCAGCGTAAAAGGAACTGCTCTGATTTGTTTAATGAATGAATCAAGCCGAATTCAGTTACCCTGTTCAGAACTGAAACATATTCCCATAAGGGCGTTTTGCTTGGATGGGATAAAAGGTGCAAATTCTGCACTGTAAGAGGGTAAGTCAAAACCCTTCACCCATCCGCTTCCAAATTGTTGCCAAAACGCATTTATTTTGGAAATAATTCTGTAACTTTGGAACTATTAATTACTTTTTAACGAAATTTCACATGATCATTCTTGAGCTGTTTTTCAATTGATTTGGAGAATAACATGTTTCTAGTGGGTCCTGGGGTCGGGAAGTGGATCTCCAAAGTTGGTCATGACAATTTTTGAAAAAATCGTTAAAATGTTATTTATGATTTGATTGATGCGTGTGAAGATAAATTTAAATTTATTTAGCCAAGACACAAACCACATGCTTTAACAGAGCTCTGGAAACACATTAACAGAGCACTGTAAACTCATTGACAGAGCATTGCTTTCTCCTGATACACAATATAAGTGCGATTTTGTGATCATTTCTGGGATCGGAAAAATGAAACCATGTGAAATAGTGGCCAATCGGTCATACTAATAGGCCTTATAGGTCGCTTTATCCAAATAATCTTGGAATTTAAGAAAATAAAATTTTTTTGAAATTCTGACCTGGAGAGGATCGGTGGCCACTAAGTGCTCTGTTAATGTGTTTCCAGAGCTCTGTTAAAGCATGTGGTTTGTGTCTCGGCTAAATAAATTTAAATTTATCTTCACATACATATTTGATTGAACAAATTTTTTACATATATAAAAATACACTTACATGTGTCTGATATCACTTATAGTTTAAGAAATATTGAGACCAATATAAAATTTTGACTCATTTTTTGAACTTAACGAGCCATATTTCTGTATAAGAAATGAGCAAATTTCTGTAGAGGTGACCAAATTTCAGTGAATTTTTGGAAGGGTGGTGTACAGTTCTTATATAAGTGTTTAGTATCGTTGGAAAGGTTATTAATTGATAAATAATAATATTTACATAATAAAATATTTAAGTAAAATTTCTTTAATAAATTTGTCAATAATTTATGAAAATATTTTCAATGTCAAATATTGCAAAAAAAATGCAATATTTTGACATTCAAGAAATTCTACCAGAATTAAGATATTTTTATGAAATATGACCATAAAAACATTCCCACTTTTCTATTCCAAATTAACCAAAATTCCAATTTGGGGAAAACTTTTTAAAAAAATTCACTTCTTTCTGTAAATTGCTCATCAGGTTTAACCCATTACTGATTCCTTTGGTGGGTAGCAAGTAAATGTAGCTATTAAATGATTTACAATGTTTTTTTCAGAGTTTAGGTGACCTTCCCAATTTTCGGTTATGTGAGGTAAAAGAAATTTTGTGTATACACACATGGACAAAAATCACTGTCATCTCCCCAAGTTCAGAGATGGTTAAATGTTAAATGGTTAAACAAAAAGTGAGAGAAGTTATTTTTGATCCCAACCATCCAAGTGGTCCCATAAATGCTCATTGTTGATGTCGGACATTGTGGAGGAATATCAAGAGAGTAAGAGGATGTTTTAAAAGCTCTTTAATCGAAAAATTTCCGTATTGTGCTTAGGATCATTGTCCTGCATTGTTAGATTCAATTCCAAGTTTTTAATTCATTACTTCAACTATAAATTGTAGTTTTCCAATCCTTTACCATGATACCAAGTCAACCCTGTTTAACAGTCGACTCTATATGTTCTTCCTGTGAAGTGCAACTGATTTATATATGGAGAATATTTTCTTATCCAAAATGTTTATTCATTTATCTATGGGTTCTTTTGTGAAATGAAGCCGTTTCATTTGATTTACCTTGCTAAACTGCGGTTTATTTTCTGCAGCCTCTGACATTAAACACGACATAATTTAGCACTTGACATATAGAACGCGGGTAATAATAATGTTTTCCTTTAACACTGCACCAATTTCGGAAGAGTGCTATCACTCCTCCACTTCATATCTAATACTCACATGTTAGGACGTCTTTAAAACGTTTTATAATTCCAGCAATAGTGGTACGTTGGTGGACGGTTTGCCAGTATACATATTTCCCCGATCGTTTAATTTTGAAGTGTTCGTAAGAAGGAAATTTCTTTAATATTTAAATGCAGTGACGGTTACTTTTGTCCACAAGAAATATAAACTTTAAATAATTTAAACATTTTTCGTTAAAAAGGTTAATGAAAGAAACATTTTTAACTAATAAACTTTTTTATTTTTATATATTTGTATATCATTTGTTTTATGGGGGCAGACGCCCTTGAAACATACATTAAGGCAAATGACGGTGACTTTTGTCCATTTGTGTACATTTTGCTCCAAGATCTCTGGAAAAAAAGTTATGAACAAAAAAGAGATTTTATTAGCCAATTAAAGTTGCCACCTTTTTGTAAAAAATAGAATATTTTGGTTGCCAAGCGACCCACCTATAATTTGATGTTCCTGTTTTATGCTTTAGTGTGCAATATATTATTGTGACTTTAACATTTACGTAAAATATATGCGTTTAAAAATGATTTCTTTCTTGGGGGACTGTGTAGAAGGTAGAAGATTTTATGGACGAACCCTCGTGAAATTTCGTACATCAATTATTATAAAACCAGGGCACATAAGATATTTGATATTTGGCCTGAATATATGCTATAGATCTGAGAATCTGTCTTCCCGCCTGGTTGCCCATGTAAACGTTGTGAAGTGTGTACGAGTCGCATTTTTTAAAATATCTCGATAAAATTTAGAACATATTATTTTGGCCTAAGAAAGAAGCCTAAGTCATGCTCGATCCAATATTTCAGGTACCTCCCATACAAATGTTCTTCCCGGTATGGGGTTTTAAGGTCACAAAGTCCTAAATACAAAGCGATTTAAATGAAATTTAGCACAAATGCGAGGTTCAATCAATAATTTCTCATAGGTCCATGCAAACCCCTTCCAAATATTACTTTTAAGGGCAAAAGTTGGTGTTGTAATAATAATTAGTGAAATTAAAATAAATATAAGCAAATGCGAGGGTTGTTTTATAAATTCTTAAAGCTCCCATATAACACCTCCCCCCGTTAAAAAATTAATTTAACATAAATCTAAGTGCCACAATTAAGTACTACAAACTTAAGAATAAATTAGAAAATCAAATTGCACGAGGGTCGTTTATTAAATTTTCATAACTACCATTTTTAAACGACTATATGGTGTAGGGTATTAGGTAGTCGAACTTTACCGACTACACATATTTAGTTGTGTTTTTTTTTTTTCCTTTTCAAATAGGTTTTCCCTGGTTTGAAATTTTGGGTATTTTGGAATCAAAAAAGTGGAAATCTGTTTATAGTTCCATATAAAGAATAATTTTGTCCATTATACAATATAACTTTGGGATGCTGGTTTTATTTGTCTAAATTTTATTTAAGGTCATATATTGAAAATTAAAATCACAAAATTTAGCCAAAAATCAAAATTTTAGGTTTTTCATAAAATTATTAATGAAATTTTATTTAAATAATTTAATATGAACATTTTATTATAGCTGAAGTAATTACCTTTCCAATGATATAGAATACTTATATTAACATACTGCATTTTAAATTAAAAATGAACTGAATTTTGGTCTCCATTCAGAAAAATTATCTTGATTTCATTTCTAGGGTATCACATTATGAGGTTTGCTATTTGCCCTATGGATCCATTAGGAACTTGTACTCTTGCCAAGGAATTTTAAGACACCTTAAGAATGTCTATGAAAAATTGCAGTTAAAAATATTCATTAGTTCCAAAATTACAGAATTATTTCCAAAAAAGCGTTTTGTAATCATTATTATAAGCCTTTTGATGATTTGTAGTTGTGGAGTCTAAATTATATTTTGAATTGCTCGATCATTTTAAAATTAAAAATATCATGAAATCAAATTCTATTTGATCAATATTTCAATGTCAATAGAACAAAAACTACCAAAAAGTGCCCACATTTCAATCTTTAACTTCATCATCATCATCATCAAAATCATCGTAAAATTTTATGAATTATTTTAGACTTGTCTTCTCTAGACTAAAAGACTTTATTGCTGCTGCTGTCACTCATTCATTCACTCACTCAATCTGTTCGTCAGTCAGTCTTTTGTATGGATCTATTTATCTGATTATTATATATCAAATGTATTTCAAACTCAATAAAACACAAAATAAACGTTATTTTACAATCGAAATTGGGAAGAAAAAAAAAACAAAACATCTCGACAAAAACGAAATGAAATAAACTGAAATATAAACCAGTTATTTTATGTAATCATGGATACAAAGATACGATATTTATTGTTTTATTAAAAAAACACATTCACACAGATACACGGACAACATTTTTTGGTCTTAAAAAAATGTTAATATTTGTTTGCTGCTGCTGCTGAAGTTTTGAAAAAAAATAGTTTTCAGCATTTTAACTGATCGATAATGATGATTTGTGTTGTTAATTATATTCGTTATTCGGTTAGCTGTTAATCGATTATATAAGAAGCCTACAATATTCCAAATACATTTGAATAGAAATGATTTTATTATACCCTCCACCACCACAAGTGGTTAAGAGGGTATATAAATTTTGACATTACGTGTGTAACGCTAAGAAGTAAACATCTCAGGGTCCTTAATGTATTCTTCTATCTAAACAAAATCTGAGGCCATTTCCATCTGCTCTAAGCTCTAAGATATATTCGTTATAGTCCTGAGAAGTTTCCTATTTAAAAGCAGTAAAATCGGTTTAGTAAATTAAAATATATAGAAGGAGATCTAAGGCATCTTCAAACTTTCCTAAAATAGTCGATAATATTACCATTATTATCAAAGTCGGTTCAGTAGTAAAAAGCTTAAAAGCCAAAAATATAACAGACCCGGCATACTACGTTTTGTCAAAGTAAATTTTAAGGGCGTCGTTGGCCCTCAGCAAATATTCGTGTTGTATTATCATGCGATTTAAATAAATTATAATTTATTAAAAATTGCTTTGTATGGGCGGGTGTACATCTTCCTCTGATCCCATAAGTCCTATAGTTTTTCCAGTGATGGTGTTTCACAAAAGCATAATTGCTGCAAAATTTTTAGATTTTCACTTTTATAGTTCTTTTGATATTCGATTATCAATATGGGCTTTGTATGGGGGGTACCCTTCCCTGCTCCCTTCTTCGATCTACCCGTCAAACGTTTCTTCTAGTAAAAAATTTGAGATCTCTCGCTGTTATAATCATTTAGAAGGCACTTCTCTCCCTGGTTCCTGGATTTTTTATAGTTAAAAAAATCCAGGAACCAGTGCCCCCTAAAGGATTATAACAACAAGAGTTCCGGACAAGGAACTGTTTTACTGGACAAATATATATATCTGAAGGTTTTTTGTACGAATCATAACATATTTACTTTACACGCATTTGTGGTGCAGGGTATTGAAGATTCGGCATAGACAAATATAGCATTTTTACTTGTTTTTCGTTTCATTATTATATTATGCATGTTATTAGGTATCTAACTAAGTTCCCCGCTGATCATGTTTTGAAAATGCAAATTAATTGCGAAAAAATGTTAATAATCTAAACTTGAACAAAATATGGCATAACTGCGCCATGTGATTTTTTGTAAATAACAAAAAATAGTGGGTAAAATTTTCTCATTATAATTCGCTATTCGATAGACGTCAAAATCTAAACTGGAGTGGTTCAAAATCTTATTCGAGAGGTTAAACTTCAAATTTACGTGTCCATTTAAAAGGTTAATGCTCTCTCAGCATTTTGATTATTATTTGTGACATACGAAGTTCTCTTCAATGTGAGCAGAGGAGTCATTCATTCCATGTTACTTTCCTCTGCTTCACTTTCACAGAGGCAAATGTATTGTAGTGTGGGTACACTCCATTTGTCTAAACCAGAGGTTTCCACTCAAACTGTTATACATTTGGATATTGAATTTACATTGAATGAGAATGAATGTCACTTCACTATGAAAAAACCTAAAAGAAAAAGGGCCGACTGACTTTGTAGAAGGATTAGAAGGTGTTTTGTATTGTAAGCTATTGAAATCGGATCAGATGATATTCAATTGAATCCTTTAAAAATTTCAATTCACGACAAACGCTCACCGCATATTTCAGTGTTGTCACATTTACTTTACGACTCTGATTTTTCCTCTTCTGATTATAATTCTTCAATGTAGAATGCCCTTATGCTCCATTTTATGTAGAACAGGATATCAGCAGCTGTTTTGGCACCAAATCCAAATGGTACCAAAATGTGAAAAAAAGGTTGTGGTTAGCGATGAAGAAAATTTTAAATAATCTATCGAATTATTTTGCTATTCTCTCGAAATCTGAGTATATATAACTGTAACTCTTAACTGTCCCATGTCCAAACTCATTGTCAGAGCATTACAAAATACGATATAGACCGATATTTCGATCAAACTCGAAATTTAGTTTAAAATTAAAACTTATTGGATAAAAACGCAATTTTTATACATATGAAATCGTAGACTTCAGAGATTTTGCATCGGGACAGATTTCTTTTTACGAATTAGACCTGAAAATACTATTTTAATAACTCTGAGATCGAATTCTATTATACGACACTTAAATTTTGATAGTCTCTTAAAAATGCGTATATCTTTTAGGAGCAATCCATTTTGAGGCTTTAACTGTAGCATCTGTAATTAAGAATAAACTAGCGTTGGATATGACGATCCCTTAGACGCTTCCATAGTGCTTTCCCTATTGAATGCAGTATATTTCGATAATTTTTACAGAATTATTAGCAGGATTACTAGAGACGACAGTTTAGTGCCACTTTAATCACTCAGAGCACATGCAGCAGAGTCGCTATTGGTTGGCAGATGTAGAGACCTTAGTCTGGGTTCCTGCTCATAAAAATCAGTACAATTTGATGAGCTAGCTGAGGGGGTCTTCAAAATATAAAAATAACTTACTCAGCGTCATTAAAAATTTCGTTAAGCAAATATTATCACTTTCGCGAACAAACCGAAAACTAAGGTACATGCAGAGTTGCCAAAGAAGGTCGAATGTTTTCACTCTAGGATGAACAAAAGATCAGAGTTCTTTTGGTGAAAGCACTTTAAACTCGACTCTAGCAAATCATAAGAAGCAACTTCACACTAGGTTCCCTCTGTGAAGTATTACGGCTTAAAGATTTTCTGATCTTGTCCAAAATAAATGTTCCCGATGTTGTTGTAACAGTTTTGCTGTTAATATAGCTGGTACTGAAAATCTCATCGAGGACCGATTGGCAGTAGAGTCGTTTCGGAACGGTGATGCATCTAAGCCGATTCAAAAAGTCATAATACAAAATACCCTTTTTTGTTCCCATCAAATACAGACCATTTCATTGTGCGTATTTTATATGCTTTCGGTTTTAATTTCGCTAATTTGCTGGGCCTTACAAATGACTATTTGTGCTTGGAGTTTTCGTCGAATTTCCTTGCATTTGATTATATCTCGATGCTTTTAAAAGTAGGGAAATAACTTGTATTATGACTCCAAATCATAATCTAAGACATCAATCTTCAAGTCGGGTAATGACTCCAAATCCTTATCTTCAATTGCTTTCAACTTAACATTATTCAGCTTAATTTTGTCTATTGAAATTGAAGAATCTACCAAGTTATTGCCATTTTAATAATCATATCGAGCTTTCCATGGATTTCGAATTAAAGCGTTTGAATACGTAATTATAAATATCGGATGTTTACCCTCTACAATACCATATTTTTTTCCTATTAACATAAATCCAATGCGTTATATATTCTCTACATCAAAATTGTTGTTTAGTTTAGGCCACAAACTCCTATAAAATCACAATTCTAACGATTAAAATAATCTCAAGTAAAAACAAATTATTCGATTATTTA
The DNA here is from genome assembly GCA_004302925.2 of Cochliomyia hominivorax. NCBI lineage: Eukaryota > Metazoa > Arthropoda > Insecta > Diptera > Calliphoridae > Cochliomyia > Cochliomyia hominivorax. The sequence continues at coordinate 26,013,205 of PYHX02000494.1, forward strand.
ACTACACTAAATTGTTGTAGAATTTTATGCTGCGACTGAAAAATACACGTTATTTACAAAGTTGTTTACACACGCTTACCCATACAGAGGCTCGTTCGCATATCGATTTACACAGATTACACTAGTGCAGGGTAGAAGTAGTCAAACAGAGAGTTTTGATAGTAATGGGGCATCATCTGATCGAAGATCAAGGACGACCTTGATTTAGATTTTTATTATTTCTTTTTATGTTACTTAATACGAATTACTGGTTATTTTCAGTTAAAGAACAAAAGTAAACACAAATTATTCGATTATTTAACTACACTAGAATTCTATGCTGCGACAGAAAAATACACGTTATTTACAAAGTTGTTTACACACGCTTACCCATACAGAGGCTCGTTCGCACATCGATTTACACAGATTACAATAGTGCAGTGTGGAAGTAGACAGACATAGAGTTTTGATAGTGTTGGTAGAATTGGGGCATTCACCTGATCGAAGATCAAGGACAACCTTGACTTAAATATTTATTATTACTTTTTATCTTATTTAACTTTAATTTCTGGTCATTTTAAGTTAAAGAACAAAATTTAATTACAAACTATAAAAATTTATAAAACGGAATTAATGAAGTGATTTAAAAATTAATTGTGAATATTTTGCGAAATTGGCAAATCAGAAATACACTCAAACACGTCTAATGAATCAGGAAATATTTAAGCTTAAAACTTTAATTGATTCGAAAGGTGCAAGGTCAGTGCTAAATAGGAGGCGAGTTAAACCTTCTCACTAATTATTTTTGGCCGTTCCTAATTGATTGTTTCCTAAGTGACCGACTAACCTGATATCGATAGCTCGTTATATAAAACATTCTTCTGACTTCAACAATTAATAATTAAAACCTTGGGGTCAAGAGTACTCGGCTACGATATTGTTTTGGCTGGTTAAATGGGGTTTATGCAAGATCTAGAAATTCTGACGGTATGTCCTATCTAACATCTGTCACAAATATCTACAGAACCGTTATCGAATCTTTACGGTTAGAAGTGCATTGGAATTTAGGTAGGATGATTGTGAAGAAAGAAATTGAGACAATGATTTATTGCTCTCTTCAAAAGATCTACGTTTGGTCTGGTATAATTTTTGATTTTGAAAATCCAAAATTTTTGTAAGTGCAGAGGTGGCAAAATTCGAGTTTTGTTCATTAATTTTTTTGGTTCAGCCACGTATGATACAACATGCAGGTGTTCAAGTTATCGGTACGCAGTGTTCTAGCTACCATATACCGAGAATTATTTTTAACGTTTATTTGTTCAAAGAAAGAAATTCAAGGATGAGAAGAGGACAATAACTTAAGATTTATGTGGGAGCCAATATTTGTACAGTATTTTTATGGTTTCCAAGCAGGTAGAGCATTCCTACCCCTGCTCTGAAACTTGATAGTTAGAGAGAGCACACTCCCCATTAATTGCTTTCTTATAGTTTTCATCAGTCTTCGAATATGTGGCCGAACATTCTCATGATAAAAATTTTCTGATACTTTTTCGTTAATTGATCTCTTTTACAGAAAAAATTGTCTTTTTTTTTGAGATCTCCTGTGATCGTCTGACCCGATTTCCACAGCTCATAACACAAAACATTATTCTTATCCAAGGAATGTCTTGGAATTGAAGCATTATTTTGACGTCATGAAAATTCGGCCTCGGAGTTTGTTGGGGTGACTGCATGGGGGTTTAAATATCTTCATCAGTGAAAAACGCGATGAAAAAGTGATTTATAAGCTTCATTTCCGACCTGAAAAATTGCCTTGTAAGTCTTTCGCATTTCCAATCAAATGGTACCCTATTTCTGTGCTTTTGAATGTGTCGAAATGCTTATGAGACTCCAGATTATAATTACCTTCGGTAGAGTTCTGTTGTGATCGATTGAGGCGATTTCAACAACCACAACACAAAATCATTCCTCTAAACCCAACAAATATTTTTAATTACATCGACGTTATGTATATTTTGGCTTTGGCGTTGATTGGACTCTATTCCCGAGTTTTAAATAAGACTTGAAATCGTTTGTCCTGCTTTCAACAGCTCACAAAACAAAAGCATCCTTTTGAAATCGACAAATATAGATCATTCGCTTTATTTCAGGGATATTCGACTTCGGAGTTCATTGGACTGGGGTTTTAGTATTTATTTAAAACTTTCTGACTCTCGGTAACAATTAATTTAGGTCTCATATCCTGTTGTATGACCCACAATGATAATGCAAATTCCTCTTGGTTTCAACAACAATCTTTGTCAAGTAATTCTTCCAATTCATCAACTTTTCATTTGTTTCGCCTGAATTAAGCCTCCGTGACAGATTTTATGAGTTCGTGCATTTAGCAAGAATTGATAGATTTCTTTACAACTACGCAACAGTTTTTGGAGACTGTCACGAACTAGTCACCCGATAGTCTGAGGAGGTACAACTTTTATTCACATCTTTCCGAAAAGGACATTCATACCTACGGTAAACGATCGGTTGAACGTATTGTAAATCATTAGATGCTACCTATGTTGTGGTTGAAGAGATTATTGTTTTATCAAACGTCGTGGAGACGTTTAATAAAACATTTGTTACTGTTTCCAAACGATCCACCGTGTGGCGATGAAATGTTCGAACGCTTAAGGATTTCACAGATGTGCCAAAGATTATCGTGGGTCTTTTATAATGGTATTGTCACACTTTTGGACACTTATCTTGCAATGCAACAGTTCATCGGAAATATGACCTTCTCCCAGCGATTTTTGTATGAACCATAGTTAATATGAAACTCTCCGAGAGTTCTCACTAACAACTACCACAATAAGGCCGAATAAGTTTTTCCATATGGGAGGCTCTTGGCTCCAGCGCTACCAGGCGTAAGTCTGGTGAAACTTTCAGTTATAACATCAGACTGTACTTCTCTGACATTATCAATTATATCAGATCCGAGCGGAACTATCTATATTTCTCTTTACACCGAGCCTAAAGTTATATATCCTTCCTGCGGGGCGTCAATAACAGTCAGACTGGAATAGAAGTTTTAAAGTCAACTGGCAGCCGTGATACCAGAATAAAAGGTCGGACTTCGTAATCGACTACCTAATCGACAGAATGTGTTCAAGATTTACGTGGGTACCTACCATTTTGCCTCAACCCACTGCGCTAAAAACCAATGTCTCCATGTCCTTATTTGTAGAGACAGGTAACAATTTGGACTTTATATTATCTGCATATAAAATCACCTGTTACTAAGGTGTTGGAGCTATCAAATCTCCTATCACTTATTGTGATTTCTGTTGCTATGCAACAGCACATCGAGAGCGTAACTCCTTCAAGCGTTTTTAGTTTTAAGAGAACCTCACTAGCAACCGCACCAATATGACGACACAAAGTAAGTCCTGACACATAAGGAGCCACTGGTTTCCATGCCATCAGATTTTAGTGTCTAGTGAAACTACGAAGGTTCTTATCTCCCAGTTTCGACACTATATAGTCTGGCTTAGGTTTAATCCATCTGTATCCTTCTTACTTTTAAAATTAGACCACAATGGAAGTCCGTTACGGCGGCTTCTAGCTCTTCCACATATAAGGTGTCACATCTGACATTATGAAGATTCAATTTGATTGCCTTTTCAGTTTTATTCTTAGATGATATTTTATCATTTGCAAAACATCTGGCAACGTTTTATCTAAATTAATTGAGCAAATGCATCTTTTTTTGCTCATTTCCAGATTCTTCGATGGATGCAATTGGAAGACGCAGGCGTTTTGCAAAAAATAAAGAGTGAAAAACTCAAATCAAAATGGAAGAGAACTACGAAAACGAAATTTGTGATAAAACAAATTTGCTAATTTACTAAAAAATGGAACGAAGAGACAAGAGGAAACGTACAAACATTCATGAACTTTTTATCTGTCCGTTCTCGGGTTTTTTATTACATTTCTGGTTTAATTAAAGCAAAATGGAAATTAGAATTCTTTTTAATAAAATATTTAAGGGGAGAAAATCCAAACACACACACATACATGCAAACCCATACACACATATTTTAATAAATTGCCAACCTTATGACAAGCAAAAACAACAAAAATCGAAAAAGAAATTGTGAATGGACACGCGAATGAGATGGATTTTTCGGAGAAAATTATTTGAATTACAACAACAAAAACAAAAACAGGAAAAAAGAAACACAGAATATTTCACAAGGGTGTGTTTTCCTATTGTTGTAGCAATAAAAGTTGTTGTAAAGTTTTTCTTCTGCTGCTGCTGCTGCTTCTTCTTGTTCTTGATGATGATTTTTTTTCTTCTTTACAACTATTTTAGCAGTTGCAGTTGTAAATTTGTAATAGTGGTGGAAATGAGCATTTTCACCATTTAACGTTGTGTGTTGTACTCTCTCTCTCTTTTACTCTCTCTCTTTCCGTTATATGTAATGCGCAGGCCTCTCTTTAATTGTTTCAGATTTTTTTTTTTTGGGGAAAGAATAGAAATTGTATTTGCTTTATTGGAAAGCGGCCGCTAATATTAGATTTGGGTTTATAAGTTTCCTGAGTATTTTCATTTAATATTAAACCCTACAACGAGTCACAGTGGTTTCAAAACGAAGCAGAAATACCGAATATTCGTTTATTTTAATTAAAATTATTTAATTGCTGCCCTTTACAAAGGCAATGAACGAGTTTATCCTTCGTTGCTAAAATTAAATGCGAATTTTCCATTTTTTTGCCGATGGAAGCTTTCAAAAATATCACTGCAATGGTTTTCAATTGGGCATAGCTCAGCCCAAGCCCAAATGATGGAGGAGGGAACAACTAAAATTGAAAATAGTTTCTATGAAAAAACATCATGGGATCTAAAGAAAATCCGTCATTTGTATCTTTTCTTTTAATTTGGTACCTTATAATTGGGAAAATATGGCGTAATTCTTAAAATGGAACAAAAATCCTACGCTCAAATTAAAAAAAAAAAAAAAAAAAAACAAGTGGGTAAAAAAAAAAAGAAAAACACTATTTGACAACTGAAATTGATAACTTAAGTTGTCAATTGCCATCTATAATATAATTTTGGCAACAGACAATGCAACTAAAGTTCGGTTGCCATACAAATCGTTCCATAATTCTCTTAAAATTATTTTCAAATATGTGCGATATCTTTTATATTGAAAGAGATCTGATCTGATTGATCCTTTTGTCTTTTTTTTTTGGACCTGATAAGCTCAATTTAAGTTCAATATTTTTCTAAAATATTAACTGAATTTTGTACAAAATTCTAAACAATTTTCGTCGAGAACCATATAACTATGTGGATCCAATAAAATGTTACAATCTGAATTAGAAATTTTGAAATAGTGATTTTCCTAAAAAGGTGGTAACACAATTTGGCATTAAAATCTGCTATTTTCCTATGGACCATAATTGTTTTTTTGATATTTTCCAAAGTTTACTTAACGTAAATGTATGTTTACCGAATTCGAAAGCATAAGAGGAAATATTTTATTTACTGTTTGTATCAAAATTTCGTTATTCTTAAAAATTTGGTCTTGAGAAACATAATTTTAAGATCAAAATCAAAGAAAAGGTAACTGGTTTTGTATTCATTGTTCCAGTAATGGGTTAAGAGAAAAACTAGTTAAGGTAGAAGGAATAGTGCTTCCATTGATGTTTGTAAAGCATAAAATATATAAAGCATTTTCAAAAGAGCACCCAACTCAATTAGTAGGAATGCAACCCGGTTAGCACAGTGTTCGGAATATTTGGTACGAAAAGTTGAACTTTACATACAGGGCTATGGATGAGGAAAAGTATGTCCAGATAGATTTTTTGCAACTTCCTGTTCAAAATTTTTATGACGATGTTGCTCGAGGCAGTAAAAGTTTCCCAGCAATAGAACCCAAGAAATTGTAGAAAGTGGCACAATTTTTTTTTAAAGAAATACTGAGAAAACATGAGTAAAAATTGGTTAAAAAGTTATTACGACTTTAATATCTCTGAAACTATAAGAGATTTGTAAGAACTATCTAAATATAAAATGTCTTTTGTCTGACTTCATGAATGATTTTTTTTAATTTTTAATTAAATTTAAAAAATCTCGAATGGCCCAAATAATAGGGGTCACCGACCATGTCTTAGACTAGATAGGGGCATTTGATCACCCAAATCAACTCGAAAAACATCACAGCTCTAACCATTTGAAATTTCATTAAAATATCTCTGACGGTTCAAAAGTTGCGGAAATGTTTCCAAAAAAATCTATTTGTACACACCGAGGTGGTCTAATTTGTAGGGTCACCGACTACGCCTCCGAATATATTGTGATCCGTACTTCTTCAACTCAAATTCGAAAACTCCTAAACTGTATTCATGTGAAATTTCATAAATATATCGCTATCGTTTCAAAAATTGAAAAAACTGGATTTGAACACACTCTGCATAGAGGAAGTGGCAAAATATGGAAGGACACTTTTCTCGCGATCAGATAGGGAAGATATAGTTCCCTACAAATGAACTTCAAAATACTTTAAATCTAAAATATCTCTACCGCTTCAAAAGATACCTTTGACACACTTTCCATAGACGAGTTAGTAAAATGCAAAGGATCACCGACTTCGCCCCTAATCAGATCGGGTTCTGTACTTCTCCAAATCAACTTGAAAGCTCCTCAGCTCTTAGCATGTGAAATTTCATTAAGGCAGTTACAGAATTATTAAAAAAAGACGTATTCTGCATACCCGAGGTGGCCATATTAGGAGGGTCACCGACTATACCTCTGACCAGGTAGAGACTTATAATCCTTCAAGTGAATTTGGCAATAGTTCAGCTCTATTCAAGTGAAATTTCAATATGATTTTCCAAAAAAATCAAGTTGTAAACACTGCTCTTTGGGAATTGAGATTTTGGGTATTTTCGTTATTTCTAGAAAAAAAGTCATTTTTAACCACTGTGTGAGCGAGTGAATAAATGAGAGAATACAACAACAACAATAATAGCAACAACAGTAATAATAAAAAGGGGAGGATAATGAAAATTGCAGGGTACCAAGTGTTTGTTGTCACCCTTTAACTTTTAGTATTTGCGTGTATATGGAAAGTGAATCGCGCGGTACACACACGCACGCACATTGTGTTGTAATAATTATTTATATTAAAAAAGAAAATATTTAAAATTTATATTAATAAAATAAATTTGTTGTGGCTAAAAAATTAGAATTAAAAAAAATTCATTTGCAAAGACACGCAAAAGTGTTTTTTATGAGTTAAAAATTATTGTTGTGGCTTTTTGGCACTAAAATCAGTTCTTTTTTTAAGTTTTAGCAAAAGAAATTAAAATAAAATTAGTAAAAAATTAGAGCTAATTTTTCTTAAAAAAATAATTAAAATAAATTAATAATAATTTAGAGAAAAATATTATTAAAAGAAAAATAAAATAATTAAAAAAGTAAAAATAAATTTTACTTAAAAGGAATTTAGCAGCATCTGTTAGTGTAAAAATTTTAGAAAAAAATGCTAAATAAATAGAAAAATTAATTATTTAAATTTATTACTTAAAAAAATAAAACCTTTAAATAAAAAATCACGTTTATGTAAAAAAAAAAAAAAATATAAAATTAAAAAGTAAAAAATAATAAAAAAAATTTACTTTAGTCTTTAAAAAAGAAAGGTGCCGTTTTTTAAACAGGTATTATTTAATTAATTAATTAATTTACTTAATTTATTTAATTTATTTAATTTTTAAAAAAAATTAAATTAAATGAGAAAAAAAGTCCTTTTTCCTTCTTATTTTTGCTTGAAAATCATGACATATTATCTCATACATTTACAACAACCTCGTCTCTATTGGAAACTTTATATTTATATATGTGTATATGTGTAAAACGGTTTCTCTTCCTTTTTGTCTCTATGTATTGTTTTCTTTTTTTTCTTCTTTGACACTTCCGCTTCACTAACAGGAATGTCATCTGAAAAGGAAGAATAAAAATCGTTTAAAAATAAGGAAATATTTTCAAAAAAAAGAAAGTGTTTTTTTAAAGTGAAAAAGGATTAAAAGAAAGATAACTTTTTGGGTTTGACGTGGCTGTCAAATTTTGACAGGAGAGATGTTGTTGGTTCTCCAAATGCCTTTTTGAAATTTTTTATTTGCAAAAAGAAAATTTTTATTATAAAACAGAAATACATAATTATTTCCAAAAAAAGAAAAAAACTGCCTCACTGCCACACTCTGCATAGACGAGTTGGTAAAATTTAAAAGGTCACCGGCTTCGCCCCTAACCAGTTTGGGTTCTGTACTTCTCTAAATCAACTTGAAAGCTCCTCAGCTCAGAATAAAAATTGTTTAAAACTAAAAAAAATATTTTCAAAAAAGAAAGTGTTTCTTAAAGTGGAATAGGATGACGTTGCTGTCAAATTTTGACAGGAAAGATGTTATTGTTAAAAGAAGCAGAGAATTTTTCGACGTCCCCAGTAATCTCAAGATGTCTCTCTTATTTGCAAAAAGAAAAATTTTATTATAAAACAGAGCAAATTGTTTGACATCCCCGATAGTCCTAAAATCCCTTTTTATAAATAAAATAAAAATGAAATCGAAAAATTCTTAACATACATTTATGTAAATAAACCGTTAAACTTACAGTTTTAATTTTTTATATAATCAAAATTATTATTACAATTTACAAAAAAAAATATTTCTTTAGTTTTAATCGCTAAACTTTTAACCTTAAACATTTGAACCCTTTTCGGAAATCCTTCCATTAAGGTTTTTATAGTATGTACTTTCTGCCACTTTGCTCGATCAGGTATTGAAACTCAGTTTAAAATTTGCCACACTTTTGGACAACTTTTTTGTGATCTTCAATTATTTTGGTATAAACACGACATTAATGTTCTTATACCACTCAAGCGTTTGGTTACCATAGTGATAGGCCCACAATAAGTTGACACATTATGAAGTCTTATGAATAGAAGAAGCTTTTCTAAAAACATTTATTGATGTAAAATTTCATTGATTTATAGAGCCCGTTGTAACTAATGATTTGCTTGCCATACTGAGATTTCGGAGTATTTTTACTACTTTTAATTTCTAAACATACATGCGTTTCGTTATCTATTATGCAGCATGAATTATTTTGATTATTTTAATCGATAAAAAAATCGATTACTGAGTTCTAAGAGACGATTTAAATAATTGAAATGTAATTTATAGTCGATTCTCCATGTAAAAGAACTTTACAATGAAATCAATTCTAATGCTCTTTTAAACAAAAAATTTAAATTCTTAGAATTTTTGGGTTCGTTTATTCGGGTAAAATAATCGAAATAAAAATAGTTGAATAAAAAATTTTGAATCGATTATTATTTTTACTATTAATTTTGGTGCAAGAACAATGATAAAATTAAAATACCGCCATTTATCACTTGTGGTTATGGAGGGTATGAAAATGAAATTCTAAAATTAAAATATTAATTTCTTTTGGTTATAATTTCTTCCATTATTTTCTTTTTTTCTAAATTAAGTTTAAATTATATTTTTTGTATTAAATATGAAGAACAAAAATAAACGCTAAATGTGTCACACTATCTAAGATATAATTCATGTTCATTTTATGACTTTTATTCTATTTCCTATTTTGGTTCTTCCTACAAACAAAAATCTTCTTTAAATATTTGATAGATATTTTATTGTAAAAATATATCATTTCATACCAGTGTTGCCAATTATTTAGGAGCATAAATGGCTAAATCCTTATATAATATATCCTCTTCACCACAAGTGGTGAATAAGGTATATTAGCTTTGCCACTCCGTGTATATCGCTAAGAAGGAGTCATCTCAGACCTCATAATGTATTAAATAATAATCTGTGTCGATTTAGCTATTTCCGTCCGTCTGTTGTTGGCACGTTCACATCCACAGTTATTAACAAAATTCAAGGAAATTTGGTCTGAGTATTTGTAATTGTCCTGAGAATTTTTCTATATAAAACTAGCAAAACCGGTTTAGTATATAGCAAGATATAGACCGATATCTTAGGCAACTTCTAAGTTCAAGCGGAAAGATTGGTGTGCATTATCGACACAATAAGAAATGCCCACCATCACTCGGTGACTTTGTGATCCATTGTGATACCTTAATCCAACTTGAGGACAGAGTTGGAATCCTGTAAAGAAATTAGAAGAGCGAAAAAAGAAAAGAAAAAATAAGAAATCAAGTGTGGACTGATTCAATGAACAAGAAAAGAAAAGGAAATAAAAGAGAAGGAAAAGAAAGAGAGAACTAGTCGGCAAACGCATTCTATTCGCTATTGAGGGTTGTCAATCCTACTAAGTACTCCAGTCCATGCAGAAATTGCTGGCCTAGCCACTTCATCATAGTTAGCAAGTGTCGAGGATGTTTACAAAGAAAGTGCTCATCCTCGCACATCGTACAAATACCCGACGTGCTCGAATCTGATTTCATGGCCAATGCGACAGTGTTCAGTTAAAAATCCTATTACTCTCCTTAGACACTGTTTATTAGCGCTCAGCAGGAGCTTCGTCCGTGCAGAATCAATCCTTGATAGTCAGACCGTGTGAGTGTCCATTAGCCCTCTCAGAGTTCTTTTACACTTCATCACCAGCGCTGATCTCACAAAGTAGCCCTTTATGGCCTTCTGCGCTGCCTGACTATCAACGTAAATGTTAACCGTTGTCCCCACATTCACATATTTCATTGCCAGCTCCGCAACCCTAATGACTCCCAGAATTTCACAAACTGTTACATATTGTTTACGTCTGTGAGTGTAAGTGTATGTACGAGAAGATTCGGCATAGCCGAATATAACTATTATGCGTTTGGCATTTTTGAGGGATTAAAATGATAATTTAGATATCTACACTAGAGATGAGCGATATTTTCACGAATGTGATTTAATCAATGTGATTGGTAAATCACTTTTAACTATTGTGACTTAAATTTAGAAAAAAACAGTTAATAAAAATGTCGTTTGTCAAAATTTATTTGATTTTATTTTGAATCAGCAAAATTACTTAAAGATTATGCGTAATTCTAGACGCTTTTTATTACTTTACTGCTAAGATACATCGTCGAGTCAACTAGAAATCTAAAAAGCCTACAGTACACAGTATGAACTTCAATAGAGATTCCTCTGTTGTTCTTTTTTGAACCCTAGAGGTCTTGAAAAGAGATTGTTGTTATCACAGTTTCGTTGTTGAAGTTTCTTCCCTGGGGAAAAAACTTCAGTTGATACAGCTGTTGTTGAATTGACAAATTTTTGGCCGATTGGTAGTCGGATCGTTTCGGAACGGATAACCAATTGTCGTGGGAATGTTGAAGGGAGGTAGTTTTCTATGTTTTTTACGTGGTTTTTACGTTGTTTCCTTTCCACACCCCTCCTATGAGCTAAATCAGTTACCGTTGCTTTGAAACTAACATCACTAAAAAATGTTCCTTTGGCCATGATTACTGTCACTGATTTAAAGAACCGTGATATCAAAATCACTTTCACTGGGAACGACGTAATTTTAAAATCACGTTATCGCTCATCTCTAATCTGTACAAAACCGTTTATGGAATTTGTCTGTTAAAGCTTTTTGATAACCAACAAAAATTCCAAGTTCGTACAGAGACTGATTTACTGCTAACTGATTTGCCACTAAATCGCAAAATTGGCAACACTGTTTCATACATAAAATGCACACAATTCTAAACACACATTTACATAAAAATCACAACAATTCTTTTGTAAAATTTATTTTTTTCAAAAATAAAAATTTAAAATTTTTATTCCACATAATTTTTTATTATTTTTTTTTTTGGTTTTGCACAAAATAAATTAACAATTATGAGATTTAAACAAATAAACAGGCAAATTTTATATGTAAATGTGTGTGAGTGAGTGAGTGTGTGTTTGTGTGTGTGTCTGTGGTTACATTTGTTTGTGTCAATTAATTTTTCTCTTCCTCTTTTTGTCTCAATTAAAATTATACCCTCCACCACCACAAATGAAGAAGAGGGTATATTAGCTTTATCGTTCCGTGTGTAACGCTAATAAGGAATCATGTTGATTACGCTATGCCCCTCTGGTTGTTTGTTGTGGGCACACTCACACCCACAATAATTAACAGAGTTCAATAAAATTTGTCCAAAGTATTTGTTTTAGTCCTGAGATGTTTCCTATTTAAAATCAGCAAAATCAGAAGCAACTTCTTAGTTCCAAAATCGGTTCAGTGGAAAAAAGTTATAGCCAAAAAAATGAACTAGTTTTATGACTCATTAAGTCTTCCGAGTTATATTTTATATATCGTATACGCCTCTGAGTGTGAATGTGTATGTACGAAACATAATATATTGAAGCATTCTTGTTATACCCTCCACCTTGCTTCAAATCAAAATTTAAGTCGTTTGATATTTGACCTGAGTATTTGTAATTGCCCTTAACAGTTTCTTATTATAATCAGCTATATCGTTTCATAACCAAAAAAGTTATAAACCGATATCTGAGACAACCTCAAAATCATATTTTCAATAAAAAGTTAATGTTAATATGTTCTATATCATCGTGCAAAAAATCATCAAAATCGGTTTAATAAAGAAAAAGTTTTACACTGAAATATGCAAAATTTTGATACACCCCAAATTGTATGGCTCGCAATTTTTAAGGTAATTTACTGAAACTTGCCATATATATTTATTTTGATACAATAATAAATGCAAAGTATCAAAATTATGCTGGGGTCATTATTTGACCTAGCTTTCATATAGCTTCCGTAAGCCCCTTCTCGGAATATGGTTTATAGATTTTAAAACTCTTAAATATGAACCAATTCTATTGAAATTTGAAACAATATATCATTAATTTTAATGATATCAGTCCTTATTTTGATACAGCTCCCATATAAAGCCCTTCCCGGAAAATGGGTCTTAGCTTATAAAACGCTAAAATAAAGACCGATTCCATTGGAGTTCGGCGTAATGATCTTTCTAAATGTCTTAAATGTATATTATTAAAATGAAAAATCTAGGTCCATATTTTGCTGAAGCTCCCATATAAGCCCCCTTTCGAAAAACTACTAAATAATGACCAATTCTGTTGAAATTCAGCTCAATTATTTTTCTAACAGTCTTCAATACATTTTATAAATTTGTCCAATATCGGTCTATATTTTGCTATAGGTCCCCTATAACGACCCTTCCCGAAAATAATTTTGAACCTATAAAACTAGTAAATAAAAATCAACTCTATGGAAATTCGACAATATTATTTTGCTAACTATTTTCTATATATGATATTGCTATAGCAATATCGCTCTCTATATCGCTATAGCTCCCACATAAGGCTTCTTCCTGGAAAATATTAATCAATTTAATTTAAAATCATCACGATTATTTTTCTTACTGTCTGGAAAATATGGTACTTTACTGGCGAATATCGGTCCATAATTTGCTACAGCTGCCATTTAAGTCTCGTTCTCGGAAAAAAACTTTTAAATTTATAAGATTTTTAAACGTGAAACAATTCAATTGAAATTGGTGTAGGGTATTAAAGCACTCTTAATTGTTTTTATTTTTGCTTCTTCTTCTTCTATTTCTGTCATCATCAGTTTTTCTTAGTATAAACGATTTTATCATCATCACTACATGAGTTTTGTTTTAACCCTCCATCGCAATTACAATCATTATCATCACCATGGTGTTCGCTATTTCGAATTCTCATCACTCATATAAAATATAGTACTCTACACTCAATACTACACTCTACACTTTACAAGCTCTTTTGCTCCTCTTCACCAGTTTGTTTGTTGGTTTAATGAAAAACGTAGAAAGAGATTTTGTTTGATTAGAATTTTTATTCATTCACATTTCTTTTCTGTTCTTTTCACTTTTTCATCACTTCACCCTTGACAATATATATATTTTGTTGTTTTTTTCTGATAGCCAGTGTTGCCATATGTTTGCAAATATCATTAAAGAGATTATTTTTTGGCATGTGATGATTTTTATTGGTGACTAAGGGTGAGATTGACTATAAAGAGAGCAAGAGTGACTAAACTTGAGTGTAAGAGAGTAAATAAGAACAAAATTAACTCAAATTTGTTGAGCATTAAAAATGATTGAAGAATAATTTAAATAAATATTTTTTTTTGTTTAATTATTGTAAAATTAAAAGAAATTAAGAAAATTATAATTTTTTTTATAAAAAAATGAGAAATTAAAAATTAATGTCCATCAGATATGTGTGTACTGATTCATTTTAATGTGAAGTGATTTTAAAAGAAAATTATATAACATTAAATAATGAAATATTTATGATTTCGAATGAAGAAACTCAATGTGTATGGGAAAAACAATTCGAAAAAAAAATAAACTTCAAAATTCTGAGAATAAAAAAAGGTTGAAATAAGACATGTTGAATCATATTTTTCTTGTGAACATTTTTCTTGGAAAACTAAAATTTTGTGTATACAGTATTGTTCAAAACTAAAGCTATTTTTTCGAAGTACTCATAGTCCATCTTCACTTTTGAACATTTTAATTTGTGGTCTTCAATTCCCATTTAACAAGAGTCCAATATCTCTCTAAATACCACATTAATGTTCTTGTACCACTTAAGGGCCTGTTTACCATAGTGACAGGCTGAACAGGCTGCTTCTGTTCACAAGACTTCATAGTGGATACATTATGAAGTCTTGTGAACAGAAGCAGCTTTTCTCAACACTCCTAGATAAAAATTTCCTTATTTATAGAGTCCATTGTAACAAGTGATTAACTTCTTTTGCCGCAACTGCATATTGCTTGCCACACTAAGAACTTTTTTAGGAAATTTTGATAGTTGACCCCTAAACGTCTGTCAGGAACTTTTTGAGACTAATTTGTTTTTAAATCTGCATTAGCTTTAACTTTTCGTACCAAAAAGTCCTAACCGGGCTGCTTTTCTAATGGATCTCTGTTGGGATTTCTTTAAAAACGCTTTCTACCTTTTTGGCTTTAGGAACAAGCTATTTAGGGAATCTTAATTTAACCTATTTAATTCAAATGGATTGTGTAACTTAAACCCGTTTTTCGTCCCATTTTGTTGGTACATTCGCAGAAATCCAAACAAATATGGATCACTTTATATGAGGGACATTTCATCCGCCCATACTATACGTCATACTGAGTGAGAAATATCACTTCGGTGGGTGTTTTAGCACAACAATGACCCGAAGCATTCATGAAAGTTAGTTAATGATAGTTATATGGGATTCGAGTCGCAGTCCTCGGACTTGAATATCATAGACAACTTTTGTAGCATTTTAAACTAAAGAGTTTCAACATAACGCAGAACTAACCTGGACCCATATAATTATTTGATTATTGCAGCATACTGTATATTGTATTGTACTGTATACTGTTCGACTCAAAATCACTTCCTGAGTCGATTTAAGCTTGGCTGTCCATGTAAAGCTTGTTCGCAGTTTTAAAGATACCTTGATATAATATTTGACACGTACTATTTTATTATTGTGATCGGTCCATTATTTCATATAGGTTCCATACAAATCCCCCCACGAAATGGGGTTTTTAGCCCATAAAATTCCTATATATAAAACGATTTTAACCAAATTTTGCAAAATTAAGTCTAATTATAGTCTAAAACGATGTGCCAAATTATATGGTCGGTCCATTATTTCTTATAGGTCCCATACAACCACCCAACCAAATATCATTTTGATGCTTATAAATCGCACATATACGTAGGTATTGCAAAAATATTTGCTCTCATATATGCTGTGCAAAATTAAACGAGGGTCGTTCTATAATTTTTCTAATACTCATATAACCCTACAGAAAACGCATTAATTTGAAAGGCATTATTTCACATAAATGTTGGTATCATCATAATCATATTTCATACATAATCATAATAAGGAAAATAAATTATACGAGGGTCGTTCAAAAATTTTTCATAGCAGCCATTTAGAATCAACAATGTGATTTAGGATATTAAATAGTCGGGCTTAACCAACGATAAACAATAAAGAGCCATCGACTATGTCCTCCAAAGTTCTCTATATCTGGAGATCAACTACAAAAAAATATATGAAATTTCATTAAGATTTCTTTAACGGTTGATGAGTTACAGAGTTATTTCTAAACAAATCGATTTGGCCCATAAGAAACTGCTGTTTTGGGCAAAATTTTATCGAATTCGGACAATTAATCCGATAGATGGATATTGCTATTGAATAATGGACCGATATCTTATACTTTGGAGAATTTATTAGCAAAATTATACCACAATCGGATCACTTCAAAGAAGCTATAGACAATAATGTGAACATTTTTATCTCTCTTTCATTATTTGTCTTCATTAATTTTGATCTTTAATTTGAGATACTTAACTTAAAGGATAACTGATTTACAAGGAGGAAAAGAAAAAGTAAAAAAACTTTTAATTATCGCTCATGGAATCAGACATTAGAGAAATTATTAAATTCTTCAAGTGGGTAAAATTGAAAAAAAGCTCTTTTAATAACTTCCGTATTTATCGTTTGTTTTCTACTACACGAAAATCTCTATAAACAACAAAAACAACAACGACAAAATAAGGAAATTCATACAAAGACAAATACCGGCAAAATTTCTATATATATATTTGTGTATATGTATTTGTGTGTGTAGGAGTGTGTATACGCAAATATAAGAATAATGAAAGATAAAAATAAAATGACAAACGAAAAAAGGACATAAATGAAACTTGAAAAAAGAGGATAATAGTACTCATATTTTTAAGGGAGAGAGAGCAGAAAAGAGAGTAAAAAATTTGATACTTAGTTGCCAGATAAATTTAGACACAAATCGTCAGAGTTAATGGAGAAAAATCGTTAAATCACCAAATTTCCTTTTCGAAATGGTCAACATTAAAAATGATTTAGCGATAAATTTGTTTTACCAAAAAGGATTAAATTCTGAAAAATTGTAAAAAACTTTTGACATGATTCGAAATATTTTCAGAAAACTTGTTCCTTTTTCGCAAAATCAACAAAAAAAACTTTTTGAAAAAATTTCTCTTTATTACACGATTTTCGATTCTTTAAAATGTCTTAAGGAGGCATCTTTATATAGACATTGAATATACACTGAATTAAATGTCGTAGCTTAACGAAAAATTTTCGTAGAATTTTTCTTCAAATTGAAGAATTTTCTTCAAATATACTAAAAAATTTAATGAAAGAAAAAATGTTAAACTGAATAAAATTTCGTTAAAAAATTAACGAAAAATATATTAAATTAACAGATATTTAGTTTAGGTAATTAGGCCGTAACGCATTATAAATAAAATAACACATAAATTTATTCAATTCAACATACTAAAATGAAGTTAGTTTGAATAAAATTTTTGTTAATTTAACTACTTATTTCGTCAAAAAATTTTGTATATTTTCTTCGCAATTTTAAATGAAAATGAAGGTAAAGAAAATGTTAACTGAATAAAGAAATCTAAAGGAGAAAATATTTTTTAGAACATTCTAATTAATATTTTAATGAAATTGAAGGAATATTTTGCGTAAATTCAGAAAAATGCAAACGAAAGATCAGCTGATCAAAAAACATGTAAGAAACTTTTTATCAGAAATACAAGCCGGTGGGCTCACCACCGTCCTATTGACATTGCACTATTTTCAGTTGTCCTTTACGATTTTTACACAATTTAATTATTATCTAAAACTATCTTTTACCCGGTGCGCTTTGCTGTACAAAAATGCTCCTCAGTCCTTGAGCTCAAAAGAAACATCACAAATCCCAAATCGACGTTTATTAAAAAATGTAGTTGAGGCCAGATTCTCGCCGCATTGGGTCTTTAGACATTCGATAATAAATATTTGCTTTGTGTAAGGGCTACTTCTCCCCTAATCCTATCCTTCTTACATTTTGTCCAGCAACACAGTTCCTTGAGGAAGTTATTGGGACCAAATTTGAAATTCTCGCTGTTACAGTTCTTAAGATATTCTATAATCAATATTTGCTTTGTCTGGGGAATACTCCTTCCCTTGGTCCTTAATAATTTATGTATTAATTTATCACAACAATTTACCGAAAGTCTTACTTCATTTCAATTAAAATTTCGTAAGAGTAACTAAAATATGTTATTTATATTGAATAAGATTCATCAATATTAAGAATTTTGTTTTGTCAATTTAAATAATTTATTATTCAAATTAAATAATATTTATTCAAAATAACCCCACTTTTATCAATGAATTCAAATGGTCATATTGACATTTTGTCGTCATTTTGAAGAATTTATAAAAAATTAACGAGAATTTTTCGTTATGATGAATAAAGGTTTCGTTGGCTGATATTTAATCTGCTTTTCTTCAATTCTAAACACTTTTTCGTTATATTTAGTACCTTTTTTTGGTTCAGTGTAGTTTACAAAACCTTTTGAAGGAATAAAATGGCACAATACAGTTCAAGAGTTCTTGTTTTACTTCAGTTTTTAAGATTAATTAACATGAAGATATTAAAGTCATTTTCACAAATTACAGTATGTCAAATATATATTTGCATTCATATATAAATTTTAAAAATTTTCAACTTTATTAATGAATTAAAACTAAAAAAAAATCTTAAAGTATACAATTTTTTCTGAACACATTTCGTTGTTTTAGCTGTTAACGACTATAAGACGCCAAGATTTTTCACATAGACGGACGTATTACAACAAAAACAGTAAAATAAGAAATTTACTCATTTTGAAAAGTGTCAAATAAATGTTTGCAAAAATTAGAAAAAACATTGAAAATTTAGAATTTCTCGGTGATTTTTTACAGTTATTTTTCTTTCTTTTAATGGAATCAAATTTTTAGGGTATAAGGAAGTGTTCCATGTAAAATTAATGTCCTTAAAGACACTAGTGACCTCATAATTGGATGTAAAAAGTTTTTAAAGGCACGTTTCAAAGGATCGAGACATATCAATTGTTATGAGGCTAAATCCATTATGGAAAACGATCCCATGTAATTTTCCACATTCAGAGTTATTTATACTGTCATATTTCATGACGAAAATGAGAAAAGACCCGATTTAAAACTATTCACAGGTTCAGTTGAAAGTAGGTATCCGTGCGAATTGAAAGTGATATTCTTAAACGTGTATGTAATAAGAATATGTGGAGGAGCATTTCCAATGAGAGACCCATAATTAAGTCACGAAAAATTCAAATGTTCCCTATTTCTATCAAGGAAAACAATCAAGCGCTTATTTCATATTAATGAGATAAGGACGTGTCACTTACATGAAACTTAATTTTGGGAGTCGGAATTTAAGTTTGGGATCTTTTTGGATTTTTGAAAATTTATTTTATTCGTTGTTATGCCATAGAAGTACGGCTGTTTTCCCAGTCACTAAATTTGAAATATTTTCAATTGGAAACACTTAACTTATAGTCCTTTTCCGCTGGAAGAATTCCTTCTTTAGTACTTACGAACAACAGTTTTTATAATATTTTTCTTCAATTCACAGAGTTACTTTCATCAACCATCCAGTGAATGATTTTAATTCAGGTCTTTCCTTATTCTCGTCAGGCGATAAAGTATTGTATGAAATCCTGAAGGTGGAATATCATATTTAATCGTTTGGATTTGTCTTTATAACATTTGAAATGTTCCAATCTTTTGAAACTTTACTTTAAGCACTTCTTACATGGAATTGTGAGGTCACTAGTGGCATTAAAGGCATTAAATTTGAAAGGAACATTTTCTTTATCCTTAAAAATTGTATGCCATTTAATCACCGAAAGAAATTCACATTTTCCCTTTTTGGCAAACATTTATTTGACACTTTTCAAATTGAGAAAAGAATTCTTCTCAGTCCGTATATTTGGAAAATTTTTGCATTTTGTAGTCGTAAACAATGAAATGCGTTAAAAAATTGAAAATTCAAGAATTTTTTCTTGAAAATCATTAAGGAAGTTGAAATTTGTCATAATTTTTATTTATGATTGCAAACATATATTTGACAAACTGTATATTATTTTAAAATATATTGCAACATTTTCTTTGCGTCTTGCGGTAACCGCCCGATACCGATGTATAAGCTGATTGTTACTGCAACGATTTTGTATATTTTATGACAAAATCATTTTTATATGGACTTTGGGACATTGTTTTTGAATGGACTTTATTAAAGGCGGACGGAAAATGACAATTAAGTCTAAATTTTGGACTAATAAACCATTTAGTCCAAAACCTTTGGATTAACAAATAAAAAATTCAAAACTTTTTAATCCATGAGAAAAATCGTCAAATTTGAAACATAAATCGCGAAATCGTCAAAGTGTAATTTTAAGCTCAAAAAATGACGATTAATTGTCAACAGTGGCAACATTGTTTGGCTGAGTATTTTTTAGCACTCTCTCTCTTTTTTAGCTTACGCTCTATAACTTTCGCATGTCAGGACTTGAGTGATAATTTATTTAAATCACTGTCACAAAAGACTATTTCACATATAATTTGGCAATACGATTTCACGACATCAAAAAAAAAAAAAAAAAAAAAAAAAAAACAAGGAATAAACGGAAAACGATAAAATGTCTTAGAAAAATAAAGACATTTAACATTGATTTTCAAGGCGGCCAAGATAAAACGTCAAATAGAACAAAAGATTAAATGAAAAAAATAATTAAGAAAAAATTTAAAAAATAAATTTTAAAAATTTAGGAAATAAAATTTTAATAAAAAAAATAATAAAATTTTTTTATAAAAAAAATTGTTATAAAATTAAGAAAAAAATCCTTAAAAAAAGTGAATTTTCTATTTTCTGAATTCGATTCTGATTGCATAAAAAAATGGCAACATGAAATTTTGGTTATAATATTGTGTTAATGTGTATGTGAAAGTGTGTACGTATTACCGAAATGTGTGTGCGTTTATTTTTGGTTTGGTGGTGGTTATAACGATGATGATGTTGATGGTTATTTTTTTTCCAAAAGGTATTCGAATAAATATTTTATTTCCAAAAAAAAGCAAAATTATTCCAGTTAATTTTGAGTGAACAAAATTTTTGTTTAAATATTTTATGAGATGAAAAATAAGTGATTTTGTTTAAAACAAAAATATTCACAAACGTTTTTTTTTAAATATCGAAATCACTAAAGAAAACAAACTGAAATAATTCAACGGGGAGGCACAGGCGCAGAACGTCTTTGTTAACCTTTGAAAGTAAATGAGGGTCCCAAATCTACTTCTTTCTTAGGAAAAATTCTGTAACCTTAAAAGATCTTAATCTTAATGAAATTTCACCAGATTAGAGCTGAGATATTATCGAATCGGTATGGAGCAGTACAGGGGAGTTATCTATCCAAAGTTGGCCACCTCGAGATGTTGATTTTGTTTTTTGTGAAAAATTCGTCAAAAATTTATTTATAAATTTTTACAAAAAAGAGTATTTTTAGGTTAACTCTTATAGCTTCAGAGATATACAACTCGATATAAATTTTAAAGACATTTTTGTGCTTATTATACCCTCTATCACCACAAAAGGCAAAAAGAGCATATTAACTTTGATACTCTGGGTGTAGCATAGTGTATTAAAAAACCGGTTTTCAAGTTATTCGTAAAATGGACATTTCAAAATACAGTATTCGAATACGGTTTTATGTCAAAAAATCGGTTAACCGGTTTTTGTTTGATTATAATAAATTTATAGATAAAATATAATTTATAAGAAATTTAGACCAACCAATGTAAACCCATATCGTAAATTGGCCTGAAGATTAAATAATTATTCCATCCAATTCGAATAATTTAATCGGCATGTCGAATAATTATTCGAAACCAGTTGGTTTTCTAAAATGCAAAAGGAAAACTGTTTCCGGTTTCGGTTTTTGAATCCCAGACCCCATAATGTATATATTTTCCTGAATCAAATCAAAATCTGAGTCGAGTTAGTTAAGTCTGTCCGTTTGCACGTTCACATCCACAATAATTGACAGAGCTTAAAAGTTTCCTATTTAAAGATAGCAAAATCGGTTCTGTATAAAGGATATAAACCGATATCTAGGCAAACTCTAAATTCATGCGAAGAACTTTCGTGAACATTTATAAGTCAACATAACGTATTTACTTCAAGTGAATTTGTGGTATTGAAGATTCGGTATAGATTCGGAATACAGCATTCTTATTGTGCTTCCAAATCGATTTTTTGTCTAAATCTATAACTTTTGAATCGTCGGAAATATTTTAATAAAATTTCACATGGTTAGAGCCCTTTATCAGGTCAGGGACTTAGCCGATGATCCTTAAAATTTGGCCATTTCGGTTATGTTGATTTATTTTGAAAATCGCCAAAAATTTATTTCTTAAGACAATAGAGATCTTGTATATAGAAAGTCCTTGAAAATCTCATGTATTTTCAGAAATATCGAAATAAATTTTGAATACAATTTTTAAACTTGTGTTTTAGGTCTTTCCTAAATTAGCGGCCTTAAAATAGGTTCCAAAATTTTTAAAAAATATGTGCTAGATTCTATATGAAATTCTGAACAATATGGACAATATTGATCAATAAATGACTCCTATAAAAAGTTATATTAATCTGAAGTTGGAACTTTTAAAAAAATTTATTTTTTTTTCAAAAAAGTGGCAACATTTTTTCACTGATAAAACCAAAAGATCGCTATAAAAGTCCTATCTAAAACTTAACTTTTTAAGTTCTCCAATCGCAAAGCCAGGATCATCTTTAAGTAAGAAATATTTTTCTCAGTGCACCCTTGATAGCAACAAGGTGTTTATATCAGTGAGATAAATCAATTTTTAGACATCTTTTATACGGATCGAGATTTTGGACTTCGGCAGATTTTCATGCAAAGTAAACGATTTAGGAAATTAATCAACTTAAACCCTGATATCGGAAACAAATAATATAAAAAGTTTTATAGGCTTAAAACTTTATTCCGGAAAGGGGGCCTTAACTAACTATGAACCGATAATAATTATAAATAGATTTGATTCATATTTGGGAGGAAATAATATAATTTTAGAAAAATGGGTTTTGATGGGAGCTATAGCCAAATGTAGGCTGATGTCAATAAAAATAGTTATAGACATTGAAGATGATTAGAATATTCAGTAGTTGTTGCACATTAATAATTTTTATGGGCTTAAAACTTTAGACCGGGAAGGGTCCTCATATTGGAACTTTAATTAAATATGAATTGATAATGAAATTTGGTTCATTAATAAGCAGATGTGATAAATTTCACATAATTCCATATTTAGGAGACTGTAATATAATTTCCGGAAAAGTGGCTCTATATATGGGAGTTAATGTCTCATTTTAAAAATAATCAGCAAACAAGAAGTATGTCGATTTTTAACAGAATTGTAATATATAAAAATGTTTTATAAGCTTTAAACTCTATTCCGGGAAGGAGCTTCATAAAGGAGCCAAAAATATAAACCGATATTACAGAAATTAAATCATTAAGTAAGAAAAATAGTTGCGATGAATTGTTTCATATTTAGAAGTTTTATATGTTTCGGAAAAGAGGATCCATATTTTGTTTTCATATCGCAATAAATGTATATGACAAATTTCAGAAAATCATCTTTAATTATTCAGTACTCTGATTTTGGAGGGGTATTAAAATCTGAATTTTGAGGTTGCCTTACATATCGGTCTATAATCTTCCGTTTGGACTGATATTATTTAAAGAAATTGGTAGAGAGAATAACAGACATTCTGGTCGCTCGACCTATTACTTTATGCGTGAGAATATTTCCCGAGTGATGAAAAGCCGTATATCACTAAATCGAATCAGATTTTGATTTGGTTACATTTGTTAAAATATATGTAAATATACTTTATAGAGTCTTAAACGATTTTTTCTTGGCATAACACACGGAGTTTCTTATCCATTATTTGATACAGATATTGTTATCATTATTTATATCTTGAAGTTTCATAATCATTCCCATTAGAAAGAAAATCTGAACCGATAAGGAAAAACATAACACTTGTAATGAACACAGTTGCCAATAATCTTAACTGTCAAAATTAAATATGGAGGAGTACATTTTTTCTTTGCTATTCAACATAAATTGATAACATATTTTGGCAAAAGAAACAGTGTTGTCAATAAACATTTAATTGTCAAATGAAGACAACCAAAAAACCTGTTTAAAATTGTTGTTATAAAATGTTAACCTTCAAAACGACATGTGGTGAAGAGGATATATTAACTTTGTTATTCCATGTGTAACGCAAAGAAAGAATCTTCTCTGAGTCGATTTAGCTATGACCGTCTGTCCGTCCGTCTGGTGTTGGCACGCTGACATCACAATAATTGACAGATCTCATTCAAATTCGTTCTGAGTATTTGTTTTTATAGTCCTGAGAAGTTTCCAATTTAAAACCCAATCGGTTTAGTGTATTAAAAGATATAGGCCGATATCTAAAGCACGTAAAAAAAATTCGTAAAATTGTTAATTATATATCGACTGGAAATATGTTCTTCATTATTATTTCAAAAATTATAAAAATCGGTTCAGTAGAAAGTAAATGTTATTGACAAAAACTTAACAAATTCGATGACTCATTAGGCGTTTCTTTGTTTTATATTTAAGAAAAACGTTTATATATTGTATATGTGTGTGAGTGAGTATGTAAGAAACATAAAGCATTTACTTCATCTGCATTTGTGTTAGAGGATATTACATATTCGTCACAGCCGTCAACATAGCATTCTTACTTGTTTTTATCCTAAATTTAAGGACACGTGAAAATAAATTCATTATCCTTTTTAAGGGTTAATTTTCAAATTGTGTGTGTGTGTTAGCAAGTGAAATACAGAGAGGAGGAGAGAAAAGAAAACATAATTTTATTGTGGCATTTTTGACTTGATTTCATTTTTCCCCACTCAAGTTACACGAAAAAAATGTATATAAAACGTTTTCGTTTTTTTTTCTCTCTCCATTCCTAATTTAGGAAATGAGGACGCCGCCAATACGACGCTAAGGACATTTTTTAACTACAAAAACAAAAAAAAATATACGTTGATTGTTGCTACTGGGGCTGTTGCCACCAGTTTAATGATAAAATTTTTATCTATTTATTGTTGGGGAATTAAATAAGTTTTTCAAAAGGAGAATTAAAAAAAAATTTTAATTTCCTGTTTTTGGTGTTTTTGTTGGTTAATGAAACCAGATGATTTTTTTTTTATAAAAATATACAAAGTTGATTTATAAAAAATATTTTTGATATAAAAAATTGGGAAAATTTTATTTAATTTTGAAATTATTTTCTAAAAAATTGTATTTTAATACCGAATTGGAGTTAATACGTTTTCTAAGTAGAGGGTTCCGATTTTTAACAAATTTTTAATTCAATAATGTGAGATATTACACCGTGCAGAAGCCATTTTAAAACCGAAATCTAACTTAGGAGTGAAATCGAAAAATTCCTAACACACGTTTTCCATTGAAACTTTTCTTCCAAGTATTATTTTACTTTTTTGGATCAAGTTAACTTTGTAAAACCTGCATTCAGAGGTCTACCGTCAAATTGTTTCCAATGTTAATAAACAGTACCGGGAGAACTTGTTTGTTGATAGAAAACCTGATTCAGGTAGAAGGGATGTTCTACATGATACCAAAAAAGTGGAAACCATTTTCAAGGGAGCTCCCAAAACATATTCGGTAGGAAAACAGACCAGTTAGCTCAGTTCTCGGTTTATTATTAATGCAGGTTTAAAAACATTTAAGACTCAAAAACGTCCTGGCAGGAACAATGCTAAAAATTTAGAGGCCAAAACGAGAGCACGAAAATTGAATTACAGTTTAAAAATATTCTTGCTGCCTAATGGACGACGAAACGTATGATCTGGAAGATTTTTTGCAACTTCCTGGTCAACATGGTCGAGGTAATTTTGATCAAAATTTCCCAAAAACTTTTTGGTCAATCATTTGTTGTAACGACTTCATAATGTGTTCAATTATTTTTGAACTGACTTGGCATCCTGTCAGTATGGTAAACAAGCTTTTAAGTGGTACAAGTACAATAATGTTGTTTTTGTACTAAGAGTTGCAAATCCTCCAAACGGCCCGGAGCTAAGGCCAGTGAAGAGATACTGAGCTCTTGTTAAAAGAGAATTGAAGAGCACAAAAAAGGTGTCCAAAAATTGTGGTAGATTTTAAGCGATGATGGACGATTAGTTCAATTAAATGAAACTAAATTTATGAATATCGGTCTATATTTGGCTGTAGCTCTCATATGAAATTTGGCAGGATTTTTTGCTACTTTTTTAAGAAGTTTTCTATATAAAACCGGTAAAATCGATGTAGCGCTAAAAAGTTTTAGTCCAATATTTGAGAACTTTCAATATGGATGATGAATAAACGACTTAATGAATCTTCTTGTAAATTGGAAAGTCGATATAACTTTTAGTGGAGAACGTTATAAAAATCTGGATCAAGTACGGGGGTGTAGTATCCCCTAATATAAACGCTACTTTTAATATTGTGTATGTATAAACAATTTTATCAAATTGAGCGTATAACAATTAAATGTAACGAAAAAATTTCGGTTAGGATATGGGGGCTTGTTAGACCCTCGCAAACGAAATGTCGAATATCGGATATTCAGAATAAACCATTCCCAATAAGATATTAGAGACTAAATATTTTTTCGGATAGGATAAGGGGGAGTGGTATCCCCTAACAAATGAAACTTTTAATACATATCGCATAGGGCAAAGGTGGAGGGGCAGTTCCCTTTAAAATTATTTAAATTTTATTAGTTTATTTTTTGTAATGGAACTCTAAAAGACAACAACCAATAATTTCAGTCAATTTTATTGCATTCAAATTAACATTGTGACCTTGCGAATGTTTCCGAAACGGACCAACTTTTTTAAGTTTACACCTATTTTCTTTCATTTTACTTTACATGAAATTTCAACTTAAACATAACCTCATTTAACTCGTGTAGTGGTGGGTATTTTTTGTAATATTTTCTCTCTCTCTCTCTTTCTCTCTTCCTAAACATTTTCTCGGTCAAAAGTGCATTATGTCATTTTCCAAAAAAAAAACGTGCCATTCGCCTTTTTTGTTTGTTTGTGTATGTGAAAAGGGTCTATAATATTAAGTTAAAATTGGATTTTTGTGTTTGTTTGTGTGTGTTTGTGTGTGTATTTTTTAACTGTCAAGTGTGTTAAAAAGGATCTAAAATTAAAGAAACTTGTTATGAATTTGTCATTTTTAAAATCAAAACAATGTAAATAGAATCAAATGTTAATGAACTCAATACATGAGCAATGTTTCCTATGATGTAAGAATATATATATTTACTTTTTTCTATATGGTCAACACCCTACAATGTGTCATGTGGGAGTGTTATGATTTGAGTCACTTGATAAAATGTGTCTCTTAAAAAAAATATCAATTTGAAGAAATCTAAATGAAGTTAATTGAGAGTGATTAAAAGTGGTCCAATATCCATGATACAGACTCAAGACCCTGGAATAAATATCAGACTTCGGATATCAAAATATTGAAACTTAATTTAAAAATCTTTAACTCTTAACCCCCGGAAGATAACTAAATACAATTTAAGTTCGTTATAGCAGAGGGGATTTCGAAACTTATAAGTCCCATCCAAATAAGGGGCTTATTAGGTCACCTTTCATAATTGGCTATCTCATGTAAGATGGCGTAATTTCAATTTATAATATGGAACAAAAGAAATTTTCTTCTATGTTGGTCAAGATTTATGAATCTTGACGGAAAACATACATTTTTGGTCCAGTTTTTTTATACCCTCGTGGTGGGGGGTGGTGAACACCCCATTATGTATATATATTCTTGCATCAAATCATAATCTTAGTCGATTTAGCTATGTCCGTCTGGTTTGTATATTTGTGATGGTCCTGAGAAGTTGTATAGATATAGACCGATATCTGAGGCAACTCCTAAGTTCCAACGAAGAATTTTCCGACCATTAGAAATCGACAAATTAGAGTAAGATTTTGGCACAATATAAAGTTATATGTTCTTCAGTATCATGGTGATCAAAATCGGTTCGCTAGAAAAAAAGTTACAGCCAAAAATATAACAACCTTTTTTTGAACCCATTAAGTGCTCCTGTGTTGTATTTAAGAAAAACGATTATATACGTCAGTGTGTTTATGCGTGAGAGTGTATGTACGAAACATAACGAATTAACTTTCACGCAATTGTGATGAAGAGTATTGAAGATTCGTCATCGCTGAATATAGCATTCTTACTTCTTTTTGTGTTTGAGCCTTAAAATATGCGACAGACTTTTTTGTTTAAATTCTAAATCACTTTTCTAAAAAAAAACTATATAAATATTTGAATCCGTTAAGTAGTTACAGTGTAAAGCATAAGTCTTCGTACCCTAATTTGAATAAACTATTTCATGAATTTTAAGTTATTTTATTTATATTTTATTAATTTATTTCTATTTTATAATAAAATGAAAAATATTAATGTGTTCAAACAAAATCTGGTAGCTCTATATTTTACCCAGCTTAAGTGCAGGTACCCTCTACAATATTTTGTGAAAACGTATTGGCAACTTCTTAATAAAGTCAAAACTCTTTGCAAATCATTTATTATTGATGAGATTAGAAATTTTATTGCAAAAATTCACTCATTTGTAATGACTCGTAAGGAATTGCCTATTGAAAAAGGAAATAAGGAGTGAGATCGAAAAAAACCTTAACACAAGTTTTTCATTAAAACGTTTAACCCCAATTTTATTGTTTATTTTTTTATCATTTTACTTTCGTAAAACACGTCACTTATTACATTTCATGTCAAACAAATGAGTTGGACTGTTTTTAATGTTATTAAAGAGGTATAAGGAAGATTTTTTTGCAACTTCATGGTCAAAAATTTTAATCCTGTCGATTTATATCTGACTAAAGTTCTTCGCTTAAATTAACTGAACCGATTTTGTGGGTTTAAAACTGGAAATAATTTTGCTATTTCAACATAACGTATTTACTTCACACGCATTTCTCGCGGAGGGTATTGAACATTCGACGTAGCCGAATATAGTTTTCTTTCTTGTTTTTTTTTTGCATAATAAAAAAGCGTTATAGTCTTTTAGGCTTTAACAAAATCTTACACGAGTTTGTTCATAATCCATTAGTGAATATTAAATGTGTGTTTACATGTGATTGTGTGCTCGTAATATTATTCTTGCCACACGTACATATTTTTAGTTGAGATTAGTTTTAGTTCTTTTGTACTTAGTTGCTTGTATTCTTAAGGGAAAATACATAAAATTAATATTTAAGTGTTTTTTTTAATTTAAAATTAGTTTTTTTGTTTTTGTTTTTGGTAGACGATTTTCAGAATCACAGTTTCAGAGGAAATTTATAGAAACCGTACGTGGGGTCCATTAAAAATCCTGTCGAAATACTTTTTTTTAATAAATTAAAACAACTGTTTTTTGTAATGAAATTTAATACGGACAGTTTTGATCACTTATCCGCGTTCTCAGTGGTCTAGGACAGAGGTACCCAAATGTGGTCACCACAGGTATTAAAATCGAAATAATAGATTCAACATATCTTAATTTATGACTAGCAGACCCGGTATACTTCGTTTTGCATAAAAAAATATGTTGCTTTGTATGGGTGACACCCCTTCCCTTGGTCTCAATGGTCCTACATTTGCCCTAGTAAAACAGTTCCTTGAGAAAGTTGTCGGGACCAAATTTGAGAACTCTCACTGATACAGTGCTTTAAGTATTCGATAATTAATATGTTGCTTTGTATGAGCGATACCGTTCCCCTTGGTCTTATCCGTCCTAAGTTTTGTTCAGTAAAACAGTTCCTTGAGAAAATTGTCGGGAACAAATACATACATTCATACATATATTCAAACATACATATATACATACATACATACATACATACATACATACATACATACATACATACATACATACACACACACATACATACACACATACATACATACATACACACACATACATACACACATACATACATACATATATATAAATACATATATATAGTTTAGAAGATGTTTGGCCCATGTATGATATATTTTTATATGGTAGATTCAACATGGGTCCAATAAGCAGCATTGTTCGAAACCTAAGCAATTTCTTTCTTTAAGTATAAAATTAACCAAGATCAGACGTCAGGCCTTCCGCAAACATTTCTGGGTATCAGTTTAATTGGTTAAACCTGTTTCTCAGATAGTAGAAATGATCCTTCTATTGAAATCAACCGTTTTCGTTATTTTCGGGAATAATTTGTCCACCAATATGTTGCATTATGGTTAGTAAAAAATACTACTTCGATGGGTGTTTTAATTATTTATCAGCCAATTGGATCTAAATCTTGGATTTGCCGCCGAAGTTCATGATTTGAACTCCTTAGAAACCATTTTTGGCATTTTAAAATGGTGAGCTAGAACACACTTAGGACTGAGACACATGTTTTCCATTAAAACTTTTAAATCACGTATTATTTAATTATTTAGATCAAGTGACCTTTGAATATATTTTAAAGTGAGTGACCACTAAAAAAGGTGCCCCAACTTGGTCCTAAAAAATGGGTATGCTTTCAAAGGTCTGCCGTCAAACTGTTTCCAATATTTTTAAGAGTACTTGTTTGTTGATAGGTTCAGGTAGAAACAATGGTCCATAAGATGTTTCTAAAGCCAAAAAATGGAAAAAAGATCTCTCACCTTATCCCGTAGGAAGTCAACCCGGATAGCTCAGTTCTCGGATTATTTGGTATGAAAAGTTAATGCTAATAAGGGTTTTAAAACCTACGAGGCGCAAAAAGTTCCTGAAAGGAAGGCTACTAAAAATTAAGAGGCCAAAAAGAGGGCGCGGAAATTTAAATAAAGTTTTCTAAAAACCGATGTTCTGGCAGATTTTGTGCACTTTACAATTTGTCCACTTATTTTTTGACTGTCTTGACATCCTGTTACTATGGTAGACAAGACCTTGAGTGGTGCTTAAACAATGATATGGTATTTCCTCCAAACTGTCAGGAGCTATGGCCAATGGAGAGATATTGGAAATGTGTCCAAAAGTGTGATAGCTTTTAAAAGAAAATGGACGCCCTGTTTAAGCAAAATGATAGAACGAACTGGAAGGGTCTCCAAGTAAGGTTCAAAATAGTTTTTTGTGAATTGTAATTAGTGTATTAAAAAAAATTCGACATTTTCAAAAAACCGGTTTTCGGGTTACTTTTTTATAGAAAGAGTTTGACCAATAAAAAAATTATTTCGAAAACAAGCGGACATAGCAAAATATATATTTACTCACTCATGGCGGAATACACAAAAATGAAGCTAAATATAATAGTGAAAAGTTTAAAACCGGTTAACCAACTGAAAAAAACGACATGTCGAATAATTCGAAAATAGAAATTATTCGAAACCGGTCGGTTTTCGCAAATGAAAAAAACCGGTTAACCGGTTTTTGAATACACAAGAAAAAATTTTGAGTTTAGTGACTTTGTTTTTATTAACATATTAACATGTATGTTGACAATTTTTCAATCTCACTCCTTATTTTCCCTTTCCCTTTAATAGCTGGGTTATCATTTATTCAAATAAAAAGTTTTAACAATTTTTAATGGCGTAATTTTTTTTAATGGTTAAACGATATTGATAATGGCTGAATTAACAGCACTGATCTTGGACTACTACAGTTTTTTACTGGCTTTAAAGTTCGTTAAGGTCGATGTCTCACTATATACCGGTTGGCATCTCTGTTACTTAAAAAACACATTCTGAAAATTGTATTGCCTATTTTTAGGTGCCATATTACACTGAAAGAAATTTCAAAAAAAAATATAAAAAGTGATGAAACAATTTTATTGAATGTTTTATCTGGTTCACGTGTATTAAAAGAGAGATATTTTTGAATGATTAAAAAGTTTTTATTTTCAGTGTAATTTAGCGAAGATAATAAGAGTGACTAATAATATTTAAAATTCAATATAAAAATAAACAAATTTGGCAATTTCTAACTAAATAAGACCAACTTTAGAAGTCCAATCTCTGTGCCCTTAGACGAGCTGAAAACTTGTGTTCTTCCAAATCAATCGGAAGCATCTTAAAAGTGTTCCAACCTTAGAAAATTTTGGTGCTAATTTTTCTACATGTATTTCTATATAAAATCCAGTATGACTAAAAATTTCTATAAGATCTTTGACTAAACGAAATTTTCAAAATAATTAATGTTTAAAATCTATTTTCAATAAAACACTAAAGTCTGTCTGAACAAGTACGCGTTTGAAATAATAAATATTTTTTTATTTGATTTTCATAATTCCCGTTTTTCTACTTTTTGTTTTTCATTAAAAAAAAATCATAAAAATAATTGATAACGTTTATGAAAAATTAATTAAAAATAAATAAAATTAATTAATTCATTTATGAATAAAAAACATTTTTAATTATTAACAATTTGCTATCATCTGTCCATTTAATGTTAATTTATACAAATTTGTTGTAAAGTTAAATTAAAAGTTAATTTAATTCACGTATTAACAGATTAAAGTATTAATGTTAACATATTAAGTGAAATTGTAATAATTTATGTCTCTATATAGGTCCACCTGAATATGGTTAATTACTAATGAATATGGTTATTAACTAATGTAAACTTGTTTGAAAAAATTATATTTGAGATTGAATTTTTAGTTAAACTTGTGATTCTATGGCTGTAGCTTATCAAAAATATCAGGTGGGATGAAATAATTTAGCCAGAATTATCATTATATAACATAAAGTTTTAATTCATATCTTGTTGAAATCAATTCAGTTCTAGTTCAGTTCTGGTTCAGTTCTAGTTCAGTTCTAGTTCAGTTCTGGTTTAGTTATGGTCCATTTTTAGTTCAGTTCTAGTTCAGTTCTAGTACCGTTCTAGTTCAGTTCTAGTTCAGTTCTAGTACCGTTCTAGTTCAGTTCTAGTTCAGTTCTAGTTCAGTTCTAGTACCGTTCTAGTTCAGTTCTAGTTCAGTTCTAGTTCAGTTCTAGTTCTGTTCTACTTCAGTTCTAGTTCAGTTCTATTTCAGTTTTAGTTTCATTTGCTTTAGTTCTATTTCAGTTCCAGTTAAGTTCCAGTTCAGTTTTAGTACCGTTCTAGTTCAGTTCTATCTCAGTTTTCGTTCAGTTCTAGTTCAATTTAAATTCAGTTTTGGTATTGTTCTAGTTTAATTCTAGTTGAACTCTAGTTCTGTTATAGTTAAATTCGAGTTAAATTAAAGTTCAGTTCTAATTCTAATTCAGTTTTATTTCAGTTCTAGTTCAGACCGAGTTTAGTTCTATTTCAGTTTTAGTTTAATTTGGTTTAGTTTTTGTTCAGTTCTAGTTCAGTTGTATTTCTGTTCCAGTTCTGTTCTACTTCAGTTCTAGTTCAGTTCTATTTCAGTTTTAGTTTCATTTGCTTTAGTTCTATTTCAGTTTTAGTTTCATTTGCTTTAGTTCTATTTCAGTTCCAGTTAAGTTCCAGTTCAGTTTTAGTACAGTTCTAGTTTAGTTCAAGTTCAGTTCCAGTTCAGTTCTAGTTCAGTTCGAGTTCAGTTTTAGTTTCATTTGCTTTAGTTCTATTTCAGTTCCAGTTCAGTTCTAGTTTAGTTCGAGTTCAGTTCCAGTTCAGTTCTTGTTCAGTTCTATTTCAGTTGTAGTTCAGTTTCAGTTAAGTTCCAGTTAAGTTTCAATTCGAGTTCCATTCTATTTCAATTCTAATTAAATCTTAATCCAGTGATTTTTTGGAAAAATTTCAAAAAGTTTACTTTCGAATTTTGAGGTTCTCTCAGATATCGGTCTATAATTTTTTTACTGTTGGATTGATAGCTGGTTTTTAATAGGAAACTGCTTAGAACAACACCAGGCAATCTGGCCGTGTGAATGTTTCCAAAAGGCAGAAGTGCGTAGCTAAATCGACTCAGATTTTTATTTTATTCAACTTTGTGTGGTCTCTCCTGGTGTTACACATGAAATGTCAATGTTAATATACCTTCATTAACGCTGGTATAAAAATACAATGATCAAAATCCAAAAAAATTAATGTTGCCACCTGTTTTTGAGAAGAATCCCAAAAAGTTCAATTTATTATAATTTTTTAACCGAATAATATTTTCAAAAAATTATCTTTTTGGAAAATTTTTAAAAATCAACATACCCAAGGTGATCAACTTTGGGGGGTCCTGAGCATATTGAGAGAGGCCTGAACACCTTCAAATCAAATCGATAATAGTTTAAATTAAAACGTGAGAGATTTTAAAAATTTCTAAAGGCGCAAATATATACAAAATTATATAAAAAGTTGTCTTGAACACACTGTGGTGAATGGAACCCAAAACTTCTAAGAAAATAGGGAAAATTGGTAATGAATTCGGAATGACACTTTTGCAAAAAATCTGTTAAAAATCGAAATCATCCACTAAAATAGTTTTTACCTCAATTCACTTAAATTGACAATTTCAATGACGTTTGTTAATAAAAACATTTTATTTATTTATTTATTTTTTTGTTTATTAAATTTCAAAGTTTATTTTCGAATTTAAATAAGTTTTACAAGTGTTTTATAAATGTTTATTATAAACAAATATTTATTTTGTTTTACATTTTTTCTTTAACTAAATATTCACAAATCGTAGATTTTGTTATTCTGGTACTTTTTTTTTAAAGTAAAATAGTAGTACAAGATTGCCAATATTACACTGAAAGAAAATTGATTCATAAGAAGAATTTAAAGCAAAAATCATTTTAAAATCTTTCATTCATTTGTAAAAAGAAAATTAATTTAACTCAATTTTCTATTTCCTTTCTAAAGTTACATGTTTAAAATTTTTCTCAGTGTAAATTATAGCTTCCTGCAGTATTTTTCCGCTTTTCTTAATACACGTTTTACTTACTCTATTATTTATCAAAATACTTGTTAAAAATTTGCAAATTCATTTGTAAAAAAACTTCAAAGGGAAAAATATTTAAATATTAAAACAAATATTTTTTTCTATTTCTTTTTGTAATTAAAATAAAAAATAAAAATTCATAGAATTTTGTTGTCAATAATTTAAAATATTGACAAACATTTGTCAAAAGAATAATGTAATTTTTATAAATAATATTTTCTTGTCAAAATCGCAATTATGTGCGAAAAAATTTTATTAATTTATTTAGATTAAGAATTTACATTTAATTTAGTTTTTAGTTACAACTAATTATTTTTAATAACTGTGAAATTAGTCAATTGTTTTAGCAGAATAATAAAGATTTTTTATACAAATAAACAGAATACACGAACGTATTATCGACTAGACTGGGTTGTTCTATTGCCCTTCAAAACAATTCTAGTTTAGATCTATTTAATTTCTAACTCAGTTATAGTTCAGTTTAATTCAGGTCTATTTCTGCTTTAGTTCAGTTCTATTTAGTTTAGTTATAGTTCAATTCTAGTTCACTCTTAGATCAGTTAGGTTCTAGTTCTGCTCTTGTTCTGTTCTAGTTCATTTATAGTTGAGTTCTAGTTCCGCTCAAGTTTTTTCCACGTTAATTCTAGTTTAGTTCTAGTTCAGATCTAATTCAGTTCTCGTTTAGTTACTGTTCAGTTCTAGTTCAGTTCTTATTCAGTAATAGTTCAGTTCTAGTTTAATTCAAGTGCAGTTCTAGTTCAGTTCTGGTTAAGTTCAAGTTCAGTTCTGGTTAAGTTCAAGTTCAGTGCTAGTTCTGTTCTAGTTCTGTTTTGGTTCTGTTCTAGTTGTGTTCCAGTTCTGTTCTAGTTCTGTTATGGTTCAGTTCTATTTCATTTCTAGTTCATTGGTAGTTCAGTTCTGGTTTAGTTCAAGTTCTGTTCTAGTTCTGTTCTGGTTCTGTTCTAGTTCTGTTTTGGTTCTGTTCTAGTTGTGTTCCAGTTCTGTTCTAGTTCTGTTATGGTTCAGTTCTATTTCATTTCTAGTTCATTGGTAGTTCAGTTCTGGTTAAGTTCAAGTTCAGTGCTAGTTCTGTTCTAGTTCTGTTTTGGTTCTGTTCTAGTTGTGTTCCAGTTCTGTTCTAGTTCTGTTATGGTTCAGTTCTATTTCATTTCTAGTTCATTGGTAGTTCAGTTCTGGTTTAGTTCAAGTTCTGTTCTAGTTCTGTTCTGGTTCTGTTCTAGTTGTGTTCCAGTTCTGTTCTAGTTGTGTTCCAGTTCTCTTCTAGTTCAGTTGTTGTCTTGTTTTAGCCCTGTTCTAGTTCTGTTCTAGTTCTGTTTAAGTATTGTTCGTGTCCAGTTCTAGTTCAGTTCTAATTCAGTTCTTGTTCAGTGGTAGTTCAGTTCTGGTTTAGTTCAAGTTCAGTGCCAGTTCTGTTCTAGTTCTGTTTTGGTTCTGTTCTGGTTGTGTTCCAGTTCTGTTCTACTCTTGTTCGAGTATTGTTCGTGTTCAGTTCTAATTTATTTCTAGTTAAATTCTGGTTCACTTCTAGTTCTGTTCCTCTTGAATGCTATTAAAATTTCAATTCAATTTAAGTCCATAAACTCATGCTGTAGCACAGGGCATGAAATTATTTATTTAAAATTGTTGTACTTTTTTCATTTCACTGGAAATTCCCATAGAAAATCTAATTAGTTAATAATGCATCCTTATAATTTAGAATGCAAATATTAACTAAAATAATTATTAACTAATTTAATACTAATTAATAAATGTGAAAATATATTTTGTAAACTTAGTTGAACAGTTGAAATGAAATTTTAAAACAAATCAAAACTTTTCTTAAATTTCAAACGCTCCAGTGATTTTAATGTTCTATTAAAAATACTCTGGATTAAAAACTGTTAAATCTTGGACTCTTAACAGAAAATCATCAGGGGGAATTGAAACAAACTAAAATAGAAGAAGAACATTTAAAGATTGGAAACTAGAATACTGGAACTCTTTAACTTTCATGGCAACTGGCATCAAATGATCATATTTAAAGTCATCTATTTATTATCATCATGTTATTCTCGTTCCATCATTAAAATCATTCATTGAAATGTTGTTCATGTTGGAGGTTTATGTTGTTGTTCTCTAAGTAGTTGGCAATAATGAATTACAAACAACAACAACAACAAATATTAAAGAGTAACTGTTAGGTGAAATCAGTACTTAAAATGTATGAAATCATGGATTTGGGAAAAATTAATGTTTCAATGTAAATTATACTCTGCATACAGAAATAAAAACTTGAAGCAAAATCAACATTGAAAACATAGTTGTTTTAACATTGACTAACATTTTTTTTATTCAGTTAAAATTGTACCTTTTTAAGTTCCAATGAAGAAAAAACGGCATTTACTGGAAACAATATTGAATTATATCAATGAAGCTTAATCATTATTGCATAAATGTTAAATTAATCTTCATAGATAAAAAATTTTAATTCAACATTTTTTTTGGTTTTGTTTCAAATCTTATAAATTAATTATGAAAAATCAGAATATGTACAACATTATTCAATGCCAATTTAAAACAAAAATTTAAAAACGTTTAATATTTAATAAGAGAAAAAATTCACATTGTCTAAAATCAACTATATTCAATGTTGATTTTATTTTCTGATCAACTAAAATTAACAAATTTAAAAACAAAAAAAAATATTTTAAGATATTTTAATATCTCAATATAAAATTATCTTCTTATTTTCAATATTCCTAATAATTTTTATGTTTCTTTTTTCAGGTAATAATTCATTTATTTCATTCTCTTTTATTCAATTTGAAATTTCATATCGATTATCGGTGTATAAAAGGTAAAAAATTTATTAAAAATTTAGTTTATATTTTGTGAATCTTTAAAACTAGAAAATTTTAAATTTAAAAACTTTTGAAACAGATCGATTCAGTGGCTGTAATGTTTATGATCTAATCGTTCCTATGATAATTAGATCTCGGTCATAGAACGATCCGATTCACACTCAGTTAGAAACTTTTAATCCAGTAATTAACTAGTTCAGTTCTATTTCAGATGTAGCTCGGTTCTAGTTCAGTTCTTAATCCGTTCTCGTTCAATTCTAGTTCAGATTTAGTTCGTTTCTGGTTGCGTTCTAGTTCTGATTTAGTTCTGTTTTACTTCAGTTCTAGTTCTGTTCTAGTTTTGCTCCAGTTCTGTTCTAGTTCTAGTACAGTTTTATTTCAGTTGTAGTTAAATTCTAGTTTAGTTCTTGTTCAATTTTAGTTCTTTTTTAGTTCCATTCTAGCTCAGTTATAATTCGGATCTGATTCAATTCTAGTTCAGTTCTGTTTATCTAGTTCACTTTTAGTTCAGCATTAATTCGGATCTATTTCAATTTCAGTTCTGTTCTAGTTCAGTTTTAATTCAGTTCTAATTCGGATCTATTTCAATTCCAGTTTAGTTCTATTTTTGCAGTTCACTTTTAGTTCAGCACTAATTCGTATCTATTTCAATTCTAGTTCAGTTCTGATTCAGTTTTAGTTTAGTTCTAATTCGGATCTATTTCAATTCCAGTTTAGTTCTATTTATCTAGTTCACTTTTAGTTCAACACTAATTCGGATCTATTTCAATTCCAGTTCATTTCTATTTATCTAGTTCACTTTTAGTTCAGCATTAATTCGGATCTATTTCAATTTTAGTTCTGTTCTAGTTCAGTTTTAATTCAGTTCTAATTCGGATCTATTTCAATTCCAGTTTAGTTATATTTTTGCAGTTCACTTTTAGTTCAACACTAATTCGTATCTATTTCAATTCTAGTTCAGTTCTGTTCTGTTCTAGTTCAGTTCTAATTTGGATCTATTTCAATTCCAGTTCAGTTCTATTTTAGATCTAGTTTAGTTCTATTTCAGATCTAGTTCAGTTCTGGTTCAGTTCTAGTTTAGTTCTGTTCTAATTCCCTTCCAGTTCAATTCCAATTCAGTTCTACTGCTTTTAAAATTAATTCCTTTCGATCTCTGTTTAAATTTATTCCAACTAGAATTAATATGATTTTTATGAGTTGTATTTTTAGAAATCTCTTGTTTTTGTTGTATTTCAGAATGTGTTTTTGGAAAATTATATTCTTGTTCTTTGTTTTGTTTTGATTGTAATTTTCACAATGTGATTTTTATTTTGATTTTGTTTTAACGGATTCATCCATCAGCTTTATTATGTATGCAACAACACCTTTATCGTTTTCTCTATGTTTGAGACACCAAATTTAGTTGCTTGTTGACGTTGTTGTTGTTGTACCTTTTGTTAATAGTATTAACGTGGCTTAAAATGCATTATTCTTGTGTGAGTGTGTGTGTGCATGTGTTACCACTGAGACACATTTAAATGAATTGAATGGAACTGAAATCAACTGAACTGTTTGTCTGTTTGGTTGATTGTCTGTTTGACTGGCTGGTGTTGCAGCAACATTTCTGTGTTTTTTGTTTTTTTTGTCATTTTCATGTTTGAAGTTCAATGACATTCGATGTATTTGAAAAGTGACGATGACTTTAACATTTTTATTCTTATTTTTTTGTTGTTATTTTATTCATTCTAAAGTTTATGGTCAATTGTGAATTTTATCTATTTTATATATAATTTTTTTTATAAATCGATTTTATTTATTAAAAAAATATTCAAAATTTCCAAAAATTATAAGAGAAAAAATATCGCAAAAATTTCATTAATTCATGGATACAAGTTCAGATTTAAAATCACTTTAAGGTCATGGGAACTTAATATTAATACCCTACATCACCATAGGTGGTTGCGTTTGTGCAGATGTTTGTAATGAGCAAAAAAAAAAAGTCCTATCACCATTTTTAGGTAAACCGTTCCACTTAGAATCACTTCCTATGTCCGTCTGGCTGGTTGTCCATGTCAAGTTTGTTCGCAAAGTACAGTTTGCAGTTTTGAAGAAATTTTAATGAAATTAATGGCATGTTCTCTTATTTTGGACCAAGGACGATGTCCCATACAAACTTTCCCCCGGGATGGGATTTTTGGTCTATAAAATTCCTAATTACATAACAAATTTAACCAAATTTTGTGAAAATAAGTCTTATGATATTCTAAAAGGTTGTGCCAAATTATACGAGGATCGTTTCCATACTTCCTCAAAAGAATTGTAAAAATATTAAGTCAAATTCAAATAAATATAAGCAAAACCGCTGCGCTATATTTTGCGAGAGTTGGTCCATACTTTTTCTGATTCACATATAACCCTCCAGAAAAAATTCCCTTTAAAACACACAAATTAGGAAATCAAATTATACGAGGAACATTCATAAATTTTATCATAGCAGTCATTTACAAACCAACAATATGGTGTAGGGTATTAAAGAGTCGGGCTTGATCGACTATTAATTTTTTATTTGTTTTTTATTAAAAATTCAATAAAATCAATTAAAGTGTTTTTATTAATGTGGCCATGATGCTGTCAAGTGGATTTCCTTTTCAACTCATTCAACTTGAAATAATGTTGGCCATAAAAAAGGGTTTTATATTCCTTAAAGGTGTTAATCTGACATTTAAAATTTACAATTCAATTTAAACTAAACTCATAAATTGTCATCGGTACTATGATTCTCCTTGGAGATGATTCCTTTTCAAATTAACGTTAATTTTTTTCCAGATTTATTTTTCAAGTTTATTGTCCTTGAAATTGTTTAAAAAATACTGTCATCAGATTCGGTCAAAATGTTTATTGAAATGATAAGAAAAAACAATTAAGAATGTTAAATTCCGCAATACCGAATCTTTAATACCCTCCACTATACTTAATGAGCCATAAAATTAGTTTTATTTTTTGCTACAACATTATTCAACTGAACCGATTTTGATTATTTTTGGAATGGTAATGAAGAAGCTTATAGTGGCTGTGAGCGTACTAACAACAGACAGACATACGGACAGATATAGCTAAATCGTCTCAGATTTCGAATTGATGCGAGGACATATATATATTAGAGGGTTTGATTCCTTCTTACCGTTACACACGGAATGACAAAGTTAATTTGACCTCTGTACCACTTGTGATTGTGAAGGGTATAACAAGTAAAAATTCTTTTATCGGCTCTGCCGAATCATTGATTCCGTCCACTACTGACATTTTGCATTAATTGACATGAGTTGAAGATACTACACCAAAAAAGGAATAATTATGTCATAAACTTACACATCTGTTTCGAGGAAGGACTCTACACGAACTGCAGTAAGATATAGCGACATAATAGATCCAATTTATAAGACTTATAAGCATAAAACACTTTTCTGGGAAGAACCTTAAATGAGAACTATAACAAAGTGAACCTGATATCAACAGATAACGAAACGACACGTTATCATTGTTAACCATCTCATTTGCGCCATTTCATAAAGCTTATCCTCAAAGCCCCTTCAAAAGCATGACGGAGGCAGTCTCCAATGTCATTTCAGAAACAATTATTGTCAGCAGGAATCCAAATTAGGATAACGCTACAAAAATTATTGATTATGCTGTCATGAAATTTTGGATTGAGTGTCCATTTTCCTAAAAGATTGTTCTATTGTAGCTACTTTTAGGTTCCCTTTTCTAAAGTTGCGTTTAGATTTAGCTACAGTTTAGTTCCGGTTAAGTTTTAGTTCTGTTCCAGTTAAGTTCTAGTTCAGTTCTAGTTCAATATTAATAAAGTTCTAATTCAGTTCCTTCCTTTCTTCCAAGTTGCGTTTAGATTCGGCTTGTTCAGTTCTAGTCCAGTTCTAGTTAAATTCTAGTTCAGTTCTAATAAAGTTCTACTTCAGTTCCTTTCCTTCCTTTCTTCCAAGTTGCATTTAGGTCCGTCTATAGTTTAGTTCTAGGTCAATTCTAGTTGAGTTCTATTTCAGATCTTGTTCAGTTCTAGTTCAGTTCTATATCAGTTCCAGTTCAATTCGGGTTTACTTTTAGTTCAGTTCTCGTTCACTTCAAATTCAGTTCTTGTTCAGTTCCAGTTCAGTTCTAACTTAGTTTCAATTTAGTTCTAGATCAGTTCCTAAATATTCGATCTTGAAATTTTAAAAATCTCTTCAAAAACTCTATTGATTTCTCCATAATATTGTAGAGTTTTAAGGATTTAAATTTGACAGAACATGTTCTGATACACTGATCATATGATCATATAGTATCTGAATTAAAAATCCATTAATCTCTGATCTTTTAATGGTTTTAAGTGGATTTTTATGAAAAGTTGGTTTATATTTATGCGATTTAAAGATATTTTCTATACGGTGATCATTAATTAATGGTCTTCATTTTGTCGTGTATATACAACTGATCAATTTCAATGATCGGCTGATCTTTAAATGCGTTAAAAAAATCTAAAAGATCTGGACTTTTTTCCTAAAATTTATAGAATTTATTAGACATTTTTCTTTGTACAACTGACATTTTCTTAACACTGATCATTCCTAGATAATCTTCACTATATAGTATAATGTATAGTACTTGTATGGAACAGTTTTAAAGTAATTGATTTCGAGATCCTTTAAAGGATTAAATAATTCTTTCATAAATTGGAAATAATTCATTATTGATCTTTTAAAAGTGGAACATAAAAAGAAAACTCTCATTAAACATGTACTCATAGGCTTTCTCCCCCAAATTTTGTAGAGTTTAATAGACCTTGATTTTTACACAAATGATTTATTTGTTGTAATACAGCCAGTTTTAAAGCTTGTTGTTATTGTTATTGTTGTTGTATGAATAAATACATAAATGTAGTAAATTGTGGAGACTTCATGAACAATCAAACTTTATTGTGAGATCAATGGAGAGAAGAAAATAGTATTGCAAGTTGGACTAGAGTGTAAGTATGTCTATGTCTGTGTGTGTGTGTGTTTGTGTCTGTATGTATGTTTTTCAATTTCTTTTACAAACATTTTCTTTCAGGTTGTTGGTAGTTTTTGTTTTATATTCATTTCTTTACTTTTTTTTTTTTTGATACACTTTTACTTTAAGCCATTGACGCTGGTCTTCTGCTGCTGCTGTTGCTGACTTTGCTGTTTGGTAGTGCTGCTGTTAACGTTTTTATTTCTTGAATATTATTTTTGGTTTATTTTGTGTGTGCGTGCGTGTGTGTGCTTGTTTTTTCTGTTTAAGACTCACACAATCTTCATAATTAAACAAAAATATTTTTACAGAATGGAAAACATTTTAGTTGGATTTCGACCGGCTTTAAAAACGCTTCTTCATTTTTCTTACTCTTTGGAGCCGTTTTTTACCATTATTTTCTTTGTTGAACAAATGCGGGGTTCTGCTAACGATTCAATATTTTGTTTAACGAAATTTAAAATACGCATGCGCGGCATCGATTTGTTATGAGTTGGAGAAAAGAAGAGTAAATTTCAATACAAAATTCTCTGTCATCAGAAATAAATAAATAAAAAAGTGTGTCGTTTGATTTTTTTGTTTAAAGAAAAAATCTTTCCGAATACAAGTGTAAATTTATGAAATCGTTTATATGTATATATATGTGCATGTGTGTGTGTTTGTCTGATGGTATGCTAAAAGTATACAAAAATCATGAGAAAGTGAAAATATTTTTCGATCTTCTGTTTCGATTTTTTTATATTTTTTTAACATTTTTTTTTTAATTTTGTTTTCGTTATCAAAGACGGAGAAATTTGTTTTCTTAATTTTAAAGAATTTTAAAATAAAAAAAAATAAAAAAAATATTTTAAAAAGTGAAAAAAAGTCGTGATCAATAAAATGAAAGAAATTTAAAAGAAAGAAATTTCAAAAATCTCAAATAAAAATTTTATTTAAATAAAAACGAAAATAAAAGTTATAAAAAAATTAATTTTTGTAAAAAAATTGTATTGAAATTTATAAATTAAAAATATTAATAATTATTTTTAATTGAAAATAAAACTTATATAATAAAATTATTAACGAAATCGTTTTAAGAGAAAGAAATTTCAAAAATCTCAAATAAAAATTTTATTTAAATAAAAACGAAAATAAAAGTTATAAAAAAAATAATTTTTTGTTAAAAAAAATGATTTTGAAATCTATAAAAATAAAAAATAATAATTATTTTTAGTTGAAAATAAAACTTATATAATAAAATTAAAAAATTCAACAAAATGTAAGTGTAAAAAAGTTATTTTATTAATTAACCTTCTTTTTCCTCTATTAAACAATAACAGGAATATTTAAACAAGATCTGCTGATGTTGATCATTTTTATACTAAAATAAAGATAAACAAGAAGAGAAGAAGAAGAAGAAAAAAAGTTAACTAAATTTAACCGTTAAATAGAGGAAGTAGGTCAACCAAACAGTCCGTAATACAAACTTGACTAAAACAACATTTTGTTGTTAAATACTCATCATTGTGATCATCATTTTTCCCAGTATTTAAATGATTGATTTACTTTGTTGTTGAAAGAAAATGAAGAGAAAAAATTAACAAAAAAAACAGGAATTTCTTTTTACTATAAAACGGATTTCCCCTTTCAAAAATATGTGAAATTGTTGAAATTTTTGTCTTTAACACAAAAGAATTTCTCTTTAAATTTGTCTCGAGAGAGAGAAAAAGAGAGAGAATAATGGCTGTAACAGTTTATTTAATCATGCCCCCCTTTGCATTGACCCAAATTTGTGTTTATAATTTTTTCAAAAATAATTTAATAAAAATTTTTGAAAATTTAAAAAAAAAATCCAAAATTTTATTAAAATTATAGAGAAGTTTTTATACCCTACAC
This sequence comes from Cochliomyia hominivorax, assembly GCA_004302925.2. Classification (NCBI taxonomy): domain Eukaryota; kingdom Metazoa; phylum Arthropoda; class Insecta; order Diptera; family Calliphoridae; genus Cochliomyia; species Cochliomyia hominivorax. The sequence goes on from PYHX02000494.1 coordinate 26,057,880, forward strand.
CACCGCAATGATTAGCGTTTGTGCTGATATTTGTAACATACATAAAAAATGGTGTAACACCTACTTTTAAGAATACCATTTTACTCAGAATCACTATCTGATTTAGCGATGTCCGACCTTTTGTCCCGTTGTTTGTCTGGCTGGCAGCCCATGTAAACATTGTAAACACTCTACAGGTTGCAATTTTTTAAAAGTTTTGAATAAATTTGGTACGTATTATTTTTTTGACCCAAGAACAAAGCCTATTTAAACTGTTCATGTTCGGTAAAATATTTTAGGTAGCTTTCATAAAAATGCCCTCCCTTAACGAGGTTTTATGGTCATAAAAGTCCTAAACATAAAGCGATTTAAAGGAAATGTTACCAAAATAAATCTTATGATATTCTGAATCAATATGGCAAATAATGGGAGGGTCGGTCCATTACTTATTATAGATCCCATACTAGACCCCTTCCAAATATCACTTTGAAGAGCATAAATTAAATTAAGATAAATATTATATAAAATCAATGTTTGAAATTATACGAGGGTCAGTTCATCATTTCTTCAGTTTCCGATATCACCTCCCAGGAAAATCCTTTTCAAACGCATAAATTACACAAAAATGTTAATATCATAGTAATATTGATCAGTTAAAGAGTAATTCCTCCGATCTTTAAATGGATAAACAAATCGTTATTGATATTAAAAAGAAAACCTTCAAAACTCTCCAAATTTAGTAGAGTTTAATAGATTTTTAATGGACCTTTTAAAGGTGTGAGATCGAAAAGTTTTTCAATTACATAAATATTAATAAAACCACTTAATTTACAGTTTTAATTTATTACAATTTACAAAAATATTGATGAAATGATGAAATTTTGAACCATTTTCGGAAATCCTTCTATTAACATTTTATAGTGCTTCATGTCACGTAACTCGTGACAAGTACCATATGTACCACTCAAGGACTTTATTTCCATAGTGAATAGATGTTAAGTGAGCCCAAAAGTAAATGAACACATTACGAAGTCTTATGAATAGAAGCAGCCTTTTTTGTAAACATTTCTCGAGGAAAATTTCAGTATTTAGAGAGTCCGTTGTTAGAAATAAGTGGCTTCTTTTGCCGGAATCGTATATTGCTTATTATACCGAAAACTTTTTTGGGAAATTTGGACTGCTTTTAGGTTTTTCACTTTTCTTTAACATTCCCTGGAAAATCAGGAAATTGTGAAAAATCTGCCAAAATATTTCGTCATCCATTTATTATTCATACAGTCCGAGCACTGAGCTAAACGGGCTGCTTTCCTATAAGATGTGTTTGGGGCTTAATTTTGAAAATGCTTTCTGTTTTTTTGGTTTTAGAAACGTAATGTGTAGCATTCCTTTCGCCTACCACTAGATTTTCTATCAACGGACAAGTTCTCACAGCTCAGTTTAATAATATTGGAAACAGTTTGACTGCAGACCTATAAATGATTTTCTAGCTTATGATTGAAAGTTGTAACTTGATCAAAAAAATAATCAAATAATTCATGGGTTAAAAGTTTTAATGAAAAACGTGTGTTAAGAATTTTTCGATCTCACTCCTTTTATACATATGGTATTTGAATTGATCAGTTTAAAGGTAATTCCCTGACTTATCTTTGGAATTAAAAAAATTAATTTTTCTTCATTGTGAACTCAAAAACCAAGAAGTTTTTCTAATCTCTTAACATCATCCCAGTTCCTAAAAGATATTACTTATAGACCGATCATTTCTAGATAATCTAGATTATGTTTTGTACACATCAAGTATCTGAATTGATCAGTTAAAAAGTAATTTCTTGATTTAATGATCATTCTAGTTAATCTTAATTTTCATTAATAAAATTCTACAATGTTATTACGATCGTAACATTTTGACACATATCTCAAGTGATTTTCGGAAGAGGTTTTTAATTGGGGATTATAGAAAATTTTAGACGATTCGTTAAAATAGTTAGAGTGTAGAGTGTTCACAACGTGTACATTGGAAGCCAGCTATGGTGATGAGGGTATATTAAGTTTGTCATTCTGTGTGTAACGCTAAGAAGAAATCATTAAGGATCCCTCAAATAAAAATTTGAGTCGAATTCAACTATGTCGGACTGTCTGTCTGTTGTACATTATAAAGCATCTCAATTTTTAGGCCGATTTTAATTAAATTTTAATACTAAATGTTTTCATATATCAATTTTGACTTGGTCCTTATATATCCATTTTTGGGATATTTAAAGTCATTCAAGCTGGACTATTAAAATTCCAAAGGCCGCAGAAATACATTTCTGTCATTTATATATCAATAGCAACATTTTTCTGAGATTTATTAATTTTTAGGTAATTTTTTACAATGGACTTTGTGTGGACTTATGCACAGTGTTTCATACGAAATAAAAATATATCTGTAACTTACGAATGGTTCAACAATTCCATTCCAAAAATTTCCTTAAAATTTAATTGATATAAATTTTATTTAAATTTTTTTGCTCATTATATTTTGCTCATTTACCAATACGTGATCTTATAATTAAATCTTTTAATTCATAATTTCTGAATATTTTTCTACAAAATTATTAAGTAAAAATTATAGCAAAAAAAGTAATAATAACTTCCACCACCGTCCTTTTTTTAACTTTTCATAAAAAATTTTTTAAAGATTTTATTTAAGAAGTTAGAAAAATTGCGCGGTACCCTATAAACACTTCAATTAAAAAACCAAGTTTTTGATTTAATTTAAAATTTTGAAAATAAATTTCCGTTTACAACACTTTTTTTTATAACAGAAAATGTTAAAAATCCAAATCCATTTGCCGAAATTGTCCAATAAAAATTAAATTTAGGTCAAACTTTATGGCCCTTCAATTTTATTTAGGACTTTAGTTCAAGGTCTTTACATATTTTATGATCTCTTTTTTTAGGATTTTGATTAAAGGTCTTTTTTTTTTAAAGATCACTTAAAAGAAATAACGTTTTCTTTTCAGAGATTGCGATTTCATTAAATCATTTTTATAATAAAAATGACTTCAAAGTCGTTATTTATATTTTTATTTTTTTCAACACACTTAACCTTTGGAATAAATCAAAAAATTAAAAATTTTAATATTTAAATTTAATTAAATAATAAAATAATAAATATTTTGACATCAGTATTGAGATGTCTTAAGTTGTTTGTTTACATATTTTCATGCAGTCTGCTTTTCTTTGTTAATAGACGTTGTTAATTTGACGTGCTAAATGCAACAGTGTCATGTTGAGTAAACAATAATGGTGTGTTGACGTAATTTAACAGAGTATAAATACATAATATTGCCAAAATTGTGATATTAATACAAGGAAAAGAAGAATGGACCTGACAGTATATATAACTGAATTTTCAGTTATTTTTATCATTTCAATTTTCCTTTTCAAATGACTTGAAAACTTATGGGGAATAATAAATCAATCACAATTTATAGGGCAGCTGTACCTTGCACGGTTTTACTTATATTCAAATACCGATTTCGTTCAGAATGAAATCAGCCAGAATCCTTCTCATGATGTGTGATTCTTCTCACATCAAAAACAAAGCTCTTCCAAAAGAAGATCAGAACTGAGGCTAAACAATGTCTGATTCTCTTCTTCTCATTACTAATACTTAATCTTGAGACTTGAGTCTTCTGATTAATATATTTACAACGCAGTGATATATAATATAAAGTATCATTTGTCATTAAATCACCTGGAAACCAATGCGGGACACCGATATGTCTAAGATCTGTCATTTCGAAATTCCGATATGTAGACTTATTTGAACCTTTCCCACATACACTTGATCTAAAAATAAGTGATTACTTTATTATTCTACACATCTACTTTCGAAGTTCTTATAACAATAAACTGCTACTTCAATGGTAGCAGATTAAGTCCAGGAAATACCTTAATACTTTACACTTTCCGACAAAATTCTGTCGATAGTTTTGCTTTTTAGATTGAGCGAATTCTGAAGACAGTTCGATACAGTATACAGATATTTACCCGATTCAGCAATAGCCTCTTCATCAGCATACAATATAGTTCTTAATATCAGAAACTCCAGTTTACGTTCATCCAAACATTTGATAGTTTATATATAGTTGATGATCCTTGTGCGGAGATAAAGACTTTATTAGTCATTTCAACAAATCATCCATATTTCTACAGCGAAATTTTCGGCTATTTACAGATAAAGAAGAATGGCCAATAACTACTTACTCGGCATACACCATAGTGTGGAATCCTATAGAGTTTATTACTGCTCTCTGTGTAGTAACCCTATCTGCTACTCTATTTATAGCCAGGCCTTGTTCTATATTCAGAAGTGCAATTTCTAAATGCCTTTGAAAGGCCTTCTCAACAGATCTGTCCTTTTTGTAGGCCTGCTAAGAAGTTGATATTAAGTCTGGATTGATCCAAGCCTTCCAATGTATTTAAGGAAAAAAGTTAGCCTTATGAAATCTTTCTTGAGGAGGTCTTTACTCAATGTCTTGAGTCCAATATTCTGGAATGTACTATGGCAAAAATCATGGTCTGAACAAAGCTAGATTTCCGATACAAAATATTTCCCTCTTCGCTATTGGAACACTAGAATCTCGGAAGGTCTATGAATGAAAATTGGTACAGTGATTAAGTAAGACAAGACTTGAGTGTTAAGTTTCTAGAATTTACTCTCTGATGCTTTTTAGTTAAATCCTGGAAATCGTGCTTAAATATTTTATCGATATTCAAACTCTTTATAAATTTTGAATTTTAATGCCTTCAAATGTGAGGGTCCATTTTAACAGATTTTTTTTTTTGATTCTATATGGGAAAAATTTTGAATACAATTCCACTCAGTGTTGTTGTACAATTGTACAGCTCTCGCTAGTTTTAAAATCGTTGATCGAGTGTGACTCGTGTAGTTCGCAACGAAGATCCAAATGTCATGAGAACATGAACGTGAGAGGTATCACATTGGTTGGTTGCTTTGTTGTTTGAATTCTTATTATTCAAATCATTTGGCCATGATTCAATCATGTCGTGCGTGAAAACGGTTGTAGTTTGTGTGTGAATTGTTGTCTTTTGTGTTTTATATGCTGTTGTATAGGACACTTTAGGGACACCAGTCCGGAACTATTTGGGGTTCTACAGGGTTCGACTGGATACTTAATTTTGATACAACGGCGGTCATAGCACTTAGAACTTTGGTTTCAGCCTGACTGTGGATGAGGTCTCTCCTGGAGCATAACCGTGGTTATTGCTTTATAGGATCGGTGTGAAATTGGGCTCTTTTTCAACCAGATTCCCTGACCCATATATCGGAAGGAGTTTTAGATAGTTCTCCGCTCTTTATCTCAGGGGAAAATATGTCCAAATACTTGTCTTCGAATTAATACTCAGCTACATTTAGGGGAGTTGGTAGACGGGTTATATACACTTGATGTTGGGGTCACAGTGGGGTTAGGTCAACATGACAGGTACCCACATAAATCTGTAACACATCTGTAGATTTCCTTATTAAATTGCTTCCGTATTACAGTTATAAAGTATTATGCATGGATTTTTAATATGTTACCCCCTTAATGATCGACTTAATATAACCCTATAATCACTTGTAGCATTTGGGGTTTAAAATTAACTTTTACTCATATATATTTTGAAGTCTTCGAATATTTTTTGTTTATGCAAAACTAAATTTCATAACTAAATATCTGGTGTGAAATCCCATTTTTCTCCATCTTCATCTTCATATTTTTGTCTTTATTATTTTACACACAAAAAATGATGCTCATTTTTTCCATAAATGTGCAAATTATTTAAATATACTTATATGGACTTAACACTCATCTGTATATATTTCCCTAAACGCAAACCTTAAATGAATTACAAATTCATAGATAAATATTTAAGTTAAACATGCGTATTATTTAATATTTCTTTAGGTAATAAAAAAATTTTATCTTAAACACACTTTCCACTTCCCCTTTAACCCTAGAATGTTTGGGAGGGTTTTTGAATATTTAACATGTTTGATACTAGAAATCGTCAGGGATTTTTAGTATTTATAAGCATTAAAGATCATTTCAGGTTTTGGTTCCATTTTTGTCCTTTAGTATCTGGGAATTATCATAAGTTAGTGTTCTAGGGTTAATAAAAATTTGTATATTTTTTATTGATCACCAGTTTATGTCGATTATTTTTGCATTTTCAATGATTTCATCTTAAATTCCTGATACAAGATTAACGTATGCGTATATATACTTACACTCAACTACTAAAGTCTACGTACACTTGCTTTATGATACAATTTAAGTTTTTGAAAAATAATGACAAGACCTTTTATACCCTCCATCACCACAAGTATATTAACTTTGTTATTCCGTTTGTAACACAATAAAGGAACCATCGAAACAAAATCTGAGTCGATTTTGCTGCGTCTGTCAGTCTGTCTGTAATAAAAAATTTTAATAAAGATATGTTCTGGAATTTACAGTGAACATTGCATTCGTCTGCAAATTCTGCGCTGGAAGGTAGTTCTTTACGATTTTAGTCATGCGCTTCCGATTCCCATCTCATACAAATGGCCCAGACATTAGCAAAAAACTGAATGTACTTTAAACCTTTTTTGGGTTTTATCTACTTTTTGAAGAATCTACTAGAGTTAGAGACTAGTTCCTGAGTTATAGGCAAAGATATATTTTCCTATATATTGAACCACCTTTGAGATTTTGGCCGCTCTAATTTTTTACTAATGAGTCAGAAACATTTTTGTGAATTTTTCATAAGAAGACATAAACTCAATTAGGCCACTAGTTTTCGAGATATGGGCGAAAACTGAATTCTGAAGCTTTTTGGGGCAGCTACAGACTTAGTTACCACGTAGAAAAATTACTAATTTTTTCCTTGAATTTTTATTTTTAAAAGCTTTCAAATCGCTTCATAAATAGCCGAGATATTAACAATTCTTTATTTTCCTTGTGGTTGTTGTTGTTGTGAAAAGTATTGAAAATAATAACAATGTAAGACAAAATAATGTTATCGACTTTTTCAGCGTTCTATTTAGGCTAGAGTCTACTAGATTAATAGCCGATCAGAAATAATTAGGAGAATTTTTGAGTTGAAAACATCATAGGAAACGGTCCATTAGTTTCCGAGTTATAGCCAAAAACGCATTTTCCGATATTTTGAACCTCCTATGGGATATATGAACAAGATTTTGATGCAGAAAAGTAGCAAATTTTTTTTAAATTTTGAATTTTTTTAATTTTCGAAATCGGTCTATAAATAGCCGTGTTTATTACTCTTAGTGAAGGCAAAAACCATATTGAGTGCTCTATGGAATCTATGTTGACTCATATAAAGGTTATAGTAATGGCTGTCATTTTTTCATTCTACAAGTGATGTTGTTATGAAAGCTTATTTATAACAGGGACTTAACGTTAAATGTTTAGTTCTTTGTTTAAAAAAATCGCTATAAGCAAAGGTGAAGGGTATAGAAAATTCGGCACGGCCGAATTTGAGGAGGTCTTTACTCAATATCTTGAGTTCAAAATTCTTGAATGTACTATGGCGAAAATCATGGTGTTAGCAAAGCCAGATTTCCGATGCAAAATATTTCCCCCTTCGCTACTGTAACACTAGAACCTCGGAAGGTCTATGAACGAAAATTGGTAAAGTGATTAAGTATGACAAGACTTGAGTGTTAAGTTTCTAGAATTTACTCTCTGATGCTTTATAGTTACATCCTGGAAATCGTGCTCAAATTTTTTATCGATATTCAAATTCTTTATTAATTTTGAATTTTAATGCCTTCAAATGTGAAAGTCAATTTTAACAGATTTTTTTTTATTCTATATGGGAAAAATTTTGAATACAGTTCCACTCAGTGTTGTTGTACAATTGTACAGCTCTCGCTAGTTTTAAAATCGTTGACCGAGTGTGAATCGTGTAGTTCGCAACGAAGATCCACTTTAATATGTTACTTTTCGAATTTATAATTTGTGTAAGATCTTGATACATTCCATAGTGTTATCCACATTTGCTCGCCACTGTACATCTATCTATATTGATAAATATTATTATTAATATTTTTAAGTTTATTTATTTTCCATTTTGTTTTGTTTTGCAAATATTTGCTAAATTTGTAATACTGAAAAAAAATCTCAGTTAATAAGAAAATAACATTTTCAGTTTTAATAATTTCATTAGTTCAGAAAAGAGATGCAAAAATCTGAAATTATTCCGAAAAAAAATGTTGACGTTTCTTAAAGTTTTCTTATTTACCATACGTTTTGATTCACGTGAAATTTATTGTAATCACATTTATTAGATGAATGATTTTATGAATAAATTTCAATTATTATTAATCAATAACTAAATAAATAATTAACAAATAAAGTAAATAGAAATTTTGATTGAAAAAGTTCAAGAACTTTGAATTGTTGATTTAAAAAATTCTAAAATTTTAATTAAATTAATTAATCAAGATGTTTAGATTTAATAAAATGACTATTACGACATCCAAAAGTCATTTAGACACATTGAAAAAAATTGTTATAAAAATGTGAGGTTTCAGTGTTATGAACTGCATTTTCAGTTTTTTTTTCACATATCATGTCAGACTTCCTCATAATTGGGTAAAGATTAATGTTGCGGCAAAATTTATGTCCCTGTTAAACCAAGTAACTTTTAAAGCAGTTGTACTCAAAACAGAGACTTCCTGATTCGCTCATGAAATCAAAATAACGATAAATCATCAAATCTGGCAACAGTGAAATGCGAAATGTTTGCTCACCTTTTTAACGGGAATATGTACAGAAAGCTCTAGAATTATATATAAAGATTTTTTTTCAGTGCAAAATTAAGCAGCATTAGTTTTTACTGCTTCAGACACAAAGACAAATTGTATAGTAGTGTCAGTGGGCACCTCCAGACAATAAGACAAAGGCCGGCAAAATTAAGCGCACATATACGTTTGAATTCATTATTTTTTTACACGTTTATGCTCTTCTAGTGTTGAAAGTTCACTTTACATGACTTTTTAAAATACACTGTAAGAAAAGTTTAGCAATAAATAAATGTATGATTTGCAAATATAATTTTTATAAAAAAATTTAAAAAAAAATCATACTTTTTGCTTTTAATTTTCTGCCCAAATTAGTAAACATTTTTTCTGTGTACTTTAAGAGAAAATTTCAGTGATGCTCATAATACAGAATTTCGGATTCAAGAATTTGGACTGCAAATACTGCTTCCTTTACACGTACACGGTAACGATCTCTTCTCTCTTTCTCTTCTCTCTTTCTCTCTCTCTTTAATTTGACCAGAGCTGGTATTTGTTCAATATAATTTTTTGATGCTTTACTCACACAAAGACAAATGTTAAGTAGAGTGGATGGCCACCTCTGATTTGAAGTGTTGAGTTCCAGACAGCTTCTGATTATTTTTTATTAAAAAGGTTCAGTGTTGCAACGGTTTTTATGTCCCTTCTTGGTAAAGTAATATTAAAACGTTTGAGCCGTTAACCGTTTTCGATCGTGGACTTGACGGGCAGCGACTATTTTACTCATTTAAAACCTGAGGAGAACTATCTAAAGAAAATATTAAAAATCGGATAAAGTGATAATAAAGTTTAACTACGTTTTGCAAGTCTCTACATTTAAACTTTTAAGCGTTACTTGTGATGTTAATTGTCACGTTGCTTGGTTTATTGATTCCGCCTAAAATTAACGATTAAAGTTAAAGTTGTATTAATCTGAAATTATAACTTTAAAATAAATCAAATTATTTTGGATTTAATCCTACAAGTTGTCAATATTTTTTTCACCGATTAAACCCTTTTTTGTTTTGGTCTTTCATATTTTTTATCGCTTTTTGAAGATCTCTTGAAAGGAATGCCTGTGAACTAAATTTAGATGAACTGGAGCCAAAGATCTGTCCACAAACCCTATTCAAATTTAGTCAATAAAGAAAAAAAGAAAATAAAATTCTTCAGCCCAAAGGACCTTGTAATGACAGGGTGATCATTTAAGTGAAAAAGACAACATTTTTTTAACATGATTAACTTGAATTGAGATTTTGGATATTTTAATATGTAAAAGTAGAAATTTATTTGACTCTCTGATTCGTGACAAGTTTATAAACTTCGTGTTAAAATAATATTGAAGTTTAAATATAAATTTTATAAAAAAATCAAAATTTTATGTTTTTCATAAATCCTTGACCTCGAATGACCTTCCACTTGCTTCTTCTTTATAAATTGTGAATCCTCAAGTTCTGACGTTACTAAATATTTCTATTAAAGTTTAATAAATTGTCTAAAGATCCATCCATAACTAAGTTTCCTCTTGTCGAATTTAGCTATTTTCCCTACAATTTTTAAATTTTTAACATATTTCAGGTGGCTTTATTTGGGGGTTCACAGCCTTTGCCCCTAGACATAAAAGCGGCCTGTAATTGTCCAAATTATTTATAAAAAACATCTCAGGTGTAAGCATGTGAATTTTAATTAAAAAAAGTTAAAGAATTCGAATTATTTCCAAAATATCGATGTGGCCAATTTTGGAAGATTTCCAATTACGCCCTTAACCAAATAGGGACCCATAAATCAACTGAAAAATATCTCAGCTCTAATTATGTGAAATTTATTGAAGATATCTTCAACGGTTAAAAGGTTATTTGAATTTTTTACCAAAAAAAAAAATCGATGTGGACCCATTGTGCACTTTTGATTAAAAATGTGAAATATTTTACAACAAAATAAATGTCGCTCGTATAGTCCAGGTTCAGTGCCAAATTAATAACAACAACTACAACTAAAAAATTGCATAAATAATTGAGTTTTTTTTTAATAAAATAAACTTACAAAATTTAATTAACCTTAAAAAATCATTTAAATTTTAAGGTAAAAAAATTTAATTCATTTTTTATTTACAGATTTTTAGATAAAAAATTTTCTTAAAATTGTTTTATTATTATTTTTTTGTTGTTTAATTACAAATATTATTACAATTTACATATACACACATTGTTGCAATTATTCGTAGAGTGTATGGGTATAAAAATAACTTTAAGATTTAAAAAAATGTTGGCTTGACCCACTTTACACCTGCGCATTTCAACAAACTCGCGTGCTTTCATTCACTGCTGTTATTTCTACTCTTCTCTGCTCTGATCTTTATTATTTCTGCTTTTCATTTGCTTCTTCTTTTGTTAATATTTTTATGAAATTAATAATATTTTTTAAGTTCATTCATTCATACATTTAATGTATACATAGACACTTGTGTAGATACATACAGTTATTTACACTAGAGCCTCGATTTGCTTCGTTGAAGCGACACAAATCGAATTACGTGTTTCTATTTAAATGCACTGAAATTTAAAATTATTGGGGGAAATATTCAAAACAAGACAATTTGTTTTTAACAAGTTGAACCCAACGTTGTTGGCTTCGAAATCATCAGATCGGAGTAAAGAGACAGAGCTTTATTTTTTATTACGCCCATGTTTAGTGGCTTTTTGCAAATGAAACCAATAACAGATTTCTTGATAAAGTATCTTGTTTAGATTGGCGTCACTGTCTCTGTTGAAGGTGCTAGTCCCACATTAACTGCATTTTCTCCCGATTCAATAGAACTTTTTAGAATTTCAATTCCAAACTTATTATTTTTCTTTTACTTTGACTCATTTTTTAAAGTCTTTAATTTACTTTAGCGAATCACCCAGTAGATATGAAGGATATTTTCACTACTGTGATTTAATCACTGTGATTAATTAATCACTTGTAACTATTGTGACTGAAATTATAAAATAAAAATTGCTAAAAATGTCGTTCTTTCAAAATATATTTGATGTGAATGAATATTAGACGTTTCCAAACTTACGGTACACAGTATGAACTCCAATAGAGACTCCTGTGTTGTTCTTTTTTTAAACCCTTTTAAAAAAGAAGGAGAGATTGTTGTTGTAACAGTTTCACAGTTGTTAAAATTTCTTCCCTGGGGAAAAAGCTTCCGATTGATACAGCTGTTGCTGAGTTGATAATCTTTGCTTTATTGGTATTTGGGTCGTTCCGTTACGGAGATCCAATTGTCATGGGACGTTATCAGAGTTTTTCGTGGTATTTCATTACGTTCTTTCCTTTCAACGCCCCTCCTATCACTGATGCTAAAAATGGTTGTTGTAACAGTTCTTTCTTGGGGAAACAAACTTTCGTGTGATACAGCTGTCGTTGGATGGACAATCTTTGGCCGAGTGTAACTCGGTTCGTTTTGGAAAGGAGATCCTTTTGTAGTTTTAATTTTCTAAAAAATGGTAAACAACAATGCTGCAGTAAAAGTTAACAGTTTCTAGCAACACAAATCGAACCGACGCAAATCGGGACAATGTAAGTCGAGGCTTTAGTGTATTAGAAACATATAAATTATTCAAGACAAGTTTATTAACATTAAAAATTGTTTATGAGTTTATTCACAAAAAGTGCATTTCTTTTACATTCCATTTCCAAAGCAAAAGAGAGAAAAAGACATAAAACTGCAGAGAGAGAGAGAGAGAGAAAGAGAAAGAGAGAGACAGACAGAGAGAGTAAGCCAATAAATTAAATTGTATGATCATAAATTTAGTTGCATGTAAAAATAATTCTTAATTTCTATTAAAATGTTTATAATGAGCACAAGAGTGAGTGCATTAATGTGTTCAATGTTTATTTAATTCTCTTCTCTCTTTTCTTCAATTATTATGTTTTTATGACATTTCGTTTATTTGTTTGTGTTATTGAATTTAATTGCAATTGTGGCGTATTAACGTTAAACGACAAAACCACAATCTAATTATAACATATCGTTTAATTATAATGGTAATGAATGATAATTTAATTAGTTTGATTAAAAATATATATTTTTAATTATATATTTAATTAAAATTGTTGTTTTAATTAAGTCATAACATAATTATTGGTTAAAAATAATTGTTTCATAAATTTAACAATAAAAACTAGTTTTATAATTAATCCAAAAATACTACTGTATACCCAGAGAGGTTTGCTGTTTTTGTTAAAGTGAATTTATTAAAATGAACAACAATATAAAAATTGTATATCTATGTATAGTTTAGGGTAAAACCCATCCATTTTTCATTACATAAATATACTCTTAGAGAAGGATAAGCTCATTAAACTCATAGATATAAAAGTCATTTCTATAGATCGATTTTATTTACATCGACCTGTGTCATTCTGTTGGGTATTCTATATTCGTTCTTATCATATACACAGTGTTATTTCCTCTAAGTGAATTTATTTAATGGAACAATATTTTATAAATTATACAGTGACACAAAGTCCATTTACGATTCCTAAGTCGATTTAGCGATGTCTGTCCGCCTGGCTTGATATCAGTCCATTTTACATACAGGACATTATTTAAGGGATATTTCAGTACTATATTGTTTTGAAAGGTCAAAGTTGAAGCAAAGTTGATTATACATTTCTAATACCTCCCATATATATGTCATCCTATATTGGGGTTTTAAATCTCATAAAACTTTTTAATCTGAAAATATTAAATTTTGTAACTTAGAGTCCACATGCATGAGGATCGACTAACAAAATTAGTTATAGAACCACAATTAAACCGAAATTTCGAAAACATTTTTTGCCATTACACCTCCTGGGAACTTACGGATTTCACAATGCATATTTAACGGTCTGCTACTGATGCTTTTGCTTCTTCACATGTAAAATTTCGTTGCCCTAGAAGAATCGAACGTCGCTATGGCGTTTCTTGGCAGGCCACGATTTCCTCGGATTTTGTTACACTATCAGGACGTTGCTCCGTTTTTTTATGTATTATTTTGGATTTGTCGTTAGAAAAGTTTCAGAAGGTCTTATTGCGGATGTTATTAGGACAGAATATTCTGCATATATTTCGGAGGCAGTTTTTGGTGTTCAATACTAATCAGGTTTCACTTCCGTACAACAGAGTTTATTTATTATTGTGGAATCTTAGTTCGTCTGCATGTTTGTAAACTTCTCCATATTGATTGTAGACGTCGGAATACCGATCTCGAGTTATTGCGGACACTACGCCGTTGATAGAGCAAACTGTTTGGCCTTGTAGCATGTCTCTGTTTACCTTGTTGTTGGCTTTGATTTTCTTGATATTTATCACAAGTTCAATATTGAAGGCCAGTTTCTCTATGTCTTATAACTTTGCTTGCATGACGGATATGTTATGCTGAATAATCTGAGTTGTCGTAAAAGACTATATAATCCGAGTTGTCGTAAAATTCTTTTTTCATCAAACAGTCTTCTAGCGATAATAAAGAGTATTAAGTGAGTAAAGTTTTGATATTGATAACTGAATATCGGGTCCGAATTTTTAAATAAATATGGCCGGGAATCAAAAAAATGTTAGAAGATATAAATTTCTTTTATAATAATTTATAGTTAAAAGTCCATTTTAATTATTATTTTTTATTTAATGTGACCTCAAATTTACGTAAAACATCGAATGTAAACAAAATTAAATTGTAAGTTGGCAACGCTTACGTTTTACATTATTTACCTTTTGTAATTACAAGCGATTAATTAGTAACAAGTACATTCGTATGTATGCGATTATGTAAATAATGCAATAAAATCAAAAGAAGAAATAAAAACAAAATATGTTAAAGGTTTATTTAATTAATGGGTCAAATAAAAAGTATCAGCTGTTCTTTTTTTGTTGGCCTTTCGCAGCTAGAAGTAGAGAAAAAGGGCTGTAACTTTCGAACGGTCTGGCATATTTGCACGAAATCTGACACTACAGTATAAGAGGAGTGAGGCATTATAATATTGGAAGCTTGAACCGAATAGGGAGTCTATGGAAGGAATTATAGGGGCTCAAAGTAGGGTCAGTCACACTTTAAGAAATTTTAATATTTAAGACTTTCTTTAAGTTGCCAGATAAATTTGGATAAAAATCGTCGAATTTAATTTTCGAAATCCTCAATAAATTGTCAACTACTTCTCAAGATAGTTGTTTTTCCAAAATGGTTTAAATTTTAACAATGTAACAAAAATTTAAAGAGTTTCAAACGTGATCTGAAATAATTTTAAAGAAGTTGGTCTTCGTTTCATAAAGTTTAAATACAATTTTCAATTCTCTCAAATTACATCTTAAACGCATTGAAGATAATCTGCTTTTAGGCGACGATATGACATTAAATAGTTCAACAGGTCTTGCTTAACTTCAGTCTTTAAGATTAATTAAGTCTGATATCGTATTGAAGTTATTTTCCCTAAATATATCATTTTAATGTTTTAAACTTTCTTTGAAAAGTATGCTGCAAGATTTTCTTTGCGTCTTGCGGTACCCGCCCCATACCGATATGTAAGTTGATTGTTACTGAAACTATTTTATTGATTTTATACCAAAATCATTATTATATTCAGCGTTACCGTTGAGATTTTTCAAAAAGTCGCACAAAAAGGGGATTTTGGAAAATAAAAGGTGATTTGTGGATTTGTGATTCGCCAAAAATTAACATTTTTTAAATAGATTTAAATTATGAATCTTCACTCCTTCCCATTTACATTATGATTTTGTAGAATTATCGCTTATGAATTTTTGGATTTCTTTATTTTCATATTTTTCATCCATAATTTATATAAAATTTATTCAAATGTCCTTTTAAAGCCAAATGTTTGGAAATTCGTGAAGTTTTATGCCGAAAATCCAAATTATAAAAAAGGGGGACAAAAAGGGGGAAATTTAGAAAAGTACACAAAAAGTCACAAGCAGTTGAAAAAGTCGCAAATTGGGACTAAAGTCGCACCAATGGTAACACTGATTATATGGACTTTTGGTATTTTTTTTGTATTGATTTTATTAAAGGCAGGGAAGAAAATGTCAATTAAGTCCAAGTTTTAGTAATAACAAATACAAAATTCACAATTTTTAATGCTTAAGAAAAAAACGTTAAATTTGTGTCATAAATTGTCAAATCGTTAAAATGCCATTTTGGTCTCATAAAATCATCAAATCTGGCAACAGTGGTCTCATGTACATTTATTATCTTAAAAATAACATTAAAGTTGTTCATAGAAATAAAAAATAAAAATGATGAATATGATGATGATGATGATCATAAGGCCTTTCATTTTTCACTTATCGCTCTTTTTAGATAACTTCTCAGTGTCAGTGACCTTAATAATTGTATTGTATGTTAATCAAGGAATAAAAAAAATGAATTACAGAAACTGAAATGAGAAAAAAATCTGAACGTGACATAATAATATATAGAAACATCTTTTTCCATTTATATATAATTTTTTTTTCTAATTTTACATAAATTGCGAAATAATGAATGAATAACAAATTCTAAGTGAAAATCCCATAAAGAAATCGAAAAAAAGTGGAGAAAAATAAATTCGAAAAGCTTTTTTTTTTGTTTGGGAAAAAGAAAATGATGGGAAAACCTGCTTAATGAATTTATAAGTATGAAATTATGTGAATAATGAGAAAAGGAACTAAAATTATGATTTCTAAGTTTTAACAGAATCATGAGTTTAATTGAAAACGATTACAGACTGTATGAGTGTCTCCCTTCTTGCATAAGGAAAAATGTATATAAAAATGGCGGCATCTCAGTTAAAAGTTGGATTTTTATATTCTTATTTGTGTATTCAAAAACCGAAACCGGTTAACCGGTTTTTTGCATTGCAGAAAATCCATCGGTTTCGAATTATTTCTATTATCGAATTATTCGACATGCCGGTTTTTTTTCGATTAACCAGGCATTTAGGGCATTATATAGTGAAATTTAGGGATTATTTGATGAAATTTCTTAAAAATGTTTTCTTTGTTTTTTTGATAAGGAATCGTTATTTTTACTTCGTTTCATATAAAGGTCTTTACACGATATATGTTTTTATTGGTTAAACTCTAGATCTCTATTAAATAATAATACCCGTTGAACCGGTTATTTAGCATAAAACCATATTCAAAACCGGTTTTTTGAAAATCTTATTTTTCGAATAACTTAAAACCCGGTTTACTGAAAATGTCGGACTTTTTGAATACACACAAGTGGTTAAATAATGCCAAGAAAGAATCACATAAATATTAAATATATTGTCTTGTATCAAATCAATGAACCTTGATTCTCCTGTCTTTTTGACATACAGAGTGTGGCCAAATCGTGGAAATAATTCCATAATTATTGCACCGTTAAGGTTATGTTCATGAAATTACTCATATTTAGAGTTGAGATATTTTAAGTTGATTTGGAGGAGTATAAGTGCTTATGTATTCAGGGGCGTAGTATGTAAACCTCTAAATTGAACACCTTTTTTATGCTAATTTTTACAAAAGTTCAAATTTAAATCTCTTTAAATTATGTTTAGATGTCTTATATTTTCAAAAAAAATTATAGTCGAAATAAATGTTTAATCTTCTCTTCTTCTCATGTAAACGATCCCAACATTTTTTTTAATATGTCCTAAATTCTCTATAAAATTTTCAAAAGGTTTGCCGTAAGAACTAATATAAATATATGAATCTGAAAAAAAATTATATTAATTTGAATTTGGATTTTTGAAAAAAAAAATATTTTTTTTGTTTTGGATTTTTTCAAAAGGTGGCAACATTTATTCACTGATAAAATCATGTTTTTTGTTCTAAATTTTATAAATTGTTTGTTGTTATAAAAAAATAATTAACGGTAATTCGTGCGATAAAAATTTAGATAAATTTGGTGCAAAATTTAGCTACAAGCCCTATCAAAAGTTGGACATTTAAAACATGTCACATTTTTTTTTTAAATTCTCAAATCGTATCACTAGAATCATCTTAAAATTATCTCAGTAATACTACAAATAAACAAACACTTATAAATAGTATTTGCTGCCAAAAGGTCTTTAAGTGAAAAATAAAATATGAAAAAATATTTAAACATGATTTAAACAGATTGGGATTTATGATATAATTTTCACATAGAATAATAGTTGGTAATATTTATAATTCTCTGATTTATTCACTGATAAAACCATTTTTTCGTTCTAAATTTTATAAATGGTTTGTTGTTATATAAAAAAAAATTAACGGTAATTCGTGCGATAAAAAATTTAGATAAATTTGGTGCAAAGATTTAGCTACAAGCCCTATCAAAAGTTGGACATTTAAAACATGTCACATTTTTTTTTAATTCTCAAATCGTATCACTAGAATCATCTTTAAATTATCTCTAGTATATAGCTAAATATGTGAACTAAACACTTAAAAAGTATTTGCTGCCAAACGGTCTTTAAGTGAAAAAGTTAAAATTTTAAACAAGATTTATACAGATTGGGATTTGGGTATTTTCGCTTAGAAAAGTTGGAATATTTATAATTCTCTGATTTTAAACATGATTTATATATATTTCACTTACTGTTTCTTTAAAAATAGTGAATCTTCCAGTTTTAACATTTTCATTTTCATAGATGTCCATTACTTCTGTTAGAAGTTTATAACTTTGCTGAAAATTCAACCTGAATCAGGCAGACAAGCTGATCAGATAGTGTCTATGACTATCTGGTCAGCGGTAAAATACCCCAGCTTTAAAGATATGAAATTTAAACATGCAATCTTAAACTGTTCAAAAGTCACAAAATTATTTCCACAAATAATCGATTTAGTCATACTGCATACTGCACAAAATAGATGGACGGACATAGTGAATATAACCCAACATATGATATTATCCAAGATTATAATTATAACTGCTTCATAGAGAAATGTTTCACAAACTTAATACAGCCTCAATCATCCTCAACCCTGGTGAATAGTGAATATAGAAGTAATGAATGAGATCGAATAACTCTTAACTTACCTACAGTTTTAATTTTGATTGTAATTATTTCAATGAATACAAAAAATATATTTTTATAGTTTAAATTACTAATGAAATATTGAACCATTTTCGGAAAACCTTTCATTAAGGTTTTTGTAGTGCTTTCCGTCACTTAGCTCGAATAGGACGTCCGTTTCTCCGCTTAAAATCTACCATACTTTGGACAACTGTTTTGTGCTTTATAATTCTCTTTTAATAAGAACCCAAATCTCTCCACTGACCTAAGCTGCGGGCAATTTGGAGGATTGACCTCTTTTAGTAGAAATACCACATTATTGTTATTGTCCCATTCAAGGACTTGTTTTCCATAGTGACAGAAAGCCAATTCAGGCCAAAAATAAGTGGACACATTATGAAGTCTTATGAATGGAAGCTGCTTTTTCTAAGCATTTCACGGCATATTACTTTCCATAATAACAACTTTTTGCGAAATGTTTGCTACTTTTGGTTCCTAAACTTTTCTCTTTAAGCATCAGCAGCATATATTTTTTGACCAGGAAGCTGCAAAAAATCGGCCTGAATATATGTTTCATCATCCATTATGTAACAAATTTTTTTTGAGAAACTCCTTATTTTATGGCCTACAAATTTCTAGCAGCGTTCCTGTCTGGAACCTGTTTTGAAACTTGCATCAGCTTTACCTTTCGTATCAAATATTTCGAACACTAAACTTACCGGGCCGCTTTCCAATGGGTGTGTTGGGATCTCTTTTGAAAATACTTTATTTTTTTTTTTTTTTTTTGATATCCTGTAGATTATTCCTTCTTCCTGATCCAGGTTTTGTTCTTCCGGAAACAGAGTGATAACAGACCTTTGATGCTTGGTCAACCTTTTGTAGGACCAACTTGGAATTGGTGGAAATATATTAATTATTTTAGTACGAAATTTTTCTGGTCTCTTATTTTAATAAGATTAGTTAGTTCCCAGGGCAGTGTCCTAACAGACATCTCACGTGGGTCCATATACATCTGGTCCCATTGCGTTACCCTAGAAAGCAGCCTGCTTCTTAGCAGTCCGTAATTATAGTCTACCAAACCATTCAATACCTGCAAGAAAAGAAAATAGCGATCTCCAATTAACATTACCAATATAGCGTTGGTCAAAAGTATAGCTTCCAAAGACTTTGTTTCTAATCTCCCTAAGCAGAGGGATAACATGTGGAAAACTGTCTCCCCTTCTAGTTCGTTGCGACAGAACCCGTAATGTGCCATACACATCCTCCTCGCGTAGGCGCCAAAAACACAGTGTCCAGTTATAATAGTACGATATGCCTCCTACCGAAAGCAAACAACTGCCTGATCCTCCTAATGTCGTACTTAGGCCAAATAGCACGGAAAGTTCGACAGGTGGTCTCAGTCACCCAACTTGCCTGCGCTATCCCGAATAGCTTATTCTCAGAGCATCCACTATAATATGCCAGAAGAAGTCCAAATAATCGATCGATACAGATTAATCAGATTAACACTATATTCATTTGTTTAACTTGGTAAAAAGCAATCAAATAATGTTTGGATTAAAATTGTTAGTGAAAACATGTGTTTAGAAAATTTCGATCTCACTCCTTAATATTTATTGACACCTAAAAAACAAGTAATTTAATATTTGAACAACTTTTGAGTTAAGCCGCGTATATTAAATTTTAAACATGCAGGCTGTAAACTTAATGCCATAAAATACCAACACACTCATACACTCATATCCATAGATACTCATATTACGCCCATATAAACATTTCCTCTCTCTCTTTATCTCTCTAATACAAACAAAACATTTTTTAATTTACATTTCATTTCCATGACATTTTCTTTACAATTGTTTCTACTTTTTTCAGAGTGACCAGATGTTTTCGGTTGAATGTTTAAAATTTATTTTATTTTTTCCATTTATTTAGCAACAAACACTCGTTCACTTGCTAACATTAACCTTCGTATCGTAAATAAAGTGAAATTTCTTGATTTTCCTGTTGATTTAGAAAAAAAAGAAAAAAAGATTTTATTTATTTTCAAATTTGTAATTTTTGTCATTTTCACGTTGACCAAATTAAGAATTTTGAAATTTGCTAAAAATGCACATAAAGAAAAGTGTGTTGGGATTTATTTGTTTTATTTTCGAATAATTTTCACGTAACGGATTTTATAAATTTCGAAATTTTGCAAATAAGTTAAATAAAAATTTGTTTGAATTAACAAATTGAAATTGTCATAAATAGAATTCTCGAAAGTTATAATTTTATGGGTGTTAAAGCTCAATTTTCAAAATCAGCATCGGCCAGAAGTTTTCACTAGTACAATTCAACGTTCAAAATTTCATGAAAATTGAAAAAGCCGCTTAATCGTAAACGTTGGAATTTTCTTTTTATATTTTAGGAAATTGTCTCCGATATCGGTTCATAACTTTTTTCTACTGAGTCGATTTAATCGGTTTTAAATAGAAGACATCACAGGACAATTTAATCGGTTTTAAATAGAAGACATCACAGGACAATAACTAATTATCAGGTCAAATTTGATTGAAATGAGTCAATTATTGTGGATGTGAGCGTGCCAACAACAGACAGACGGACATAACTTAATAGACTCAGATTTAAATTTGATTTGGGAATCTGGCCTAATTAAGATATTATGCCACTAACTGAGAAAGTTCTAAAAAACGAGGCTAAAAATAAGTTAAAAATTTACTTCGACTTGTATATATGAAACAATACGGGACAACCTTCAGAAGTGCGCATATTTCAAAAAGAGATTTACAAGGATTATCTATATAAAAATTTCCTTTTTATCTCAATTAATAATTGAATTTTTGGCGAATTTTTTAAAATATCGAATATGTCCCAAATGGGGAATTCCACACTTCCATGTATTTTACTGTAACTATGTGAAATTTCAGTAAATTATCTTTAGCGGTTTAAAAGTTACACAACTATTTTGAAGAAAATAAATAATGCTACTACGTCATCACGATTTCCTTAGCCCATTTAACGATGTTCGTCCAACCATTCGCTGTCTGTCCATTGTGAAACATTTTTGGAGATATTTCAAAGAAACTTGGTATGTGGAATTTGTTGGGGTAAAAGGCAAAGCCTACTGAAATTGTTGTATCAATTAAATTTCAAGAAGATCGATCTACAAATGTTGGTGGTGTTTTCCCATGAACCAATTTTTGTTTGTTGTCGTTTTCACATTATCAACTTCAACTCCGAATAATTTTAAATATCAACTTTCATCGAACATTAATTAAATTAGTAAACGCTGTTGTAAACATGAGCAACTTGAAAAAAATGTTAAACTATGTACATGTGTATGTGTATGTATATAATTATGTAAATTAGCTGTTAAATATAATTTATTTGAAAATAGATATTTTATTTTAATTCAATATCAATTAATACATTTGTTATTTTTAATTCACTTAAATATTAATTTCCGTTAAATTTAATTAAATTAATTCTTTATAAAACAATAAATTAAATCGGTTCAGTTAAAATATTCGAAATGTCGCTTTTAATGATCGTATAAAATTCGGATCTTATAAATAATGTAAATGAATTGTTTTTGAATTTTTTTTGTAGATTTCAGCTCTACTTTTGCTTCACCATGATGCACTCGATTAGAAAAAAGACGTCAACAGGTCACTTGAATTGATCAGTATACTTTAGCTCTACTTTCGTTGCTTTCAATGGGAAAAAACGGTCAAAAGATCGCTTGGAATAATTAATAGAATTCTGCACTATTTTCGCCGATACCATAACTAAACGGATCAAAATCGGATCAATTGAAATATATCACTTGAATTAAGCTCTATTTTTGGAAAAAATAGATCAGTAGACATTTGCTGTACTTTCATCGTTACCATGACAAGTACGATCAAAATCGAATCAAAAGAAAAATGTAGTCAAAACATGTCTTGAAATGATCGATAAACTTTAGTTCTACTTTCGCTGTTATCATAACAATAATGATCAAAATCTGTTGAGCAAAAGATGTTAAAAACAGATCGATAGATCTCTAATTTCGGCCGTTACCATAATAATTCTAATTAAATCGGATCATTAGAAAAAGTTAGTATGCTCCATTTTCGACGTTATCTTAACAAAACTGATCAAAATCGCAACAGTTGTGTGGTACAACAAAGTGTCAAAATTATGAACGACAACCTAGAATAAACTGTGCAAGCATGCTCAAGAGTTTACCGGTTTGATGAGATTTTCGCAGAATTCTAAAATCACAAAGTTCACTCGATTTAGACTTAGTTTGTTTTTTTTGTTTGGGAATTAACAATTATACTACTGGACCGAATATCTTGAAATTCGAAAAAAGTATTTCAATATCTTCAGAAGTAACCGAAAGTATTATATAAACCCAATATTAAGCAAATTCTATTAAGGAACTATTTTCGTAAGAGATTTATCATTTAGGCCTGGGTCGATTTAAGGACGAAACTTATTGAATGCGGATATGTATGCTTCGATATTTGTGTTACCTCCCATATAAATGTCCTCCTCGAGAAGGGTTTTAAGCTGAAAAAGATATGAAAAGTTGTAATTAAATTTGACACAAGCGACTCCTGTGTAAGTTCAAATCTACACGCTAAAAAATTTCAACACAGTTTTTACAGACCCATTTTCGAAAATCGTTTTTAAGTTCAAAGTATTATAATAATATTTTTACATTTCCGATTTATACAACTAGAAAGTACTATACTTGACTTTAAGCAGGATTAGTCCATAATATCCTATAGTCCTCATATAACCTACACTTCCAAAAATCCCATCAATTGGCATAAATCTCATCACTTGTATATGTGAAAATATAAAAGTATAACCACAAATCATAGAACAGATGATCGGTCCATTATTGGGGGGGTCTAGAAAAATTATATAGTCCGTCTTATGATCTTTAATATTTTCATTGTATTACAGTATATAACAGAACTTCTTTTCGCTCAGTGTAAAATATATATACAGGCCAGTTTGTTGCAGTAATTTGTATCATAACCAGATTTAGAACATTACTGCAAGACATACAACTTGAAAACTGTGTTAGTATGAGTGTTAAAATCTCTTAGTTTTTTTCTTTATTTTAAAATTGTTGTTGTTGACCTATATTTGTTGTCATACTGTTACTGTTATAATTTTTTTTTATTTTAAAACATATATTTTTAGTGTATTTCTTGTTTTGGTATCATGTTCTGGTTTTATGTTCCATTTTTTTGGTTCATTTCCCATTTTAAACAGTTGTCCAGTATTAAACAAGGGAAAGTTAATTTTGCGCTTTTAAACCGATAAGGCCTTTTTTGGCATTGTTTCAAAAAGATTCCCGGAAAAAAGACTTTTTTATTTTTTCAAAAAATTTTGAAACGTTTTACGGCCTCTTTTTCCTAAAATGTTTTATTCTACATTCCCTTGTTCATTCCATTGGTATGCAAAATAGAATGTGATAAAAATTCTTGTAATAAAAACTACACTTGACATCTGAAAGTGTTTTAATGTATTCATTTTAGGGAATAATTAAAAATGAAGAATGCGAAAAAGGTGTTAAAATTCATTCCTTCAATCATTCTTTTGGCATGCAAAATAGAATGTGTTGAACATATTTCAAATAAAAAACATTCAAATGAAGATAGGGACCACAACCAAGTCATTCTAATATATCTTCTGTTGGTAGGAAGAAAGTAAGCATACGCTGCCTTGTACCCTCCAGCAGAAGCTTTTAATAGGCATTTTAGCATTACGCTTTCAAACTTATGTTCCCTCCAAAAATACGAAATTAGAAAAAATCACATAATCCAGAGTAATTTAAATATTTTTTATGTACATTTGTTTGTATGTGTATGTATTGATGCATGTATTTTTAAGAGAGCATGTAAATATTTAACATAATATGATTATGAACGTCATGTTAACATACTTATGTTTATGTTAATGTCAGTGTTATTTCTCTCTCTCTCTATATGTGTATATGGTTTTTGAAGGTCTTTTCTTTTCTAATTCCTCCTATTTTTTAAATTGCTGGTCATTAGGGGGTGTTAGATTTAAATGTCGGTCAATTTAATCGTCAAATAATCGGTTTTGTGACGTCATTTTACTATGACAATTGATGTTATTGGTTCTTGTGTCATGAGTATTTAAGTGATGGCGAAACCAAATACCGCAATTAATGCAAATGGAATTGTTTAGTTAATGTCAAGGTAATTTACAAATATAAGTCTCCACATGTGCGATGAGTTACCTCGTTTCTTTGTTCCCTTGACGATTCTAGCCGGCAGATACTCTAGAGTTATTGATAGATCAACTTTCGAGTGTGTGTTCAACAATATGTCTTCGGTTAGTGGTATGATTTTTAGAACTTCCTGCTTCAAAAATCTTTAAGACTGTGAAATTTCTGTTGGTGTTGCAAAAAATTGCAAGGATCATGGTATTTCAGCTTAAGATCTTTTTTATCTAAAGTTTTTCGAACTAAAGGAGTTTGAAATTAATAATTAGTAGTGATTTACGTTGTGATTATTGTAAAGATCATGATTCTAACTTCGTGGTCTAACATTTTGATCCCGAATAGTTTGGAGGAGTTATCCCTGATTAAAATATTTTTAATGTTAAATTATCAAGGGTGATCTCTTAATACCATAATTTAATAAATCGAGAAAAAAGTAATCGATCTCTCTCAAGATATACTGCTTGAAAACACAACAAGATCTGGTAGGTTTAGTCGAAAAAAGTTGCACCAAACACCCTCTAGAATAAACAAAAATAATAATAAGAAAGTTATAGGTGATAAAGACCCTACACCACATTGATGGTTATTAATGGTACCTACGAAAAATTATCTAACGACCCTCGCATTAGTTAGTTTTTTTATTTTTGCCAATAACTTTAATACATTAATATGATACTCACATTTGTGTGAATTTTAGGGGTTTTAAAACTTTTACCAACGAATATTCGAGATTTATGAATTTGAAAGTTATATTCGAAAATGGAGTTTATATGAGAGGTATGGAATAATGAATCGATCATCATAAAATTTGGAACGTTGCTTAAAAATATTATTGTTCCAAATTTCATTGAAATCATTTATATATTTTTGAATTTTGTGCTAAAAATCCCATTCCAGAGCGACATTTGCATGGGATCTATTTAAATTAATGGACCGATTTTAAAAGGCTTCGTCCTTGGGCCAAAAGTAATACTACATGTAAAGTTTCATTAGTATATCATCAAAACCGTGACACATGTTTTATTAGTAAACGTTACACCGTTTCAGGAAGTGATTCTGAGTCGAACGGCATACTTAAGCGATGAAAGCACCATTTTTTGTTCTGCCCGTGACAAACATTTGCACAAATTAATAATACACCAACCACTTCCGATAATGTAGGGTATAAAAAGTAAAACCAAAATATATCGCTCCAAAATATATAAATTTAGACATTTTAATTTCTTTTAGAACAAATTTAATATCGTTAAATTTTTTCCTTCGATACGTTTTGAATCCGATATCAATTTTGAGAATTCTCTTCTAGTACTTCGGATTCTTTTTCTCTATTAAGCTAATATTTTTGTAACCAATCTCTTCACATGTTTTCTAAATATTTTTTCACCGATCTTGCCACATTTCGCCGAGTACTGTCATGATGAAATTTTATGGTCCCCTGACCAATATTTGTGGTTTATCCATTGTTTCGTTACATATTCTCTGTGATCATCTGAACCTTTTTCAAATTCTGTTATTTCGCTATGTCCTTTTGATTCTTGTATATGATGTCGAGGATACTTAACTTCAGCCTTAATTTGTATGTTTGGTCGGGCTTTACACAAATAGTTGGGTTTAGTTTTAGAGGCTTAAGACCACATTAAGTACTTTTGTTCTTGCATCAAATCAAAATCTGACCAGATTTAGTAATGCTCATCCATCTGTCTGCTGTCACTCTCATCAAAAATTCAATGAATTTTTTTTTGTTATTTTCTTGGGAATTTCCTTTTCAAAATCACCAATATCGGTCCAGTTGACAAAAAGAAAATTATTAACCGATATCTGAGTCACCTTTAAAAGTCTGATAAAGGACAATTACTGCTGGAAAATTTATAATGATGTACTTTTTTAGACTGTCGGATGACTAGATCGAGACAATCGGTTGGGGTCTATGTATTTGAGAGGTGGAGGGTATTTAAGTTTTGGCAAAATCGAATAAAAAACTTTATATATGTTTTTATGTTCCCTATAATTTTTCAAAATTTTTTATTACTTTTTTGTTCAGATATTTTTGATTGACTGAGAAATTAAACTAATTGAATAACTTTATTTCAAATCTTAAAATTTGCAATAAATTTAATTGTTTCCATTATTTTTTTAATTAAAACACGTGCAATTAAAAAAATTCCTTGATAAAATTCCTTTATAATAATTTATTTATCGCTTTAATAAAATAAGAAAAAATCTATAATTTAAGTTTTTTATTCTAAATAATTTAATATTTATTGACATTTAAATAAGATAAAGTTATGGATTTGAAATTTTCATAAATATTGAACGATTTTATGAAAAGAATATTAAGATTTTATTCAAGGCTAATTTGAACAGGTGATGTTTTTAGAGCAGGTGATTATTTGACATGTTTTTATGGATTTTAATTTTTCTTTTGTATTGAGAAATATTTTTGAATGTGTATATGTGCAATATGTGGTTATGCCGAATCTTAAAAACCCTCCACTCTCAGATGTCGGTCTATGTCTCTTAAAATAGTGAACCGATTGGGCTGGTTTTAAATAGGAGACTTCTCGGGATAATGATAAATACTCAAGTAAAATGTCAAAGATATCTCTCATTTATTGCGGATGTAGGTGTGCTAGACAGACGGACAAATGGACGGACTTAGGTAAATCGACTTAGATTTTGATTTGATGCTGGAATATATACATTATGGGGTCTCGAATGACTCCGTTTTATAGGAAAATGTAAGACATGAAATGAGTTTATACAAAGTTATCTGAATATTCATCTGAAGTTATTTCTTCAGAACGAAATTGATCGTAGTCCAACATCAATCATGATTTATAAAGTTGCCATCTTAGTAAACATTAACCTTTTTGAAATCTGTCACAACAAAAACTTCGATACTACGATTTTACCTATATTTTTCCATCCGATTGCTAAGCCTAACTGACTTCGACACAAGCACAGAGTGTTTCATATGAAAAATGGAATGGAAATAAATCTGTCACTTTCGAACAGTTAAAACGGGTTTCACGCAAAGATGGTAGAAGTGCTGGCGAGTTATTGTTAAGGATATAAAGATGGACCGGCTTAAACGATCTAGATTTGTAATATCTTAACCAGTTCCATCTTAGGAAAATTAAGAAAAAATAAAAAAACTTTTCAAAGAAAATTATTTGAAAATGACTTTCATGGATTCAAAAGTCATGTAAATTCTTAAAATGGAAGATATCTCGCTGTGTTAATCTAAAATGAAGATATAAACTTTAGTAAAATCAAAACGATTGATGACATTTATTCGAAATGTCAGTATAATGTACATGATCTTGTCCATGGAAAAGACAATTCAAAAATGTCTTTCTTACTCAAAATCCCAATTCATTTATAACGGTTTTTAAGAGCTTATTTTTCGAATAAATCGAAAACGGGTTTTCTAAAAATTTCCGTTTTTTTTTCAATACACTACTTGCACATCATATCTGCTATAAATTTGCCTAATTTTCTTTAAATATCTCCAAGCGGTTCAGAGTCATAAAACATATTTTTTTAACAGGAGTTTTCAGTTTTGTTGGAACCACTTTGATGAATATATACACTTTTCATTAAATTGGAAAAGTTTGGTACGAAAAATTATTTTGTTTGGTTCCAAACTTTAAACAGTTATGAGTGCTTGCATTTTGGAAGCTGCACTTTAACTCAAAACTGTTAGTAATAACGATTTATTTTAATAATTTAGTTCGTATAATCCATTCTTTGATCTGTCTATAATAAATGATCATTTTCTATTTCCACTCTCATTAAATCTTCTTCCATAAAACACTTTAATTTATTTTAATTTCAAAACTGTGATTTTTACCCTCTTTTAGTTACACATTTTTATTTTAGTCGCATTTTATTTTTTTCATGAATTTTCTCTAAAAACCGAATGTGTGATTTTTAGTTTCACAGTTTTCTCCAGCATTTTGTGAGTATTTGAGTAAATGATGGGAATGGAAGTTTAAATAAGTTTTTATCGAGTAAAATCAAATATTATTCATGTAAAAATTCATAATCTTCTTTATATATATAAATAAATGAATCAGTGTTTGTTTGTGACTTAAAAATATCTTAACTGCTGGATCGATTTTGCTAAAATTTTCACACAATAATTCCAAATGTTCCCGAAAGTAACTTTGGCTATAAGAAAATTCCGATAGTACCAGGGGGATTATCTTAAGAAGTACAACTGCGAGAGTTTTAGTTTTAGTAGGAATAAGACGGGCACTAATACAGGGAGGGGTACCCCCCTACAATGCAAAAATTGATTATAGAGAATCATTTAGGTCCCTTTCACTTTCTCAAGAATCTGTTTTACTGGACAAAATGTAGGATGGATAGGACCAGGGGCAGGGGTACCCCCTTAAAAGCAACTGTTGATTATGGATTATCTAAAAACTACTAAAGCAAAAATTGTAAAATTTGGTTCCAATATCTTTCTTAAGAAACTGTTTTACTGAGCAAAATGTAGAACCGATAGGACCAGGTAGAAAGGTATCCCCCGTATAAGGTAAATATTGATTAACGAATATTTGAAGAACTTCTACAGCGAGCATTTTTTAAATTTGATCCCAAACACTTTCTTAAGGACCTGTCTTACTGGACATAATGTAGGACGGATAGGAGTAGGGCAAAGTATAACCCCGTACAAAGAAAATATTCTTTATCGAGTATCTAAAAAATATTATTATAACAGGGAGAGAATCTATTCTACTGGACAAAATGTGGGATAGATAGGGGATAGGGCATGGGTAAAGATTGTGGAATATTCAAAGAACTACAAAATTGATTCCAATCACTTTCTTAAGGACCAGTTTTAATGGACAGAATGTTAAAAATACAAAGTAAATATTATTTATCGGGTCTCTAAAGAACTATTGAAGTGAGAGTATTAAGGTTTTATCTGAATTAATTACTCTTGGAACTAGACAAAGTGAAAATATAGGACGGTTTTATTGGAAAATTTTACAATGGACTGGGTCAGGGCTATTTGAACAAAATCCTCGTTGCATGAAATTGTTTTAATACACCACATGATTTGTGAAATTTCCTTCGAGATCTGGGACTGAATAGAATATTTGTGCAGCAAAGCGCACCGAGTAAAAGCTAGTAAACTATAATTTACACACTCAAACGCACTCAGATGAAAAAAAGTAGTTCTAACAATTCATTCAAACTATAAATGAATTTACAACTGATATTTATTTATATCTGTATATATGTAGATATGATCTTCTGTTCTGTTGTCTGATATATATATATATATTCTTACTGTTTTGCTATAGACAATTTCAGTTGATTATCATAATACAACGTGTTAATATGTCTGAACTCTTAGTTGATGCTTAATTGTGGAACGACAGACTCTTACTTTTTTTCAAAAAAAATAAAAAGAATTAAAATCTTTTTTTTTTTAATTTTCAACTTTAAAAAAATGTACGTAAATCGTGTGTCTGTGTGTGTGAAATAAGAATTGAGAAAAAATGAAAATAATTAAATTAAATAATATTTAAATTGTAATTTTGTTTTCATTTGATTGTGGGTGTAAAAAAGAAAATTCTTCAAAAGTGATATGAAATGAAAATATTTATGAAATTAACGATTTAAATTAAGAAAAATAATTTAAAAAAAATAATAATTAATTAAAAAAAATAAAAATGTGATGTAAATAATTATTAAACGCAAAATTTTCAAAATTGATGAAAATAAAAAAAATAATTTAATATTTTTTTAAAAAAACTTTTCAAAACTTCTGAACACTTCAGAACCCAAGTTTGAAAAAATATAATTACGCCAAATAAGATTTTGAAAATCATAAAACTTAAAATATATAGAGTCATTCTATGTATACAAACAACTAAAGACTTTACTCAATAATACAGAGCTTTTCGTTTTTTTTCCATATCGGTTCAATTTCTTTTCAAAATGGACTTTAAAACTCTTAAAGGATTTACAGTTTAAGAAAATATGGAAAAAATAACTACAATATGGGTATCAAATAAAAGCTACGAATCTCAGTTATATATCAAAATTATTAATTTTTGAAACATCCTGGATAATAGTTAAAAAAATATCCTTTCAAAAATATTCTTAATATGAACAATTTGAAAGGACATTGTATCCTGGAAGATTCTAATGAACATTTTTAGAAAAGTTTTTGGTCTTTAAGCTTTTTTTTTAATATCCATATCAGAGTCATACATTTTCCAAACATATTTTTTTAATACAAATCTAATCCAATTTGGAAAGTCTGACTATTCTATATTTCCTGTCCTCATTCGATTTTTTTTATATATCAATGTTTCCATAAAAAATAAAAAACTTAAATTGAGATCAGTTTTTATCATTTTTTGTATTATTTTATCCAAAATAAATCGTTTCAACTTTTTTCGGTAAAAATTGACAAGACATTTTCGTCATTTGCAGCAACAACGTCTTAACTCAACACTCGAAAATTTTTGGAGCGAAAGCATTCATATACAAGACAGGATTTTGAAAATATCATCGATAGTTCAGCTCACTTGGTTCCAAAAATTATTTCGTTACCTGTGTGGGGTTTTAAAACGTTGCCTTAATGCAAATTAGATCGGCTTATTTGAACATCTATGCTGCACCAATATCAGGAAGTGTTACAAGTTACTATATCAGTAGGAAGTAGGTGATTAAAGACTCTATGGTTATATAATTTTTAAGTTAAAGTGAAAATTAAAGCCTTTTTTTCAGTTGCTTATCGGTTATTGTGCAATTATAGTGTTTTTCAGCCCGTGGAAAATTAACCAAATGTTAATGTCCTGAAATAGGATTCTGTCAAAATATTTTAAAATATCTCCTGAAAAAAATTTTTTTTGAGTTATGACTCTCTTGTGGCAAATGAGTGATTTATTGTTGTTTACAATTCATTTTTTCATAATAATTTTTCTAATAAAGTGTTCACCGTTTCTCAAGGTCCCAATATCTCTGTAAACATTTTAATTAGAAAAATAACAATAATAAAATTGGAATCTATTTCCGACTTATTAGTCGGAGATAAACATAAAGTGGTGTAAAAGGCAACTCTATACTCGCAAAATTTTGAAAAAGTGTATTTTTTCAATTTAAAATTCCATTTCAGATATTTGATCTAAAGAGTCTTCTTAGAAATCTTATAAGACTATCATATATCGTGCCCCAAGTCACCATGTCCTTACAAAGACAGTTGACGTATACAGTTTTATATATTTTCTTATAGAATTTTTTTCAAATTTTCTTTAATTGATTTTTTTCAAAATTGATTTTCACAAATTCCAAAAATATTTCAGTAATTTTACCTATTGAGTCTTATTGTCGGACTATTCTTTTCTATCCATATAATAGTCAACTTATGCAATTCCTTATTACTTTAAAGGTTCCCCAGTCTTCTGGAAAAAAAAATTATTTATTTAAAAGAAAAAAAAACTTCTCGAATTCCAGCTCTTTTACTTTTATTATTTAATTTATTTCAGCCAATTTTTGCCTTTGATTTTAATAATGGACCATTTAACTGCTATATCAGACATTTTTTCAGATATTTTGGGTAAATAAGATCGATAATTTTCCAAAAAAATCATTTCTTATAACAACAATTCGTTATTCAAAATATCGTCTATAGCACAGTCGTACCAAACACTGTTGTAAATTCGGAAACTTTTTGAAATTGTTCAGGGACATTTTTGAAATGTTCTTCGATTGGTTTAGAGGATTGAAAGTTGTTAGTGGGTCCAGTTTTGATATAATTTCTTAAAAACTCAAACATTTTTATTTTCAGTGTAATTTTGTGAAAAAAATTATAACAATTGACCTTAAATAAAATCTTTATGATTAAAGCTATTATTATGAAATTTGGGTGAAATATGGACAAATTAGTCTTTAATACATTATTGTTAATAGATTCCCACTTTTTTATTTCATAATACCCAAAAATTCCAATTCGGACAATTCATATTTCAAAAATAGACTTTTTGAAGTAAATTTATCACTCTGTAGCCATAAATGATCTGGTCCATTACAGTTTTTTTGAGTATATAGCAAACTTATATTGTTTTATAATCTGAATAGTATTTTTTATTTATTTTATTTTTATTTTAGTTTTTACAATTTTTTGTTCTAAAAAAAACGAGAGACTGTTTTTTTTTAAATTAACAAAATTTCGATAGCGCTATCGGGGAAAACACTCTCGAATATGCTAAAAGTGCATTTACCTTAAGAATTATTTTATTGGAACAATAAAAAAATCATTTTATTTTAAAATTCCTTATTCAAAATAATATAACTTTTTATCGGATCCATCTAAATATATGATTCTCACACAACATTTGTTTGCAATTTTGTAAAGAATCCGAGAAATATCTTACAATCTTTTTTTGAATCCAAATTGAGTCAACTAACTTATCATATCCTTAAGTGGTCGAGCATTTTACCTTGTTATAAATATCTCTTAAACTATAAGAGATATCTAACACTTGCATGCATAGTTTAGGAGAGATCTAAAAAGACTTTAAACATGTAAAATTTCTCAATCAAATTTTAAACAAAATGTCGACGATTTAAAAAAAAACTTAAATAACTGAAATAACCAACTTTGGAGGTCCAATGATTGTCATCTAGACTTAGTAAAAGATTGTTACGTTCCCAATCGATTGGGAACCACCTCAAGCAACTCCAAAAGAGATTTCATTAAAAAATATAAAAATTTTTCTAAATTAGAGAATTTTTTTCCAAATAAAGGATTTCGCGATCAGTGTGCATTGTTACACTGAACCAAAAAAGGTAGTAAATATAAAGAAAAAGGGTGTAGAATTGAAGAAAAGTATGTTATATATCAGGTAGCAAAATTTCTATTCATCATAACGAAAATTTTCGTTAATTTTTTGTAAATTCTTCAGATTGACGAAAATTTGTCAATATGATTATTTAAATTCGTTAACAAAAATGCGGTTAATTTGAATAAATATTATTCAATTCAAATAATGTAATATTCAATTTGAATAATGTATTATTAAAATGGAATAACAATTATTCAATTTAATTGCATTTTTAATAACGAATTTAAATAATCATATTGACAAATTTTCGTCAAATTGAAAGAATAATATTCATCTTAATATTGATGAATATTATTCAATTTAAATACCATATTTAAGTTAAAAAATATTAGGGACCAAGAGAAGGAGTATTCTCTGTACAAAGCAAATATTGATTAAAGAACTGAAACAGTGAGATATTCAAATTTGGTCCTATGACTCTCTCAAGCACCTGTTTTACTGGACAAAATCTAAGACGGATAGGAACAGGGGTGAAATAGCCCCCATACAAGGCAAATATTGATTATCGAATTCGATTTATGATTTGTGAAATTTCTCTCGAGATCTAGATCAAAGGAGATTTTTTGTGCAGCAAAGAGCACCGGGTAAAAGCTAATTTTAGACAATAATTAACTAATTAACTAATGTAGAAAACGTAATATCAAAGAACAGTGTTGAGCCGACCGGCTTGCATTTCTGAAAATGAAAAGTTTCTTACATGTTTGTTGATCAGCTGATCTTTCATTTGCATTTTCATTAATTTATTCAAAAATATTCCTTCAATTTCATTAAAATATTAATTAGAATGTTCTATAAAATATTTTGATCCTGACAAATAAAATATGACAAAGAAAATATACAAAATTATTTGACGAAAAAAATGATTAAATTAACAAAATTTTTAATCAAATTAACTTTATTTTAGTACGTTGAATTGAATAAATTTGTGTGTAATTTTAATTACAATATGTCACGGCCGTTTTTTACTGTTGATGTAACTTATTATTCGTTAATTTTCTAACGAATTTTTATTCAATTTAACAACTTTTACTAAAAATTTTTGATTAAATTTGTTTAGTATATTTGAAGTAAAATGTTCATTGGTATTACCTACAACATTTGGTTCAGTGTAAATCCAATATTCTTTCCCTCCATATTTATGGATAAATTGCAGTTGCATTTTTTTCAATTTTCCATTTAATTTTTTATTTTAGAAATTGAAAACTTTCTCCATTTTGTCCATAAAAATAAATGGTTACAGTGTTGTATTTGTATTTGTAAACCATAAATAAATTTGTAATAAAACTCTAAAAATAGAAATGGATTATGGATTATTTTCATAAATTGTAGGTATTTATTTTTTGGCAAATGGACAAAAATTATATTTCCCTCTCTCTTTCTAACTCTCACTCTCTTCCTCTATCTCTTTCCCAATAAATATTGTTTGTTATGTCATTTGTCGAATGCGTTGGTTTTGAAATGAAAAAATAAATTGGAAACAAATATTTAATTCGTTACTGATACCAGGAAACAGTGTAAATCACTCAGTTTTGTAGACAAATTTAAAAAAAATGAACCAAATTCAACATCTGAAATAAATAATTGTCATTTATTTGTCTTTATTATTAATTATTATTATAACTATTTCAGTTGTCATTATTGTTCATAACAAATAGAAATAAATAAATGAATTGTTCAAAATTGTATTTTTTTTTAAATAATTATTTTTATTTAAAATTTCTTTAAGTAACATTTTGAAGTTTATTTAAATTTTTATTGTAAAATGTGTTTTTTTTTTGTAATTTTTAAATAGACAAAACGTCTGGATAGATATTTAAGCAGACAGATGGACAGACATGACACAGTAGTTTCAAATTGATTTTTATGGAAATAAATTTTGTAATTAAATTTTATACGTTTATCTCTGAAATGTTTTACAAGTGATTTAAATGGCTACTAATTAAGAGATATAGTGGATGCCTTTCCAAAGTTAACCATTTCAAGTCAAATTTGATTATTTTTAATATAACCTTTACTGGTCTGAAGGAGTAGTGGGTTCTTTCTTAAGTTGGTCATATCGGTATTATTTTTTTAATACACCAAAAAATACCTTAAAGGGGGAAGAGGTCTCTTCCAAATTTTATGTTGATTTTTTCGAAAATTCGCCAAAAATTCACCTTTGTGATGAGACAAAAGAAATTTTGCCTCTAAATAGTTTTGATCAAAATCTACAAAAAATATTTTTAAATATGTAGAATATCTCTTAGAGTTTTCAAGATATTCATATCGAAATAATTATTTAATACATTTTCACCATTGTTGTTTCAGATTTTTTAACTTTGTGGGCTTAATGCGGCCTCTGAAAATTTTTTAAAATTATATGTCAGATTCTCTTTAAAATTCTTAATATATTTGTTAAAAGAACCATGTTAATATATGGAACCGTTAACAAGTTTTATTCATCTAAACTTGGAACTAAAATTTTTTTCCAAAATTTTTCCTAAAAGTAGGCAACATTTTTGCACTAATAAAATTATTTTTTGTTTTTGTTCTGAATTTTACAATAATTTCATTATTTTCTTTAGAATTTTCAACCTACATGCAGCTAAGTAAATCCAAAAGGATTTGAGACAGAGATCTGCCCACAAGCCATGTCTAGACTTTAAAAATTTTTCAATGAAAAATTTATCTATTTTCAAGTTATCAAACTGAAAAAGCTGGTATAAACTGCAGAAGATTCTAATTATTTATCTCGATAAGGTAAACGTCGTGAAAATTATTTTCGGCGGATGCCTTTTATAAGCCAGAGTGTCCATTGCCATGGAAAAAATCAACATTTTAAACAACCTTTACAGGGATGGGAAGTTTGGTTATTTTCATTTGGAAAAATGGGCATTTTTTTAAGTTCTTTGTATAAAGGAAAAATAGAGGCTTATTATACTAAAATGTTTTAGAAATATGATTATTAGTTGAAATTTTAATTAAAGTTGAATTATATTTCTTTAAACAAAAGTCGTAAAAATGCGATATTTTGAATTGTTTAAGAAATTCTGCCTTTAAACAATCAACCACTGTCTTTATTTTTACAAATTATCAATCTATAAGTTCTAAGATTTTCTTAGATACCAAATACTTGGATAGAAAGTTTATAACTTTGCCAGAAATCCAAGCTAAACTAGATGACCTCTAGCCAAATAGCTATTGTTGCTACAACAAACATTGTTAATAACCCACTGACTATTGGGGAACATGTACTCCCCCAAATCGCCTTACAGTTACCTCTACGATAACCCTCTAAAATTTTAATATAAATCTAAAATTTGCACCGTTTCACTATCACTTCTGAAATAATCTCACTTTTGTGCCACTGTTCATTGTAATAATGGAAATTTTGATTAATTGACATTGCCAATTGCATCTCATATTTGTATTTATGTTTTATTTTATAAATTTTACATTCGTAATTATCATTATTGTTGTTATTATTTTGTTTGTAATCATTTTAACAAATAAATTAATGCGCATTCGAAAAAAACACTCTTTTTAAAAAATATATAATTTGTAAATAGTGTGAGATTTCAATTGAGATGTTATTTCCCCAAAATTACTAATTAACTAAATAAGTAATTGTCGTTTAAACATTTATACTTAATAATAATTATTGCGCATTATTTACAGCATTTTTAACAACAATTAGAAAATAATATAAATTATAAAATGAATGCAAAAGTTTTTGGAAGCCCTAAATAATTGACTTCCTTGTATTCACTTTGTGTCTATGAACTGTCAAAATTATTTTATACTGATATTGATGGTTTGCAACATAATAAATATGTTGCAACACCCACTTTTAAGTTTGAATATCATCTCAAAATCACTTTCCCACTTTTAAGTGGGATTCAAAATCACTTCCGAAGTTGATTTAACGATGTGCGTCCTTATGTCTATAGAACTGGTCGCATATTATTTTGAATCATCGTTGCATGAAATGCTTTTTGAATCAAGAAGGAAACCAATTGAAAATCTGAATGCAGAGAAATTTCATTTCGTTATATGTTTGTCGCAAACACTTATATATTCGCGGCAAACATTTATTGTTATTACCAACATGTTAATTGTTGAATTTATTTTATTTTGACCAAAATTTGGTTGCTGTAATAAAATATTGTGGTGGCAAAACATTTTTATTCAATAACAAAATAATACAAACAAACACAATTTTTTTGGACTTACAATGTTTTTAGTAGCAATAAAAATAGTTTTAGTAACGGTAACAATAACTATTGTTATTAATGCAAATTACAATGTAAATTAAGAAATTTTTATATTGATATAAAAATTAATATTTTTATTAATGTAAAATCAAAATGTTACAATAGCAATATTTTTTTATTGGAACAATAATATTTTTAGTAGTGATAACAATAACTATTAATGGAAAATCAAAATGCGAATAAACAAATTTTTTAGTTACGGTAACAATATCTAATAACAATAGTATGATGCTTCTAATCTATGGTTACCGTAAACATATTTTTAACCTGCGTGCGTAATATGAATTTCAATAAATTCATAAAATCATAGATATGCAGATATTTTAAATTAACAAAAATTCTGTATTAATCCAAATATTCATAACAAAACAAATCGATCCACAAATGTACATGATCATATAGATCCACTTCTGAAAATCTTTTTAAAATTAACCTCAGTATACATTTTTAGATTTATGCTTACCAGATCAAGATTTATGCAGAAAATATGATAATTAATCCAAATCATTCAATGGGCCTTATATTATCGTGTCTTCCAATCAGATCCGCTTTCAAAAATCTCTTTTAGGTGCATAAATATCAAAGACGTGTTCGTTGTTGGCATATCTCGCTATAATTAATTGAGCTCAATAAAAATTGTATTTGTTGTTGGTCTGTTAAGTTTCCTATTTAAAACCACTAAAATCGGTTTAGCATATTAAAAGATATATACCGATATCTGAGGCAGCCTCTAAATTCAAGAGAAGATCATCTGTAGAATATTAATTTCAAAGGCATTTCTGTTATAGCATTTTTACTTGTTTCAGTTTTGTTTGATGGAACATTCGACAATTCGATTCCATTTTTTTGAAGTGTCTCTGCCTCTAATCCTACCGAAAAATTTTAACTTCTATTAAACTTTTGAAGATATTTGGTTTATACTGTTTAAATTGCTTGTCATCGGTCTAGTTGTATTCAAGTCAGAACATAAATCTGTAACTTTTCATCGACGATTTATATTAAGTAGTTTAAATCTCAGTGGATCCATGAAAGGTGTTATGGGGACTGATTATTTTATGGGTTTGTGCTGATTTTTGTAACATACGGATGTATGGTGTTATACCCACCTTTAAGTATACCATTCTGCTCAGTATTAAGTATTTTATTATTATTTTGTCCCAAGGACAATGCCTTTAGACAAGAACCGGAATGTGATTTTAACCTCATAAAAGTTCCAAATATAAAGCGATTTTGATGATATAAATGTTATTGTAACAAAAATGTTTTGTAAACTTAAGAATAAATCATACAATCTAATTATACGAGGGTCGTTAATTACTTTTTCATAACTATCATTATGAAACCGATATTTTGGTATTTGGGGTATTATATAGTCGGGCTTGATAACCTTGACTCATTTTTATCTGAAATATTTATTTGATTTAAGAAGTTTTTAATTTTTTCGATTTTATAAAGAAATTTTAGCGGAAAATACGTGTAAATTAAATTTGCTGGGAGATCTGCCCACAAACCCTATAAATTTGTGTAACAATTTTACTAATATTTTTCTTTTAATTTTTTATTTCTTTACAGATATAAAAGCTGGCCACCTTAATTCTATATAGAAAAATCAAATTAAAATTTTTTAATATAAATAAACATGGATAAAAGCTCAAAACCAAAAAGAAAATTTTTTAGCAGTTGATAGAGTATTTTTGTCGCAAATCAAATATAAATTTTTTGTTTTGCCATTAAACATTTAAAAGAAAAATATTTAATTAAAATAATTTTTATTAAAATTAATTACAATAAAAAATTAATAAAAAAAGTTTTTAGAAAAAAAGGCAAAATCAACCGCTTCCAATAACTTCCAAAGCTTTTGTAACAAATAAAATTTAAAATAAATTAATAAATATATATTTTTTGTAAAAAAACTATGCGCACATAACCTCTGTTTTTTATGTAAATTAAAACGCTTTCTTCCTAAATTATAAATAAATTAATTAAAAAAATTTTAAATAAATATAAAAATAATTATTATAAAAATTATAAGTAAAATAAAACTACTACTTTGCTTTAAAAAAATATTTTAAAAATTTCATGACAAATTAAATTTCGAACTTTATTGTAAAAACAAAAACAAAAACAAAAAAATACAAAAACAACTAATGACATTTTCAAATAAAAATAATTGAAATTTCAATAATAAAAATAAATATTACAAATTATACTTTTTTTATAATGTTAAACGAAAAAAAGTGTTAAATTTGTTCGAGTTCTTTTTTTTATAACAAAGAAAAAAAGCAAAACGCCACTTTCGAGAAAAATAGTTAGTTTAGCTTTAAAGCTTCTCTAGAACAAAAAGAAAAAGCTTCAAATCACAAGAAAAACATTTACAATTTAAATAAGAAAATATATATATAATAATACCGCTAGTCCATTAAAAGTATAAAGAAAAATAAATAAAACTCGCTTCCATTATGTCGGAACCTTTAAATAATATAAATATAACGACATCGTTAACTAACGGCCCATCATCATTAGCATCAGCAACCTCAGCATCCAACACAACAGCATCCGTAACGGCCTCATCATCATCATCATCATCATCTAGTAATTGTGGCGGCACAACAATGCTGAATGGTCACATTGGCACGCATTTTACTTCAAAACATAATTTTGAACGTTATACC
Organism: Cochliomyia hominivorax; assembly: GCA_004302925.2. Lineage (NCBI taxonomy): Eukaryota > Metazoa > Arthropoda > Insecta > Diptera > Calliphoridae > Cochliomyia > Cochliomyia hominivorax. The sequence continues at coordinate 26,098,757 of PYHX02000494.1, forward strand.
AGCCATCGTGATGATTACGTTTCCATACCACAATTCTATGCGGGACGTAGTGTTTTTATTACCGGTGGTACCGGTTTTATGGGAAAGGTAAGTCAACATCAAAATTTTAAAAACTAAACTAATTTAGGAACCATTTTAAAAGCGTAAGTTGCTCATTGGAAGAATAAAAAAACATTCCGTAAATTAAAGAGGGAATCATCTAAGACCCCATATATTTCTCCATTAATTCAAAAATTGGAAAGAATTATTTAGAAATTTGAACTGAATAATTGTCACAGTCCAATACCATTTTAGACTTATAGACCGATATCTGATAAAACAACAATTCTTTTCTAATTTCACACATCATGACCCATTGAAATCGGATTAATAGAAAAAAGTTTTAAGTCGAATTATGCAAAGTTTTAACACGCTTCAATATTAGTGTGTTATGTTTGGCAAATATTGGTCCATACATGATTATATATACCATATAATTTTCCTTCCCGGAATAGGGGGTTTAAGCTTATGAAACTCTTTAATATAAAACAATTTTATTGAAAAATTTAAACAGCCTATAATTATCGGATCACGTTAAGTTATAGTCGCCATATAAGACCACTTTTTCTGAAAAATGTTTTTCATCTGATAAAACTCTTAACTTAAAGTATTTCGGTCTAATTCGCCTACACAAATTTTTAATTTGATTTAAATTTGATTGGTGTATTTAAAGAGTCCATAGATTACTATAGCTCTGAAAGAAGGGCTGATAAAATGTAAAATTTCTATTCCCATAACTTCAACTCAAATCAATTTTTCTAAAACGTGTTCGAAGGCTTTTAAGATGGGACATCGCCAAATAAGGAATTCTTACTTATTTAATATCGACTCAAACTGCTCCTCAAATCTCGTTGAAAGCTTGAACGAACTTGTGGTTTAAAAAAAACTAAAGAACTAAGAACTAGAAGCCGTTTTTTATTACTTATGGAGCCACTCTCGTTGTTTTACATTATTTGAAGAATAAAATTTGTATTATATAATGAATTAAAAATTTATGCGCATTTAATTATTTGTTGTTTAAAACTGGGGCCTATATGAGACCTACAATATTTTATGAATCAATTCTCGTAATTTTTGTTTCTAGAAATCCTAAATATTTTCAATAATTTCAGATATCGACAGTCTATAATAATAATCGGAAATAAACTGTATATAGGAGCTATAATCAATTGTGGTCCGATCTTTCTAATATTTGATATACACATTTGTGGTAATAAAAAAAACTTATTATCGTTTATCAAGAAAATAGGGACCTAGTAAAACAATGGACCAATATTCACACAGCCATTTTAAAAGCGATTCAAAAGTTATACTTAGAAAAGAGTGCTCGAGCATTTTGAAAACATTGCAAGAGTTTGATCAGACAAATTTAGAATAAGAGAGGTTTTAAATTTAACCATACATTACTCACTCTCTGGATCTAGTTATCGTATCTCTTGATGTCTAAATAACCTATTCAGATATACATTTATAAAGTACTGGTCGATATTTTACTATAATAACGAAGAACCTCACAACTAATAATAATATATAATTTCTCGGAACATGGTTTTAAATTCTAAATATCGGCAGTAGCTCCCATCAGATTCCAATTTCTCAAAATCGCTGTGAAGCATATAAATCTGTAAAATATTATTATGGTAATAACATCTAAGACAATCAAACATTATATAAATGGATGCTGATATTCCAGGCATCGGTTAAAAGATTATTTTAGTTCCCCGTCGGAATTATCAGTTATAAATACTCGTCATAGTGTCCAGAGGTAGTAAGACAAGACTGAAATCTATGTGAGTTAGTACTTAATTAATTTTGAGACCTCTATGGTCGGATAATATCGACCACTTCTGAACAATATTGAACTTTCTATCATTAACATTCATTTCATTCAATTCATTTTATTAAAAAAATTGAACCACTATTTTAAACGAAAATTGCCCAAATTTATCGGGTTTATTAAAATGATCTCCTAATTATTTTGAATCTGTTTAAAGTTTTATTTAATTTGGATATATCTAAGATTTCCCACCAATATCGAAAATATTATTAACAAGTCCACAAATGTTTATTCTTTTTAAAATAACAAAAAAATTTAGGCGCTAGCGAACAATAAAGAAGTGACACTATATAGAGGCATCTAACACTTTTAAAGAGTTTAAATTAAAAAAAAAAATAAATTCTAAAAATAATTTTCACATTCTCCATTTAGAAAACAACAAAACGAGATACAGTTAATTTTAGCTTTGCAGTCATTATTCAAGTTACAGTTATTTTTAATATCTGACATGCTCTCTTTCTTTATAAGATTTATGTACAAAGTTATGCACATACATTTTAATACCCTACAACACAACAGGCGGTCACATATTGCCGATTTAACAATAAATGTTAATATTGTTCTGGAATAGAATTACAAGACCTTGAAAGTTTTTAATGAAACGAAGCATGTGACTTTAGTTTTTTTACAAGAATCTTTACCGAGAGACCTTTAAGGTTCAGAACAAAAGACTTTATTAATATTTTAATGATGGTCACATAGTATTCCATTACATCCATATAATGTCCCTTTACTGAGAATCTATTTTAAATTTTTATTAATTCCGAAATATCGATATCTTTACATGATACAAATTTCAGTCTTCTAATACAAAAGAACGCTAAACAAAACTGAAGAACCCGTTAAGTCATAGTTCTACTTTATATTGACAACATTTTCGCCCTAAAATTTCGAGCATTTCCTTTCAAATCGTTAAAGTGTTAAACCAACCGATCCAAACAGTTATAAACCTTTTCATATTTCATCAAATAGTGAAATTTCCTTAAGCCCTGTTTAACCTTCCAATTTGACAAAAACAACAGATCCAAACTTGTATAAATATTATTTTAGCCTTTGGTGCCGTGTTGGACCGATCTCTTTAAGAGTTTTTGGCCTTTTATAGATATTTATCTCACAAGTAAAATAAAAATTTAGCAAAAACATCTTTTTAAAAATAAGAAGTCTTTGACTTTAGCAAGCCTCCAAATCCATATTTATCCATATTTTGATTTAATTTTTCGACAATTTTTAACTCAATATGTTCACTATATAATGGCATTGAGATTTTGGAAATCGGTGATAGCAAATAAATACAAAGACTTAAAACTATTGGAATATGTAGGGTATTGTAAAAATAATGTTATCGCCACCTAAATGTATGCTAATGGACTCGTTATCACAGTCTAGGTCAATTAAGCGAATATCCGTCTGGCTGGCTGTCCAGTAACGTTGTAAATATTATAGAGGCCGCAATTTTACAGGCTTCCGGTAGACTATTTATATTTGGGTTTTGCACGAAGCCCTTTGAAATTGATGGTGATCGGTCTAAAGAATGTCTGTGGCACTTCTCAAAATCTAGTGTGTATTGTGATAATATTCCGACAAATTAAGTTTTAAACAATTAAAAATTCTATTCCCAATCTGTCCATATTATTTGGAGGTCCATAATTTTCTGCAGCTCTCAAATAATGCCCACTTTTGAAAATGGCTTGAATCTCACAAAAATATGAACATTTTGATGATAAGATTTTTAATTATAGAGTTTAGTTTAAGTACAAATCATAGACACAATTCTCCGAGGGTCAGTCCATCATTTTTCTCGCCATTGACATGGTAAAGGTTATTGTAGAGTCGGTTTTAACCAATTATTCTACTTTTACCTGTTTATAACTTATTATATCTTTCACGACCACAAGTGGTGTACATGATATATTACCTTTGTCATTCTGTGCGTGACGCTAAGAAGGAATGATCTCACATCCCATAATGTATATATATTCTTGCATCAAATCAAATATCTGTCTGTCTGTCTGTCTGTCTGTCTTTTGTTGGCACGCTCACATGAACAATAATTGACAGAGCTCAGTGAAATTTGGCCTGAGTGTTTGTCTTAGTTCTGATTAGTATTTGAGCAAAATCGGTTTTGTTTATTAAAAGATATAGACTGATATCTGAGGCAACCTCTAAGCTCAATCGAATAACTTTCGTTTTAAAATTGACAATTAAGAATGAAATTTCGACATTATATTCTGTTGTACATATTTCATTATCATTCCAAACTTTTTCAAAATCGGTTCAGTAGAAAAAAGTTATAGTCAAAAACATAACTAATTCTATAACTCATTAATTCTTTCTGTGTTATATTTAAGAAAAACGGTTAAATATTGTATAAGTTAGTGAGTGCATATATGAGGGTGTATGTAGGAATCGTAACATATTTAATTCACATGTATTTGTGGTGGAGGGTATTGAAGATTCAGCATAGCCGAATATAGAATTCTTACTTGTTATATCCACCACCACAAGCGGTCAGGAGGGTATATTAACTTTGTTATTTCGTGTGTAAAGCTATGAAGGAATCATTTGAGATCCCGTATTATGTATATATTCTTGCAGCAAATCAAGATCTGAGTCAATTTAGCTATGACCATCTGTCTGGCCTGGGTATTAGTATTTTAAACCTGCAAAATCGGTTTAATTTAAGACAATTAGAAAAAGATTAAAATAAAATTTCGCCATTATATTAAATTAAATGTACCCCTCGTTGCTATTCCAAAAATGATCAAAATCGGTTCAATGGAAGAGAAAGTTATAGTCAAAAACTTAACTTATTTTATGACTCATTAAGTGTTCCTGCGTTGTATTAAAGAAAAACTTGTATATAGTGTATGGTATATATGTGAGTGTGTATGTATGTGAATTAAATTTACATGCATTTGTGATGGAGGGTATTTAATATTCGGCATAGCCGAATATATAACATTATTACTTGTTTTTATTTTATTTTATTTTTAATAAAAAGCTTAAAAATAAACATTTTTCGCGTATTGAAAAAAGTAGAAGAAAAATGATATAAAAACTAAATAGAAAAAAGGTAATAAAGAAAACCTGAAAGAGAAAAAAATGAATATAAAAGAAAAGAACATGAAAATTAATTCATTATTCTTTTGTATTCAATAAAAACTATTTTTTTTCTAATACTAAAATTGTGGGTGGCTTTGTATGTGAGTAAACACATATGTGTGGTTATACATTATACAAATAACTTACACATACCCACACACAACCACCCACCCACCTACATGCAGAATAAAACAAGCGTTTACTTGCTAAATAATGAGAAAAATACTAATAACAGTACTTTCTATAAAATATTTCCATATAAATATGTATAAGTATTTGTATATGTGTATAAAAGTATTATATATGTGTTATAAAATTTATATTATAAATTGAATGTAATAATTTGTAATAGTATTAGTAATTTTATGCATTTTTTATGTTATAATTTTAGTTGTTGTTGTTGGTTTTGTAGTATTTTTATAAAAATTTTATAACAATAACT
>PYHX02000494.1:26109176-26330469 GCA_004302925.2 Cochliomyia hominivorax
AACTGAAGAAAAAAAAAACATTTCCGTTCACGGGGGTTTCAAATCCAAATAAATGTTTAATCCATTATATGAGCGCATAATCCATTTGTAGGGGAGCTGCCTAAAATATTGAACCAATATAAAATTGCGATCAACCTATGATGGTGTAACTTAAAATCGATTTAATGATGATCGTGGGATCGGCTATTTTTTCATAGCGACGAAATCTATTAAAAATGGTGATAATCAATTACATATATCAAGTATCTGAAGAACATATAGATATTAAAAAAATATATATTTTCGAACAAACTTTTCATGTCAAATTTCAGGAAAATTTGCGGGATTTTTTCTGAAATTACAGCTTAATTTCTTACACAAGAATTTTGTACCTATAAAAATATTAGAACTTGAAGACTCACAATTTTTAACGAAATATTAAGTGAAATGTCAGTTGATGTCAAACATTTATGAAGAGACTAAAATTTTGAAATTTTATTTTTTTAATAAAATTGAACTTAAAAAATTAATCCATCATTAAAGAAATTTAAATTTAAAAGATTCCCAATTTCTATCGCAAAAATGCCCAAAATTTTAATCCGTTTAAATCATGTTAAGCAATTTGACATTTTCACAGAAATAATCACCCTGTAATTAAAAGGAAGAAAATACCTCACATATGATAATTTAAATGTGATTTCAGTTTTGCGATTTTAAAATTTAGGAAAAAAATAAATTTGATTTTAAAAAAGTTTTCCAATTTTGGTAGGATTTCTTTATAAAACAATAAAAAACAAGTAAAAGTTATAGTCAGCCAAGCCAGACAATTTAATACTATTATTAATGGAAGCTATCAAAAATTAATGATCGACCCTCGTATAAATATATTTTTGATTTTGTGCTTAAGAGTGCTGTATAATATGGTATGTGAAATTGAGCGCTTTAAAAGAACTTCTTCTAGAGGGATAATACGGGAGCTAGATGAAATTATCTACCGACCCTCGTAAAATTTCGTACATCGATTTTTGCTTACATTTAACTTAATTTAATAAATTCTTCTCACAATGCTAAGCCCTTCAAAGTGTTAATTTTAAGAGAAATTATATGGAACCTATAAGAAATAATGGACCGATCCTTGTATTATTTGGCACATCATTTAGAATATTATTAAATTAATTTGGGGCAAATTTCATTATAATAGCTTTATATTCAGGACCTTAAAACCCGTGTTTGTTTGTGAACTTGGTGAAATTGTGGACCCATTGTCACCAATTTCAATAGGCATCTTCCTTGTCCCAAAATAATGACACATGCCAAGTGACATCGAGGTATCTTAAAAATAACGACCTGCATGAACCACTACCTACGGTGGTGTAGGGTATAAATATAAAATTCAGTGATCTTATTGCCTCCTTTTTTGGAAAAAATTTTAGAAAAGGAAGATTCAAATTAAGAGATTATATGGTTATTGCTTCTTAGATATTAACATATGTTAATGAAAACGATGATGAAATTTTGAACCTTTTCCAAAAACCTTTCCATTGATGTTTAAATAGTTCTTTCTGTCACTTTGCTCGAACGGATAGTCCATATCCATTTTAAATCTACAACACTTTTGACCACATTGTTTGTTTAACAAGAGTCCAATGCCTCTCCACTGGCCTTATTAACGGGCAGCTTGGTGTATTTGCCTCTCCTGATACAAATACGACGTTATAGTTCTTGTAACACTCAATTACTTTTTTGCAATAGTAAAAGGATGATAAGTCAGGTCAACAAAAAAAGTTGACACATTAAGAAGTCTTATGGAAACAGCCTTTTTTGTAATCAATCATTTTGAAATTCTCTTCTTCTTCTATTCAAAAAACCGAAACCAAAAACGGATTAACCGGTTCTTTTGCATTTCATGACCGGTTGCGAGTAATTTCTATTGACAAACTATTCGAAATGCGTTTTTCGGTTAACCGGTTTTTACAAAGAGCATATTCATCTGCATTTTTGTGAATTCCGCCATAAGCGAGAATATATCCGGGTGAAACGCAAGCTTTTATACTCTTAATTTTTTTGAAAAATTCAATAGAACGTTTCTAATTTTATAAATTTTTTATATAAAATTATTCCATATACAATTTGCAATATATTATTAATAAACTATTTAATGTTGATATACATTTAACGAGACTTCCTTTTAAGAAGTACATCATATAACTTCCGTAACGGCACATTTAGTAATTTCCTTTTTACTTCCGTTCAAAAATTTTATTTTTACTCAATTTCAAATATCTTCAACAAATTGTGGTTTTTAATATTTTTTTGCACAAATTAAAGTGATTTTCTAAGTAGATCTTTTATGTTTATTTTATTTCTTTTAAATATAAATAAAATTTTTATTTTTTGAACTACAGACACAAAACTTGTAATTGTCTAAAAAACATCGAAACACAAGGGGATAATGTAGTATGTAGTTTTGAATGACAGTATAAATGTAATAACCCAGTGAATAATTGAATTAAGAAAACTTCTAGAAATTTATAACGACTTTCTATTAATAAATGAGATCTTGGCGAATCAATATACTGGTGATGACCCCTCGCGAGAAATGGAACGTTTTAAGGAATTTAAAGGTCATAAACAGAGCACGAAAATTAAATTCAAATTTTCTAATAAATATTCTTGCTGTCAAATGGTTGACGAAATAAATTTTCTGGGAGTTTTTCGCATCTTCCAGATCAAAAATTTTATTTTGCTTATGCTCGAGCAGTCAATATTTCCCAAAAGGTTCTTGGTATGACAAGCAGTATGCAGTTGTGACAAAAGAAACCAATTATTTGTTATATGGACTGAAATTAACATCAAGGAATATTTAGAAAGAAGGCTGCTTCCATTCATAAGACTTCTTAATGTTTTCACTTATTTCTGGCCAGTCTTAGCAGTAAACAAGCCCGTCAATGGTACAAAATCAATAATCTTTCAAATTTCCGGGAGCTAAGATCAGTAGGGATATTGAGCTCTTGTTAAGAATTTTTCAATCTTACTCCTTATATACACAGATGTTTTTGTCTTTCTGAATGACCTAAATTTTTAAATAATAATTCCACTTTTGCTGGGATATTGTCAATAAATAAATGCACATTAAATGCAGTTGTTTTTATTTAGTTGATATAAGCATTTGTGTTTATATGTCTTCCTGTCTATTCTGGTCTACCAGATGCCTTTTATGTTCATCAGTTTTATGTGTAAACAAGTGTTTTCCTTAAACTCAGCAAACAATAAGGATTTTTCCACAACTACAAATGTTTAACTCAAAGGAGACATTTTCTATGATCCCATTAAGAATAAATATCCGTGCATTAAATCGTAAACTGAGTCGATTAACGTTGTCACTTTGTTCGTACAATTTGGTTTTCAATTTGCATTTAAAATCTACTATACTTTTGGACATCTCTTTTGTGTTCTTCAATTCCTTTTGAACAGGAGTCCAATATCACTCAATTAACATTAGCTGCAGACAGTTTGGAGGATTCAACTCTCTTGGTACAAAAACTATATTATTGTTCTTGTACCACTCAAGGCCTTGTTTACTATTGTAACAGGATGCCTAGTCGGGAAGCAAATATGCGAACACATTTTGATGTCCTATAAATGGAGGGAATCTTGCAATATGTGTTGCTGCAACTGCATATTGCTTCCCATATCAAAAACTTTGTGGGACATTTTGACTGCTTTTAGGTATTAGACCTTTCTTCAACATACCCTGTAGCATCAGTAAGAGGAAATTTTTGATTGGGAAGTTGCGAAAAACCTGTTAGATCAAGTGTTTATCATCCATTTTGCAGTAAGAATATGCTCTGTTTTTGACCTCCTATTTTTTTAGCAGCGTTCTTGTCGGGTACCTTTTGAGTCTTGTATGGTTTTAAACCTGCAATACCTTTAATAATTTGAACCAAATAGCCCAACTATTTGGGAGCTCTTCTGCTTTTTATTTTTATGGATTTAGAAACGTCATGTGACCATTTCTTCTACCTGAATCAGGTTTTCTATCAATGAACAAGTTCTCTCGGTACTGTTTAATAACATTGGAAATAGTTTGTCGGCAGATTTTTGAATGCTTCGCCAACTTTTAGTACCAAGGACCAAGTTGGGTAAAGTATTTAACGAAAAACATGTTTTAAGATTTTTTCAATATCAGTCTTTAAATCCGAAAGTATTATACCGATCTTGTTTGAAAATTGATATGAACCATTTTTCTGTTTGTAAAAAAAGTTCATTTTTGTATTTTTTACGAAGAATTGTCATCACATATTTAATTCACTTTTCTTGAAAACGTAAATAAAGTTTATATTTTTCCAAAAACTTCATTACACAAAATGTTTTAATTTCGAAGACCTCATGGGGCTAAGTGTAGACACTCTCGAATTTAACCTTCTTTTTAAACAAAATTTTTAATTTAGCCTTTGTGTTCTAAAATCCCAATGCCGGATGTTTTGAACAGAATATGGTTTTGGAAACCACAAGGCGTCAGTAATCATTGGGTAGTGACTCTTTCTATACTCCTCCGTTATTATTATTTTACATTACATCCAAAACCATCCAGCCGATCAAAATAACAGACTCATAGGAGCTCATATGATACATCATTATCCATTATGACATGTTTTTACTCCTTAAGCTTTCTTAACAGACCTTTAAATTGCACCAAAAATCCATAAAATCTGTACAGTGTACATTTCCAATATAAAATGCTTGTTGGGTTATTGTACATTACGCATTATGGTACTAAATGTTCATGTGACCCTTTAAGTTTTTCTTGTTATTACACTTAAGTTAATATGAATGAGTGAATGAATGAATGACTGAATGAATGTTAAAATCTAATAGTCTGCATTAAAAAATACATGCACTAGAGGGATTAGAGTAAAGTAGAAATAGAAAAAAAGACAATATGAACAGATATTAACATCTGAAAGAAAATTCAAAATATTATGAAAAATATAAATATGCATTTTTGTATTGTAAATACGTGTATATATGTAAGCATATTTGCATATGTATCTGACAATTTGTGTATGTTTGTGTAAATCACACAAATTTAGCAGAGAATTAAAAGAATACATTAAATGAAATAGGGAGCACCATAAATTGTATATGGATATAGTGTGTTCACTCACACACTTGCTGTAAGATGGTCATAACTAAAAAAGTTATTTTTTGACATCAAAAAAATATTTTGGAATTCTAGAATAAAAACTAGAAATTTGATTATTTTTTCACACTTATGGGATCAGAATAATTGAAAAAACACTAAAACCACTGTGCACCAAATATAATGATTTATTTAAAATAAAGATCAATAAATTATGTCCTCTTTGATATAGAAAAAAATGTTTGGTTAATAAAAGATCCTGCTAACTATCCACAACCGACGTTAAGTCCAAACTAATGTTGTTGGAGTTATAACGATTTTGCAGTGGAATTATCTAGTTGTGTCCATGTTTTATGGACAAGTGCATACACGTGTGTTCTTTATTTTTTAAATCTTAAAGTTTTAACGTTTTCATAGATACCAAATACGTGTTGAAAATCCAATCCAGAATAGGAATTTCTTTCTATATAGTTCATTGGCTGCAAAATCGTTATAACTCAGATTTTTGTACAGATTTAAAGGGTCTATCTATGAACAAAATTTCTTTTATCCCAACTGATAAATGAATTTTTGGCGAATTTCAACAATCATAATACCCAATACGGTAAATTTTGGAGGGTTCCCGATTAAGCCTATAACCAGATACAGTACTGTACTGCAACTCAGTAACACCTCTCAACTCTAAACATGTGAAATTTTATTAAGTTATCTCAAACAGTTACAGCACTGTGTATCATGAATGCATATTTTGCGAATTTTCAAAATTTTCATGCTCGAGATGACCAACTTTAGAAAGCGAACCAGTGCTTCCCTTAACAACTGTAAACCTGTGCTTCTACAGATCAACTTGAAAAGAACTTAATTCAAATAATGTAAAATTTTATTCAGATATCTTTTATGATTCAAAAGTTATAGAATTATTTTCCAAAAGAAACAAAAGTTTTTCATTTTGTCAACAAATCGATTTCGATTTTGCAAAATAGTCATACCACACTTGTGACTCTTTTAACAGTTCATTCTTCTTCAACTCTGATTAGTTGTTGAGTGTTTATACTTAAATGCTAAAAGTATACACACGAGTATTTATTTATGTGTATGTATTCATATATGTATTTTTATACCCTCCACCACCACAAGTGGTGAGGGTATATTAAGTTTGTCATTCTGTATGTAACGCCAAGAAGGAATCATCTCAGACCCAACAATGTATATATATTATTGCATCAAATCAAAAACTGAGTCGATTTAGCTATGTCCGTCTGTCCGTCTGTCTGTCTGTCTGTCTGTTGGAAACATTCTCACGCCTAGAATAATTGACCGAATTCAATTAAACTTGGCCACATTATTTGTTATTGTCCTAAGCAGTTTGCTATTTAAAACCAGCTATATCGGTTTATAAGCAAGGAAGTTATAGACCGATATCTGAAACAACCTCAAAATTTCAAAAATGAACTCTTATAATTTCTTCTAAAAATGTAATTGGACTAAAACAAAAAATTAATTTTAGCATACAATTACACGTGCTTCATCATCGTGCCAAAAATTATCAAAATCTGATTAACCGGAAAAAAGTTATAGGCTATAATATGCAAAATTTTGATACACCCCAAACTCTTTGTGTCATATGGACCGCAATTTTTAAGATAATTTACTGAAATTTGTCACAACTAATTTTTAAACCATTCTTAATATATGTTATAAATTTTATTAACATTGGTCCATATTTTGATATAGCTCCCATATAACGCCATTTCCCGGAATATGATTTATAGCTCATAAAACTCTTAAATTGGAACCAATTCTATTGAAATTTGGCACAACTTATTTCCTAGCCATTTTAAATATATGTTATAAATTATATTAAGATGGGTCCATATTTTGATATAGCTCCCATATAAGGACTTTCCCGGAATATGATTTATAGCTTATAAAACTTTTAAATTGGAACTAATTCTTTTGAAATTTGGCACAATTATTGTTTCAACTATTTTAAATATATATTGTGAATTTTATTAATATGGATCCATATTTTGATATAGCTCCCATATAAGGCCCCTTCCCGGAATTTGATTTATAGCTCATAAAACTCTTAAATTGGAACCAATTCTATTGAAATTTGGCACAAATAATTCTTTAACCATTTTAAATATATACTATAAATTTTATTCACATGGGTCCGTATTTTGATATAGCTCCCATATAAGGCCCCTTCCCGGAATGTGATTTATAGCTCATAAAACTCTTTAATTTGAACCAATTCTTTTGAAATTTGGCACAATTAATCTCTTAATTATTTTAAATATATACTATAAATTTTATTCATATGGGTCCGTATTTTGATATGGCTCCCATATAAGGCCCCTTCCCGGAATGTGATTTATAGCTCATAAAACTCTTAAATTTGAACCAATTCTTTTGAAATTTGGCACAATTATTGTTTTAAATATTTTAAATATATACTATAAATTTTATTTACATGGGTCCATATTTTGATATAGCTCCCATATAAGGCCTCTTCCCGGAATATGATTTATAGCTTATAAAACTTTTAAATTTGAACCAATTCTATTGAAATTTGGCACAACTAATTTTCTAGCTATTTTAAATATATGTTGTAAACTTTATTAAAATGGGTCCATATTATGATATAGCTCCATTATAACGCCCCTTCTCGAGTAAATAAAGACCAATTCTACTGAAAGTCGACACAATTATTTTGCTAACTGTTCTGAAGATATTATATTAATTTGCCCTGTATCGGTCCAAATTTTCCTATAGCTCCCTTATAACGGGATTTTCCGGAAAACGGATTAGAGTTTATAAAACATTTAAATAAAGATCAATTCCATTAAAATTTAGCACAATGATTTTTCTAACTATAATCAAAGTATATTATAAATATGAACAATCTTGGTCCAAACTTCGGGAAGGGGTCTTATATGGGAGCTACATATAAGACCCCTTCCCGGAAAATAGTTTTGAGCTTATAACAAGCATATTTTTTGTTTTTATACGCTCCACAGTACAAGTGGTAGAGAGAGAATATTAACTTTGTCATTCTGTGTGTAACGCTAAGAATGAATTATTTCAGACCCCATAATGTATATATTCTTGCATCAAGTCAAAATCTCAATCGATTTTCGTCAATCTCTTTGTCTGCTCACATCCGCAAAAATTAACAGAGCTCAATGAAAATTGGTAGAAAAAAGGCAGTTAATAGAAAAATTTTATAGCATAAATTGTAACTAATTTTATGACTAATTAAGTATTTCTGTGTTATATACATTTGTGAGTATATGTGTGTCTATGGAACCTAACGTATTAACTTTACACGAATTTGTGGTGGAGGGTATTTAAGATTCAGCATAGCCGAATATAGAATTCTTACTTGTTTAATTTTAATATAAAAGAAAAATATAAAAAAATCAACAACAACAACAATAATAATAGTAAAATGTTGGTTAAATAACAACAAAAAAATCTAAAATTAAATATATGTTAAAATAAACAAACAACAACAACAAAAATAAGTTGTAAACAATAATTTTTACAAACACATGAATTAATATATACACTTCACCACCACAAGTGGTAAAGAGAGTATATTAATTTTGTCACTCCGTGTGTAACGCTAAGAAGGAATCATCTTAGACCCCATTTTGTATATATATTCTTGCATTAAATCAAAATCAATAAATCAGAATCAATTTAGCTATGTATGTATGTTCGTCTGTCTGTTGTCATGCTCATGTCCGCAAAAAATTGAACGTTATGTTTTTGGCTAAAACTTTTTCTACTGAACAGATTGTGATGAGGTGCATGAGGAGTGAGATCAAAAAATGTTAATGTTATAAAACAATATTGAGAGAACTTGTTCGTTAATAGAGAACCTGGTTGAGATAGAAGGGATGCATACGATACATCTTTAGGCAAAGAAAATAGAAAGCATTTTAAAAAGAACTCCCAAAGCAGTCCGATAGGAAAGCAGTCCGATTAGCTCAGTTTTCGAAATATTTGGTACGAAAACTCAAAGCTTATTCAGGTTTAAAAACATACAAGACTCAAACAGTTTCTGACAGGAACTCTGCTTAAAATTTAGATGCCCAAACAGAGCTCGGAAATTGAAGTAAAATTTTCTGTAAACAAAAACATTATTGCTGCAAATTGGATAGCGAAACGTTTTTCGCAACTTTCTGTTCCAAAAAAATTTTAAAACCTAAAAGCAAAATTTCCAAGCGATATGCAAATGCGGTAAAAGGAGCCAATCATTGATTACATAGGACTGTACAAATACCGAAATTTAGGCTTTGAGTGGTACAAGAACCATAAGAGAGACCAAATCTTCGAAACTGCCCTGAGTTAAGGCCAGTGGGGAGATATTGGATTCTTGTTAAGATAGAATTGAAGATCAAAAAAAGGTCTCGAAAAATGTGGTAGATTTTAAACGGAGATATACAACCTGCTTGAGCAAAGTGACAGAAATCAAATAAAATAATAAAACTGTTAGTTTAGTGGTTTCGCTTTAATGTATGTTAAGAATTTTTCGATCTTACACTTTATGTAACAAATTTGTACATCTCATGTAGAAGATTTCTCTCTTTAATATTCTTTTTTTTAATAAAATCAGCCATTAAAATGAATGACTGGTTCTTCCGAGTATATGTTACCATATTGAATTGTTTTTATATGGAGGCCTTTTTCCGGAATTGGTGTTTAAGCTGAGGAACGAAGAATTAGTTATTTGGTGCAATGTCTTCAAATCATTCTAATTTTCGCATATTGTAAATGGTGGAGGCTCTATTAGATTCGGCACAGTACATTGCCTTGTAATCCAACTTTGTTATTCCGTGTGTAACGCTAAGAAAGAATCATATCAGACCTAATAATGTATATATATTCTTGCATCAAATCAAAGTCTGAATCGATTTAGCCATGTCAGTCTGCCTCTCTGCCTGCCTGTTTTTCTGTTGTTGACATCCGTAATAATTGACAGAGTTCAATGAAATTTGGCCTGAGTATTTGTTATAGTCCTGAGAAGTTTCCTGCTTAAACCAGTAAAATCGGTTCAATATATTAAAAGATATTGACCGATATCTGAGATAACTTCTAAGTTCAAGCAATGAACTTTTCTAAAATTGTCAATTATAAATCGATAATCGACAGAATTGAATCTTGTCATAATATTGAGTTTAATATTGATTGATATTCCAAAAATTATCAAAATCGGTTCATTCAAAAACGTGTTCAAAAATATAAATAATTTTATGAAAAAAGAAAATTAATAATAATTTAAATATTTAAAAATCATATTTCAAATAAAATTTAATAATTTAAATGTGTTTAAGTGAAAACAACAAAAAACAGAAATCTATTGAGAAATATAAATAAAACAACAACAAAAAATCAGTACCAAAATGTTGGAAACTTGTACCCTGGGAGGGTTAACAGAAGTGAAGTTGAATATAAATTAAGAGTAAAGTTAAAATGTGTGTATGTGTTTAAAACAGGAAACGGAAACAACGAAAGATTTTTATGCACAAATATTTTAATAAAAATTAAAAAAAACAAGTAAGAATTCTATATTCGGCTATGCTGAATCTTAAATACCCTCCACCACAAATTCGTGTAAAGTTAATACGTTAGGTTCCATAGACACACATATACTCACAAATGTATATAACACAGAAATACTTAATTAGTCATAAAATTAGTTACAATTTATGCTATAAAATTTTTCTATTAACTGCCTTTTTTCTACCAATTTTCATTGAGCTCTGTTAATTTTTGCGGATGTGAGCAGACAAAGAGATTGACGAAAATCGATTGAGATTTTGACTTGATGCAAGAATATATACATTATGGGGTCTGAAATAATTCATTCTTAGCGTTACACACAGAATGACAAAGTTAATATTCTCTCTCTACCACTTGTACTGTGGAGCGTATAAAAACAAAAAATATGCTTGTTATAAGCTCAAAACTATTTTCCGGGAAGGGGTCTTATATGTAGCTCCCATATAAGACCCCTTCCCGAAGTTTGAACCAAGATTGTTCATATTTATAATATACTTTGATTATAGTTAGAAAAATCATTGTGCTAAATTTTAATGGAATTGATCTTTATTTAAATGTTTTATAAACTCTAATCCGTTTTCCGGAAAATCCCGTTATAAGGGAGCTATAGGAAAATTTGGACCGATACAGGGCAAATTAATATAATATCTTCAGAACAGTTAGCAAAATAATTGTGTCGACTTTCAGTAGAATTGGTCTTTATTTACTCGAGAAGGGGCGTTATAATGGAGCTATATCATAATATGGACCCATTTTAATAAAGTTTACAACATATATTTAAAATAGCTAGAAAATTAGTTGTGCCAAATTTCAATATAATTGGTTCAAATTTAAAAGTTTTATAAGCTATAAATCATATTCCGGGAAGAGGCCTTATATGGGAGCTATATCAAAATATGGACCCATGTAAATAAAATTTATAGTATATATTTAAAATAATTAAGAGATTAATTGTGCCAAATTTCAAAAGAATTGGTTCAAATTAAAGAGTTTTATGAGCTATAAATCACATTCCGGGAAGGGGCCTTATATGGGAGCTATATCAAAATACGGACCCATGTGAATAAAATTTATAGTATATATTTAAAATGGTTAAAAAATTATTTGTGCCAAATTTCAATAGAAATGGTTCCAATTTAAGAGTTTTATGAGCTATAAATCAAATTCCGGGAAGGGGCCTTATATGGGAGCTATATCAATATATGGATCCATATTAATAGAATTCACAATATATATTTAAAATAGTTGAAACAATAATTGTGCCAAATTTCAAAAGAATTAGTTCAAATTTAAAAGTTTTATAAGCTATAAATCATATTCCGGGAAAGTCCTTATATGGGAGCTATATCAAAATATGGACCCATCTTAATATAATTTATAACATATATTTAAAATGGCTAGGAAATAAGTTGTGCCAAATTTCAATAGAATTGGTTCCAATTTAAGAGTTTTATGAGCTATAAATCATATTCCGGGAAATGGCGTTATATGGGAGCTATATCAAAATATGGACCAATGTTAATAAAATTTATAACATATATTAAGAATGGTTTAAAAATTAGTTGCGACAAATTTCAGTAAATTATCTTAAAAATTGCGGTCCATATGACACAAAGAGTTTGGGGTGTATCAAAATTTTGCATATTATAGCCTATAACTTTTTTCCGGTTAATCAGATTTTGATAATTTTTGGCACGATGATGAAGCACGTGTAATTGTATGCTAAAATTAATTTTTTGTTTTAGTCCAATTACATTTTTAGAAGAAATTATAAGAGTTCATTTTTTAAATTTTGAGGTTGTTTCAGATATCGGTCTATAACTTCCTTGCTTATAAACCGATATAGCTGGTTTTAAATAGCAAACTGCTTAGGACAATAACAAATAATGTGGCCAAGTTTTATTGAATTCGGTCAATTATTCTAGGCGTGAGAATGTTTCCAACAGACAGACAGACAGACAGACGGACATAGCTAAATCGACTCAGTTTTTGATTTGATGCAATAATATATATACATTGTTGGGTCTGAGATGATTCCTTCTTGGCGTTACATACAGAATGACAAACTTAATATACCCTCACCACTTGTGGTGGTGGAGGGTATAAAAACAAGTAAGACTGCTATATTCGACTATATCGAATCTTCAATACCCTCCACCACAAATTCGTGTGAAGTTAATGCGTTCGATTCAATATATATACATTTACACACACATATACTCACAAACGTTACATTATACAAATACTTTTCATAAATATAACACAGAAACACTTAATAATAATCTGGATAAAACTTTTTTCCTACTGAACCGATTTTGATAATTTTTGGAATAAAAATTAAGTTCATATAACTTAATATTATGACAAAATTTTAATTTAACGACTAAATGTAGACAATTTTACGAAAATTGAACTTAGAAATTGATATCGGCTTGAACTTAGAAATTGATATCGGTCTATAATTTTTAATATACAGAACCGATTTTGCTGGTTTTAAATAGGAAACTTCTCAGGAACAAGTGAATACTTAGGGCGAATTTGAATTCTGTCAGTTGTATTTGTATTTGTATTTTTTTTGTGAATGTGACCGTGCCAAAAACAGACAGTCCAACAGACTCAGATTTTGATTTGATGCAAGATTATATGTACATTATGGGGTCTGAGATAATTCCTTCTTTGCCTTATACATGGAATGACAAAGTTCATATACCCTCTTAACCACTTGTGGTGGTGAAGGGTATAAAAAATAAATAAATTTAAAGATCAAGTGTAAAATTATTTCTAAAAATTATCGGTAATGTGATATGGTGTCTAAGGGCATATCCCTTTTGTTTTAAAATTCATCTAAATTGTTTTACATTTATGACTTTTACTGATTAAAATCTATATGGAATAATTACCCAGTCTTAACCAATTTCAATGGGCTTCGTATAATACTACGTTCCAAAATTGTATTAAGGTGTCTTTAAGTCTGTGACCCACATTCCGATCACAAGATTTTTATCGACAGCCAAACGGTATTTATTGTTATTATTTTTAAATAATCCGATAGTATTTTGGTACTTTTTTGAAATTTCCCCATTCATCCCCAAATTTTAATAATAAATTCTAAAATTTTAATTACATTCGGATTTAATAAAAATTCCAATTTCAAACTTTTTTAGAAATTCGAAAGTTGAAGGATAAAAAAATTGTCTATATCTGGATATATAAAAGTACTTTATTCAAGTTGTGGACAAATGATTCAAATATTTTATTATAGAGGCACAATACAATTATAATTTTTTTTGGAAGGAATACTTATGGGACAGATAAAAGTACCACAAAAAATTACTTTCATGCATTAAAATAATCTGAGTATTCAAAGTCAAAAGGTACAAAAAATGGTACCTTGGGACTATTTTGAATTTTTTGTAATAATTAAGTTAAATTATGGATAACGTAATATGTAGTCCTAATAAGTAATTGATGGATTTTGTGGTCATTTTTTGAATTATCTGATGTTACTTTTGGGTTTTGCATAAAAATTAATGAAGAAAATAAATTGGATATAACTCGAAATTTATGGTACTTTTGGTTCTTGCAAAGATACTTTTTCTACAATTGGTAAAAATTGATTTTACACATGGAATTAAAAAACGTTGTTCGAAATATATAAAAATGAACCAAAAGGGGATTTTTTTGGTACTGCATGAAATTTTAATGGTACTTTTTTCAATACTTTAACTGAAACTATAAATACTAATCATGTGTGCATAATTTTTTAGAGAGAAAGACCCCGATAGGTACAAAATATATTTTGTCTTATACAATTATGTTACAAATATATTGATTTTTCTTTACTATCGATAGCTCAAGGGAACATTTCCATTAAAAATCAAATTATTCAAATGAGTCTAATGGTGTCAATAAAAATTAACCGATTTTTATAGTTTTCTTTCCATCCCCAATTTTAAATTTCTTTTCCATATATAAATGAATCTGTGTTTGTTTGGGTCTTAAAGGCAGTTAAAATTCTCGACCGATTTAGCTAAACCCAGTATACCCGAATGTAATGTAGGCTATACCTAATTCAGATGGGACCAGGAAGAGGGGAACCCCCATATAAAGCCATATTGATTATCGATTATTTTCGATTATTAAGAACTATAACTGCGAGGGTTTTGAAATTTGGTTACAATCACTTTTTTAAGGTTCTGTTATACTAGCAAAAATGTACGACGAATAGGACCAGGGGGAGCGTTACCCCCGCGTGAATTTTCAAATTGGGTGCCAATCTCTTTTTCAAAGATCTGGTTTTACTAGACAATATGTAGAATAGATAATACCAGGGGGAAGGGTAGCCCCCACACAAAACTAATTTTAATTCTTGAATATCTAAAGAACTCTACAGCAACAATTTTCAAATTTCTACCCATTTACTTTTTTAACGAACTGTTCTAATGGGCAAAATATGGAACGAATAGAAACAAGGTAAGGAAGGAAGGTCGAATTAAAATAAATAAAGGATAACGAATAACTAAAGTACTATTTAAGTCAGAATACATAACAATTACTTTGTCAACGAAGTAATTTACTAGACAAAATTTAGGCAGTTGAAAGGGGTAGCTCCCATGTATTAAAAATGAAGACGATCTTACATAAACCAATTATTATTTATCGAAACTTAAAGTTTCTAAATTTTGGCACTTGCTTAAGAAACGATTCTATTTGAAAAGGTAAGGGGAACTTGGAAAAATTTAAACTTAAAATATGTCGTCATTTGGGAAATCTCTTTCGAGATCTAGAACTGAGAAGTATTTTTGTGCTGCAAAGCGCACCGAGTAAAAGGTAGTTTCATGTAAAATTAATCAATTTAATAAAAAACTAAAAAAATACTGTTAAATATTAATGAAGGTTATTTATACAAAAGTGTTAAAGTGTTAATAATAATTAATTATTATTGTTAATACTTCTATGTATTTTTGTGTTTAATTTAAATATTAATTAACTTATTCAAACATTAACATTTAAACACTGACCTCTAGGAGCAACACTCGCATATTAATAAATAACAAAATGTCCTTAAATATTTAATTCTTTATCGATTTCTAGATCACAATTTATTATCATTATTGAAACACGTCAAACGTATTGAATAAATAAAATATTAATATGAAACTTATTTAATGACAAGACAAAAATATATATAATTTATTACAATTATTTGGTGATTTTGATCAACAAATATTAATAATAAAATGAACAAAGTGTAAATAAAACAAGTAAGAATACACAAACAAAAATATTCTGGTCGAATTTCATTGAACTTTGTTAATTATTGTAGATGTGAGAGTGACAGACGGACATAGCTAAATCGACTCAGATTTTGGTTTGATGCTAGAATACATAAGTAAAAATTGCCAGACTTAAGCTGAAGCTCCAAAAGTCCATACGTCGATGAAGGAAGTCCGCCTTGGTCCTTCACGTCGTCCACCACTCTTTCTTTAATTTCCAACATCTTGTGTGAATCGAAATGATAATCTGGAAGTGGTAGTCTATATACTGGCATACATGAAAACATACATTCCAAGATATTTGTCTTGAGTCGCACATTTGATCATAGCAGAGAAAATAAATGCGTTACGATCATAAGAAAATATGCACTAGAACATGCAACAACACTTCGAATGATCGCCTTACATACATCACTTATGCCATCAGACTGGCATTCAACAAGGATAAGCAGATCAGCAGAATATCCATTATTAGGTTCCAAATAAAGGAACCATAGATAGAACTCAGGGGGCCAACACGTAAAACATACTTCCCTACTGAGTCGCTGTCACCTACCACGCAAGCTTTCATGTCCATGAAATAACTTCCCTAGAACTCTAGTGTCCTGTCTTTCCCTAAACCAAACTGAAACTCAAAACATCGTCGTTTTGACTTTGTTTTCTACGATATATCGTTATTCTTTATAAAGCCTCGATATTGGTTCATCATCCAATTAAAAAACATTAGTAGAATCATACCACGAGCGAATTCACAAAGACCAGCTTCACGTGTTGGGGAACGGGTAATACCAACAACATACAGCGATTTTCTAGTTGTGACTCGGTAAATATTGTTCGCAAATTCCGAATTATCCAAGATTGTAGTATCAAACATCTGCCTAATCAGAGATGAGAAATCAATCGGTGGAGAAAAAGATAAGAAAGTGACTGATTCCCTGAAATAAAAAAGAATATTTCTCATCCATTTAGTAGACTTAGGAAGAAACAAGAAAGTGAGTTGTGGTTCAAGCTTCGAAAGACTACTTTTAACTCGATGAATGTTGTGTTGTGAAATTGCTTATCTATAGCGACCATATTAAGCCCACAAAGTCAAAGATACTGAGAAAGGGAAAGTCTAAAATGTAAAAAAACATATTCCGACTTAAATATCTCTATAAAGCTTTCTATATACAATATTTCTTTTGTCTGATATTATGAATTAATATTTGGTAAATTTTCAAATAATCAACATGCCCGAGTGACCAGCTTAGGTAAGCGGACTGGAGGCCGGTAATTCAAATCAACTAGAGTTGAAAGTTATAAAATTATTAAAAAAAGCGTACCGCTGTGAGACGGACATACGAACACACACATATTTAAAACATCTGAAGTATTTTAATGCAATAATATATATTACGCTTTTAAATGATTCCTTTCTTGCGATACACAAGAAAGTTATATAACCGTATTATACTGACAAAGTAATTAACAATGATTCACTAGGAAAGCACTCATTTGCCGAGTTATATTTGTTAAATGAGGATATAAAAATATATTAAATTTCTTTATAATTAAACAAATATTTTTTCCAAATATTTATTATTCACTCATTCATTCCTTTTGTTATATAATTATTTATGACATTTTGTTTAATTATAATATTTGCCACCACTGTTACTCTACATCTTCATTCATAATTATTTAACTGAAATTCTTGTGAAGGGTGTCTGAAACCATACATTTTAATTATACACACACAAGTGGTAACTTTTTCATTCCGTATATTACGCTTAAAAGGTATTATATAAGACTCAATAGTGTATATGTATTCTTGCATCAAAACAAAATCTGGCTCAATTTAGCTATGTCCGTCTGTCTGTCCGTACGTCTTTCACGTTCACATCCACAACAATTGAGAGAGCTCCACCACCACAAATGGTAAAGAGGATATATTTACGTTGTAATTCCGTGTGTAATGCTAAGATGGAATCATCTAGGACTTAATAGTGTATCATTATTCATTCTTGCATAATAGAGTTCGTTCGAGTCGTATCATAGAATATTAGGAATTAAGATATAAAGTAGTGGGAAACCATTCCCGAACTTTTTGAAATTCAACTGAACATAGTCGAGTAAATTATGAAGTCCGATCAGAGACTTAGATCTAGTACTATGGGAATTGGATGGCCTTGGTTTGATTCGTAGTGATTGTTGCTTAGACCAAAATCACGAGAGGTTCTTTATTTAAGGTTCGGCGTGGAGTTTAGTTTCTAAACGTGCGCCGCAGCCCAAAAAATCGGTTGGTGTTTGTATAATAACCGCTCCATGTGAACAGAGATACTCATGCTAAATACTCCACTATTGAGCATATGTGTAGAACGCTCACATTTATTTGCGCATCTTCTAATGATGTATCCAAGTTTGGAGTCATATGACTCTGCTCCTTCAAATGTTGCTGTCTGAAATTACATCTTAAGTAATGACTATTTTGTTTTTAACCATTTTAATTTCTAACATTTTCCAAAAAAGAGCATAATTATAGTATAAATAAATTAAAATTTTAAACACCCTTTTCACATTAAACATTAGAACGCCCCAACAATGTTTCCACAATCTTTTCTATTTGTTAGTTTACATATCACAAACACATACTTAATAAATAATGAACAAGTGTCCCATTATCGGTATAAATATTCTATAAGTTTAAACTTAAATTAATGGTCTATTAAATATATCAGACCATTCAATAAACTATAAACACTTATTGTGCCCCGTTAATTACATTCTTGTATTCACATATACATATGCATGTATTAGGGGGCTACACATACTCATGTAATATAAATAAATATGACATAAGTGTTGCCATATGTTATGATTATAAAATCAAATCAATTGGGGTTAAAATGTATTCTTAAACAAGACTAAGAAGACCAAGATGAGATCTTTTATTAAAATTAAAAAAGTGAAATGGAAATAAATATTTTGTATGGGTAACAAAAATGCTTTAGAATTTCAGTACAGAGGCAAACGAATTAAAGTTTTGTATTAGATTCAATATGACTTCCTGAGTTGATTTACGTTCGTCATTTTGACTGGTTCTCCATATACCATTTATATAAAACTACAAATCGCAATTTGGAAGTTCATAATAAAATTTCACGTAGGCCAAAACCTGTTGAAATTGGGACTGGTCCATTATTTTATATAGCACCCACGAAAAATACTCACCCTGAATTGGGGTTTTAGCTCAAAAAAGTTCTAAAAATGAAAAGATTTTTACAAAATTTAGAATCTCTAAGTATTAAATTAATTTCAATCCTTTTTTAATAATATTTGGACCATAATCGTTTTCGGCTCCCATGCTTCCGGCCATTACTTCAAAATTCTCTACTGTCAAAATTTAAATGTTAGGACCCATCATTTCCAAACTAGTCATTCGATAATCTAAAAAGGGCTACCACTTTTCAGTTAAATATTGCCCCGAGCAGTAATTTTAACATGTGTTTGTCTTAAGTGTAACCTAAAGTTTCTCTCTTTTGAAGTATCTTCACGATACAAAATGCATAACATACACACTGCATCACTAGAATATATCCTGTTGCGATAAAATGGTTGATCATATTGTAACTAATAACTTTACTAACTCCATTGTGGTTGCGGGGAAAGATTGCTTGCAAACACAAAATGGTACCGGTGAAGTATATCATGTGGGTTCTAAACGTTTTTCATTGTCTCCCTGAGATAAACTCAGTTGGACGAATTAAGGTTTATGATCTGCTCTATCCAAAGGGAATTTTGTTGTCTTTTATTATCACAAAAACACTTTAGAAAATATAAATGTATGTACAGTGTAGAGATGATACAGTGATTGGTAAATCAATAGTGACTACAGTGACTCTCTTATTTGTTGCATACTCAAATGTATTTGTTTCTATTTTGAACCAGAAATATTACTTAAAGGTAATGGTGATCCTAAATTTGCTAAAAATCTAGAAAGAAAATTATCCGTTTCTTTTGTGTAAACTCTAATAGAGACTCCCTTGTTCAAAGAAAACAATTTCCTCTGTCGTGTTTTGTTGAACCGTTTTGTTTTCCGTGATTTTCATTTTTTTAATAAAAATATTTTTCTTTTCCTTTGAAACACTGAATTCACTGCCACTGTTTTAAAGAACAGTGATTCAAAAATCACTTTCACTTAAAAAATCACGTTATCTCTCATCTCAAGTGCAGTGTGAAACATAAGTTTAGATATTCTAATTGAATAAATATTTCTGTGAATTTGAAGTGATAAATCGCGGAATTGCCAATGCGTTTTCGTATTCTTTTTTAGAGGGTATCTACACTTTTGCAGTTCAATAATACAGTTTTCTTTATTGTTATACAGTATTGTTTTTATGTGTTCATTGTGACAATAGCGCCTCTTCTATTTCTCCATTTCGTTTTCATTCATTAAGGGATTTAATTATTATTAAATACATAAATATAAATTATATTTAAAATTCATCCTGGCAACCCTGCTGCAAAAGTGATACTTGTAAATAAATATCAGCAGAGGAATAACAATAATATTGACCTCCATTTAACCACTACAACAATAATAAATAATTATGAGCCTTCACCAGTATCACCAATAAATGACCAAACAACCGGACACAACAATAAGTCCTTTACAATAAATTAATATTTAATAACATTTACTTATTGTATAATTCAATTTAATGTTAATAAAAATAAATAGAATTTATCAACTGAAATCCATTTAAAATAGAGGGGTGTTTAACATTGGGGGGGGGGGGGGTTTAAATAATATTGAAAAAAATTATAGTTTCCGTAATAAAAAAAAATATTAAATTCAATATTTCAATATTTAATAATTTTAAGTTTAAATAAAATTTTGTGATGAAATATAAACAATGAAATAAATAATAATGAAAAAATCAATAAATGTCAGGAGATTATTTAATTTGTCCTGCACATGCATGCACGGTTATTATTGTACTCAAATGACCTGTTTTAAATTTGATTGCTGTTTTATTTTTTATGTCCGCCATTAACGTCCTAAATGGTGAATATGGATATTTAAAGTCTGTTATTCTAAATGTTACATTTATTATTGGACCTAATTAAATGTTGCAATATTTTAGAATCTTTTCTCGCCAAATTCTCATTTTGAAACGAGGATAGTCGAAGAATGGAATATATATATTAGAAATTATGGGCGTGGCAAGATGTCTAAAACAGATGTTTCATGACATTTAAATCCACTGTGTTATAAAATATTTTAAATTTTAGAGAAATAGAACGTTTGTGAGTCAAAAGTGTTTAAGAAAATTTTGTTATCGAAAGAAAGCTACAAATGTACACTTTTGATCGCTATACATTTAAGATTCTTTTGGACCTTTCTATTGAACATTGGTTCCATTTTAATAAAAGTA
Source organism: Cochliomyia hominivorax (assembly GCA_004302925.2). Classification (NCBI taxonomy): domain Eukaryota; kingdom Metazoa; phylum Arthropoda; class Insecta; order Diptera; family Calliphoridae; genus Cochliomyia; species Cochliomyia hominivorax. The sequence continues at coordinate 26,130,566 of PYHX02000494.1, forward strand.
CTATATTTTGCTTAAAATTTTAGTTTAGTATAATATAACTTTTGGGGGTCATAAAGGGATTAAACAAATTGTGATACCAGAAGAAAGCTATAAGTGGACTTTTTAAACCATATATATTTTAGGAACCATTTTGACCCATCTGTTGAACTTTTGTTTCATTTAAATGAAAGGATTACATCTTACTTGGTCAGTATATAATAAAAGTTTAGTGTAATAGAACTTTTGAAGGTCAAAAGGGGTTAAACAAATTCTGTCATACTGATATATCATTATATATATTTTATTTTAATAGACTTTCGTTCAACTTATCCATGGTAACTTGTTTATAATCAAAAGTGAAACAGAACTTTTGAGGGTCAGTACGGTTCTCAAAATTATTGCTACCAAAAGAAGTACATATTTTTACTTCATGTTTACATTAAAATCTATCTGGATCCTTCTATTGAACACAATTTTTATACTTCAGAGGAATTTTTACCAAATATTTTCTTTTTCTCAAATTTAAGATTAAATTGGAAAATAATTTGTAAAGACTCAAAAATGGCTTACAAATTATATATACTTTAAAACATATTTCGATCCATCTAACATTTTTTGATAGGTTTATTGTAATTTGTGTCCCATTTTTGAAGAATTTTGGAGTCCTATTGAAATTGATCATGACCGGTCTATTATTTAGATAATCTTCATGCAAATAGTTTCCGGGAATGAGATTTTAAGTTGATAAATATAAAAATGTTTTTATAAAATTTTAACCGAAATAAGTGTTATGCCATCACCAATCTATTTGCGAGGTGAGTTAGAGGGTCATCGTTCCATTTTTTACGAAAGTCCCTTCCGAAAATTTTTTTCGTACATCATAAATATTTATTTTAATATAAACAAGATATTTTGAAAATTTATAATTTTTCAGAGAATCAGACCACAACTTCTCATAGCTCTCATATAAGACTCACCGCGGAAAATCAATATAATAAATTTCTGATCAAGTTTTGGACATACAGATTATCAACTTTCATAAAAAATTGTCTATTTTCCATTATTTTGATATTAACATTTATGTGAAAATAATGCGTTCTAAATAATTATGAACTTTAAAATGTTGTTCGAAAATGCGTCTTGTATGGAACCTATAAGAAATAATGGAACGATCTTAGTGAAATTTGTCAAGTTGTTTCAAATTATCACGAGTCTTTTCTTATAGAATTTTTTTTTTTAAATTTAAGACTTTTGATTCTTAAACTTCATTCTCGGGTAACACTTGTATTGGAGAAAATAATAGACTTATCGTCAGCAATATCAGTACGATTCGTCCTTGGACTAAAATAAATATACGTGCAAGATGAATTTTGCCTGTAACGTCTATCGGTATTCTATTTTTCCCGTCAAAACACCTGGTGATGAGATTACCTCCCGGTTATCTTATATATAAAATCATTATCAGTATAACACTAAAGTGAAATCATTCCATATAATTTTCATAAATTTTTATATATTAAATCAGAAGTACAACTGAGATCGTTTCGTCAGATAGAAAATTAAAGAGCGCCATCTGAGACAGTAACAAAATTAAAATGAAGAATTTATATGCCTAAAATCATGTTTAAAAGGGAAAGTGAATCCATTTGAAAGATCTCAGCAGTTGAGATAAGTGTCCTAACTAACCGACATTCTTAAAAGGGACACCAGTTTTCACTTGCGTAGGGCTCTATAAGGACACTTTAATGGCCACTAAGTATAGTTTAAGTAGATAGTAAAGTCTCTTACTACTTCCTTACGATATCTACGGATGCGATGAAGAGGTTCAAAGCAGAGTATCTTATAACTTTTTTCCTATTTTGTTATCATGTAGAAGATTGTTTGGAAGACTTTACAGTGTTCTTTTTATAAGAAGTGATTCTTTACATTACACACTTGCAAATTCTTTACAATTTTCCTATGTTACACTTTGCGGTGATGAATTGGTTGAACGCATTAGGCTGTACCATCTAATAGAATCCTAAGAAAATTTGATTGACTTATCGGGGTTTAAGGTCAATAATTAACTACAGTGATTGTGTACCTTTATCCTTATCTATGTTGAAGGGTATTTAAAATTCGTTACTTATTTATTTCTAATTTTTGATTGTTTTAATATTTTTTCTCTTAATACGGTTACTAAAGGTTATTTTGTGTTAAAACATCCAACATTTAGGCGCCATTGTTTTATGTATAACAGTTATTGTTCTTGTTGTTTATGAAATTAAAATTACATGTTTAAGTATTTGTATTTGTATACACACAAGTGTTGAGTTTAAGTGCTTAAGTATGAGTGTGAGTACTTTAACATTTAATGTGGTTAACAATCAAATGAGGTGAAGTTTTAATTATTATTTGTGGTTTAGGTGGGTGAGTCAAAGTGACAATAATTTTCTATTGTTTTGTTCCATGGGGACTTTTTTGGTTACTTAAAGAGTTGATAGTGATATCTATATTATCGACAAGGGGGGTTTAAAGCGTTTAACAAAGAGTTGCTATTAATACATTTTTGAAAAGTCTGTTTAGTTTACCTCAAAGATTTATGGAAATTAATTAATTAATTAAAAAAGTTTTTAATATAATTAAAATTATCACACACACTTAACATAAAATTTCTTTGTAATTTTTCATTTAAGGTTTTGGTGGAGAAATTATTACGCTCTTGTCCGGATATAAAAAATATTTATTTACTGATACGACCTAAACGGGGACAAGAAGTTGCTGCACGTCTCGATGAATTGTTAGATGCACCGGTAAGTAATTCCCATCCTTTACATTATTATCTTGTGAATCCTAACTAATCTGCATTTCTTCTCCATTTAATTCTTTAGCTTTTTGAGAAACTAAGAAGAGAAAAACCAAAGGATTTGAGTAAAGTTATTCCTATATCAGGTGATATAACATCTGAAGAATTGGGTATTTCGGAGAGTGATCAGGTGGGATTTTATAAGCTCATTTAATATAACATGTATTAAACTAATTTAACATTTTTTCAATTTCAGGCTTTATTGTGTCGCAATGTATCGATCGTATTCCATTCAGCTGCCACTGTTAAATTCGATGAAAAGCTCAAATTATCAGTTACAATCAATATGTTAGGGACAAAACGTTTGGTTGAATTGTGTCATCGTATGATGTCCTTAGATGTAAGTATTCCAAAAATACATATATTTTAAATATTCTTATAACAGTTAATAGAACAGTTGGATTACTAGGAATTATTGCTTATTTTAAAGCTAATTTCCAATTCATCCAGATTGAACCGTCCTTCCAATTGAAAACTAAAAGCCCTAGAAGAAGCTTCCGAAAAATGTTGTTAATAACTGCCCTCTTCCCCCAGTTAATATAGGCTACAAGAAAACTCCCAAGCACAAAACTCCAAACCCAAATGAACATAAGCCTAAAGTTCACATAGAGAGTCTTCAAGTCACATCAGTCCCAAATTTAGTGGTTCTATAGGAAGAAATATTACGTTCCTATTTTTTCGCTTACTAACATGAATGAAGTGTACCGATTCATAGTTTTGAGAGAGGACGACCATTAGGAACTTCTAAAAGACATAATCCAAGGAACTTCAAATGGATATTCGTCTTGCTTAATAACCCCTTACTTTTGCATAAAACTGTTATTTAGTGGAAGCAATTGCAGAAGAGCTTCTGATAAGGTTTTGCCAAAATAGGTACTTACGATTACTGCTGCTTTGCATATTACTCCTATCGATCTTTCTAAATTTCTGCTTTTGGGAAGCGAGCTTTCTTCAGAGTACCATGTTATAATAATATTATTTAAGCAGAGATCTCTGCTATAGGAAGAACTGCAAGATGGCTTAAATGCCATAGAATATTCTCTTTACTTTCGATTCCCTGGATGTGTTTATGGATTATTCTCGAATATTGAAAGATCTCTTTCGAATATTTACTACAAATCTGAATTAGTTCGTTAATGTCTAAAATCTTTCAAAGAGATGGTAAAATGTTTAATCTTGAAGTGTATGTTGTGTGTAAAGAGTCAAGTCTCCGCCATGGGAAGACGGAATATAGTCGGTGTACCGCTTATATTCTACAGATGTAGTAACCTGTCCTGAATTTACCACTGGAAAGTTGGTTAAATGAATCTATTTGATCGATATCGAGTAAATGGTTCCTGTACGATCATAGGCGATTAAACTTTATACTACCTAACAAGGACGAATCTTCGTACTCTTATCTCAGAGATCACCAGTCTGTTTGATATAGATACGCATTGAAAGAGATTAAATCTTCCTTTTAACAATCTCTGTAGAAGCACAGTTTCTAAGAGAAAGAAATTCAATTAGACACTTTCTTTGTCATTGTCTCTCAGTCCTGTCTATCGGGACTATTTTTACCAGTCCTGATATGGATAAATTGGCAGAAATTCAGAACGCAGATGTTGGTTTAATGCTAGATTGAACCACGATCTTTAACTGTGTTTTGGACTTACAGGTACAGGCAAGAAAACGGGTCACATTTTGTTTTTGTTTCTTATCTATGTACAGTTGTCTATGAACCACAATAAACACTTAATCAATCGGCCACTAGATGTCATTGATTGGTGCAGTATATATGCCCTAGTTTCATTGCTATTTTAGAAAACAGCGCCTAGCGAATTTGTAAACCATAAATTCAAATATCGATATTTCTATATAATTAATACTGTAATGCTTTCTTAGCTCATTAAATTGTTGCTTTCATTTCGGACTGTTACGCAGAAGATGTTGAATTCTATCAGAAATATTCCAACTTAATTGGAGGCTTTAAATACCTCTATTTTTTTCATTCATTATTCCAATTTTTTCTTTCTTTTTTTCAGGCACTAATTCATGTCTCCACTGCCTATTGCAATTGCGATAGAACCGAAGTATCCGAGGTTATTTATGCACCACCCTATAATCCTGATGATATTATTTCTTTAGTTAATTGGCTACCCGAAGATCTACTCGATAAGGTAAAATGTCTTATATACTCCCCCAACACTTCAAGTCCACTTATCAGCGATTTCTCTTTGCACTGAACTTTAGCTAACACCCTCACTGATTGGTAAACGCCCAAATACTTATACATTTACAAAAGCCTTAGCTGAACATATGCTACTCAAGGAGGCTGGTAATCTTCCAGTTGCCATTGTAAGGCCATCTATAGGTATGTATTATATAATTGCCCATTCACATCCAATGCATTTGATAATTAATTTTCTATATAATTTTTTTTCAGTGACTGCCAGCTTAAATGAACCTTTTGCCGGTTGGATTGATAATTTTAATGGTCCCACTGGTCTCTTATCTGCCATGGCCAAAGGTCTATTTCGCACAATTGTGTGTGAGGAAAATTGCATTGCCGATGTGGTACCTGTTGATATTGTGATTAATCTAATGATAACGGCTGCATGGCGCACAGCAACCCATAAAACTAACGATAATTTATTAATTTATAATTGTTGTACCGGTCAACGACATCCCATAACGTGGGGAAAATTTGTTAACTATGCCATTGAACATGTTCGTAAAAATCCATTGGGTGAGTAAGAGTTACCATCTCATTTCAATTATTTGCAAAACTAATGGAATAATGAACATAACGTTTTTGCTATTGTATTTTCCAGAGGGTTGTGTTTGGTATCCTGGTGGTGTATTACGTCGAAATGTGACGATTAATACAATGCAGTGCTTTGTTTTACATTATATACCAGCCTATATTTTGGATATTATTGCACGATTTGCTGGTAAAAAACCATTGTAAGTAGGAAAGAGAGTTAAAGAAAGCAAAATTCTCCATTGGGAATATTTTTAAGGAAAAACTGTTATACGCAAAAATGTCTTAAGATAAAGTTGTTTTACGCAAAGAAAATGTCTGTAGAAAGGACAGTTAAAAAATCTTTTTTTATAGAAAATACTGTTATACAGAAAATTTTCTATGGAATATTCTGTTATACAGAAAACCTTCTATGGAAAATTTTGTCATATATAAATTTTAATATCGAAAATACTGTTACACAAAGCTTTTCTGCAGAAAATACTGTTATACAGAATATTTTCTATAGGAAATACTGTTATACAGAATATTTTCTATAGAAAATACTGTTATACAGAATATTTTCTATAGAAAATACTGTTATACAGAATATTTTCTATAGGAAATACTGTTATACAGAATATTTTCTATAGGAAATACTGTTATACAGAATATTTTCTATAGGAAATACTGTTATACAGAATATTTTCTATAGGAAATATTGTTATACAGAATATTTTCTATAGGAAATACTGTTATACAGAATATTTTCTATAGGAAATACTGTTATACAGAATATTTTCTATAGGAAATGCTGTTATACAGAATATTTTCTATAGAAAATACTGTTATACAGAATATTTTCTATAGCAAATACTGTTATACAGAATATTTTCTATAGCAAATACTGTTATACAGAATATTTTCTATAGCAAATACTGTTATACAGAATATTTTCTATAGCAAATACTGTTACACAGAATATTTTCTATAGCAAATACTGTTATACAGAATATTTTCTATAGAAAATACTGTTATACAGAATATTTTCTATAGAAAATACTGTTATACAGAATATTTTCTATAGAAAATACTGTTATACAGAATATTTTCTATAGAAAATACTGTTATACAGAATATTTTCTATAGAAAATACTGTTATACAGAATATTTTCTATAGAAAATACTGTTATACAGAATATTTTCTATAGAAAATACTGTTATACATTCAATTTTCTTTAGGAAATGCAGTAATACTACAGTTATTCGCCACATAGAATTTCTATTTAATCAATTTTCTTCACGAGTTTTTAATATTCTTATCTTTTTCAGTGTTGTTAAAGTCCAAAATAAAATCGCCAAAGCTGTAGATTGTTTACAATATTTTGCCACTCATCAGTGGCAATTTAAAGATGATAATGTTCATGCTTTATTACATACCTTAAGTCCAAAGGATCGTGAAACTTTTGTATTCGATGTGACCACAATTAATTGGGAAAAATATATGGAACGTTATGTTTTAGGTTTTAGACAATTTCTATTTAAACAAAAACCACAATCATTACCTGGCAGTCGAAAACGATTATTAAGGTGGGTTTTATAATGATCATAATCAGGATAACTGGGATTATTAATGCGTTTTATGTTTATTTTTTGCAGATTGTATTATATAAATCAATTAACAAAGTTATTAATGGTCATATTTACTTGGCGTTTTCTGATGTCACGTTCAAAACGTTTGAATGACTTGTGGTCAACATTTTTACAAAATCTTTTTAAAATAATGCGTCTTATGCCATTTTTGTAATATATTTATTATAATTTCTATTATACTCAAATGTTGGGTTTTGAGTTTTATAAAGAAAAAAGAACAACAACAACAAAAAAGAAAAACAACAACAACAACAAAAACAAAACAAACATAATTAAGCATATACATATATAAATAATAAATAATATTATATAAATATTATATATATAAAAAATCAACTAAATTTAATTAAGGAACTCTTGTCTTTTTTTATAATTATCATTATTAATTATTAATTAATTATTTTATTATTATTATTATTATTATTATTATTATTATTATTATTATTATTTTGTTTTATAATTTAAATTGAATTGAATGCGAACAAACAAAGAGAGAAAATAACTAACTTAATTAATTGTTTATAAAATGAAATTAGTTTTTAATTATTAATATGTAGTTTTTTCATTATTTTTTATAATTATAATTATTTAAAATTAATTTTTGCTTAAACGAATAAAAATCAAATTTTTGTTTAAAAAGGGAGTTATCCCAGTTGTATTTAAACGTAATAACGAAATATGAGCGATATTTATTAAGTCTTATTTTTAGAATTTAACTAATATTTGTCTGGGCAAATTAAGTAAATAAATAATGAGGCAATTTTTTTAAATAAATTCTATGATAAATTAGATTTAAAAAATTTTTATATAAATTTTACATTTCTTGCACGTGTGTGTGTAGATGATTTTAAATTACGAAGTAGAAAAATCAATTGGGAAAATTTTATTAAAAAAAAATAAAAAATTTTAAAAAATTTTGTAAAATCTTTAATAGAAATTGGCTTTTCTTTTTTATATACCCTACACCACAGTAAATAGTGGTTGGGGTAGGTATTATGCGTTTCTGGTGGTGTTTTTAAGATACGAAAAATGGCTTTACACCCACCTTTAAGTATACCGATCGACTTTGCATCAGCTTTCTGAGTCCATTTAACGATGCCCGTCCGTCTGGCTGTCTGTATAAACGTTGTAAACACTCTACAGGTCGCAATTTTTGAGAAATTTGTTTCATATTATTTTGTCTCAAGGACTTTTAAAACTGGCTGCATTTGGTGCAATATTTCAGGAACTTCCTACACAAATGTCCTCGAAATGAGTTTTTAACCTCATTAAAGTCCTAAATATAAAGCGATCTTAAGGAAGTTTTCAGAAATAAATCTTAAAATATTCTTAAACAATGTGCTGAATAATGCGAGGGTCGATTCATTGCTTCTCATAGGTCCCAATTTGAGATAAAATATAAGCAAAACTCGATTATACGATCGTAGGTCTTTAATTGTGTTGAAAGGTATTACATAGTCGGGCTTGAGCGATTATAACATTCTTACTTGTTTTAAATTTAGTCATTTATTTTATTATTATATGTTTTCAGGTTATTTTTTTATTTGCTTTAAAAATAAATTTTATTTCTTTTATAAAATTTTAAAAGAATCTTTAAAATACCACAAGCAATTCTTCTTAAACTATTTCTAAAAAAATCTTAAAAAAACAACAAAAACAAATAAAAAACCAACAAACATTAGCTGTAGTCCTATAAATTTATATAAAAATAAACAAGTAATAATATTATTAAATAAACAAATTAAAATTGATTAAAAACTTTAGAGCAGTTTTTATTAAAAAAAATTAAATAAAATAAAACAAAACAAAAAATAAAAATAATTAATAATGCTTATTGTTGCTTAAAAATAAAACAAAAACAAAAAATTATATAGTAAAATTAACAATAAAACAACAAGAACAAAAAATTGGTATTAATATAAAAATAACAAATAATTTATATAGTTTAAACAATTTTTACAAAAGTTATTAATAAATAAAAAAAAATAATAAAAAAGAAAATGCTAAAATTAATTGATAAAAAATAACTAAAAATAAAATTTGCAACTAAAAAGAAAAAAAAACATAATTGAAAATACAAAAAAATAACATCCATTAGTTTTATTAAATCAATAAAAGAATTAAAATAATTTATTATTTAATACAAACAACAACAAAAAACAATTTATAAAAATTATTTCAAAAAAATGTCTTTAAATAAAAAGAACAATAAAAAACAAACAAAAATGCAAAAGAGTTCAGTTTTTTTCTAACAATTTTCAAACATCCATCAAGACCGAAAAATCGGGCAATTTTAAATACCCTCTTAAATACCCTCCACCAATAATTGTGACAAATTGTTACAAGTTTAAATGTCTTATAATTTTAAAGTTTTTTTCGAGAACGAGACTTAAATGGCAGCTGTAGCAAAATATGGACCGATATTCCCTTGTGCCGTTCTTTGAAGTCTCGATGATATTGTCGTGCTGTACGCCTTCTATAAAAATTTATACCTTTATTTTACCCTTTTCCCTATAAAAATATTTTACTCTTAGCCCTGAACTGTGTAACTCCTAACAAACTTCAATCAAATTGTTAATCTTCCTGAAGTGTAACTTACCGCTACTCACCACTTTGACCACTGACCAGCACAAAATTGAATACACTAGAGCGTTGAAAATGAAATGATAAAAGAAACTAATTGCCTGCCTGCTTACAATCGTTTTCATGCACTAAAGTTCAACTCCTCTTATTGCAGTTTTCCTGCAGTTGATTTGAACCGATAACGGTTGTTTGATCAAACATTTCTTAAATGTTAATTGTCTGATGTTTTTCAAACGAGACAACGTATGTGCTTGTTTATTCTCTCTTCTGCTGCTGATCTTACGCATTTAATCCTGTATATCTCTTTCTGCTTCTACTTCCTCTGCCTGACCTGTTGCTGCTTCTCTGATAAGCAACTTCTGCTACTCGTCTGCCCTGCTGTGACGACTTCCATTATCTGAAATATTCATCTTAACTCTTAAATGGCAATCAGGGCTATTTAAGGTCTAACCCTTCACCTGCCCCTGACTTGAGTGCTTTTCCACCTGAGTACCCCTTCGTGCTCCGGAACTCTGGGTTCCATACTTTACCCCAATGTCCTCCGACTTTATCTAAAACAAAAAATATTTCTGACTGATATAATCCGTCCCCAGTTTAGATGAATGTAATTCATTTCCTGCTAACAAAAAAAATCCAATCCCACGTCCTCACAAATAGTCATTGACAAAAATATAAATCATGGTAAAGATTAAATTTGCTTCTATATTAAATCCTTACAATTCCTGGAAGGGGCATTATATGGAAGCTCTAGCAAAATATCGACCAATATTGGTCAAATTAATAACATACATTCAAGACAGTTAGATTGTGTTGAATTCCAACATTATTTTTTAGTTTTATAAGGTCAATCATCTTTTCCGGAAAGAGACCTGGTATTATATGTACAACAAAATATGGACCGAGATTGTTCATATTGATAATATAAATTAAAGACATTAAGAAAAAATCATTGTGCTGAACTTCAATTAAATAGAATAGGGAAGGGGCATTTTATGGCAGTTATATCAAAATATGGACCGATATTTAAAAAAATTAATAGCAAATATTTAACACTATTGGAAAATTAACTGTGTCATATTTCAATAGAATGAATAAATTAAATTTAGCAAAACGAAGTCTTATAATATTTCAAAATGAAGTGCCAAATTATGCGATGGTCGGTTCATGTCCCATACAAGCCCCATTCTAAATGTCACTTTGAAGGGCATAAATCTCACATATACGTTGGTATCAAATCAATCAATAATCAAAAATTTATCTTCAAAATTATACGAGGATCGATCCATAATTACTTGTAGCTCCCATTTATTAAAAATATTTTTGAAAATTATCGTTTAGATGAAGAAATAGTACACAAATATTATGCATTAAAATAGTAATTCCACAAATAATAGATATTTTATATATATATATATTCGTTCTACATTTTTTCCAGTAAAACTGTTTCCTTGAGAAAGTAATGGGGATTGGACCCACACTTTAATTATATTTTAGATATTGGATAATTAAAGTTTGCGTTGCATGGAGGCTACAGTTCCCCCATAAACTCGATTTTATCCGCCCTACTCATTGTCCAGTAAAACAGTTTCTTGAGAAATTTATTGGAATCAAATTTGAAAATTTTCACCGTTATAGTTCTTTTTCTTTAGATATTCTATAATCAATATATTTAACCCTCCCTTGGTTCTATTCATTCTATATTTTGTTTAGTACAACAGTTCCTCGAGAAAGTGATTGGGACCAAATTTAAAAGTTCTCGCTGTTATAGCTCTTTAGATATTCGATAATAAATATTTGCTTTGTAGTGGGTACTCCTCCTCCTGGTCCTTTCCATTATTCTTTTATCCATTAAAACAGATCCTTTAGAAAGTGATTGGGTCCAAAGTTAGAGAACTCTGGCTGTTGAAGTTCTTTCACATTGCCAAACTCAATGCCCCAAATTTTTTGAGTCCAAAGTATTTAATTTTGCAGAACTTAAAGCTCCCAAATTCTTAGAATCCGAATAAGTTAGTTTTGTCGAAGTCAAAGATACTGCATTCTTTGAATCCGAAATATATATTACGTTCATATAACCGAAATAATACTTACGCGTTTATACTAATTTGCTGTTTTACCCCACCTGCAATGTACCACCTTCTACTAACACACAGCATTTCATCCTATCAATAGTTCAAAGTTCAGAAAGCTAGTCGTACCTTCCCGATACTTTAGTATATAATTCTATAGTTAAAGTAGTATAAAGGTTTCGTAAATAAAAAGTTTTGTTTGAATTTTAATTCTTAATCCGTCTTTTTCTTTCATCACAGGAAACCTTTGAATCGAAACTGCACGGATTGAGTCATACCAGTTATTCGTTTCGCTTGTTCAGTAGTGCCATGCTTTTCGCAAAATTCAAATTGGTGCATTGGGATAATACTTCTATCGCTTAAATAGTGCATAATTTTCTTTTCTAAAACTCTCGAAATCGTCAAATTGCCACAGAAAGAGTGTTATGACACAGCTGCAGTCAAAATAACAGCACCACTCACATGTCACATCTTCTTCTTGAAATAATTATATTAAAAAGTTTTATAAACTTAAATTCTTATCTAGAATATAAAGAAAGTCTAATAAGGGCAGATATTCAAATTGTTATATTTAAGACAATTAAAAAAATTGTGCTAAATTTTGGATGGAATTATTCCACTGTAAAGTGTTTTGAAGCATACTCTCTATTCCGGAATGGCGCCTAATCGTTAAATTAATAATATATAAAAAATAACGTAAGAAAAATTATTGTGCCGAATTTAAAACGAACTGTTCCATATGTTAGAGTTTCATATGCTTAAAAGTTTATTCCAAACAAGGTACTTGTATTGGTGCCAGCTTTGTGGTTATATTCATTTACTGTTATAAATAAAAATTGCGATCAATATGATACACACTATGACGATGGAGTACGGTTGATTTCTGTCTCATATGTTAGTCTATTGAAAAAACTGACATTATCAGAAAATCGTTTTCGAATACGGTTTTATGTCAAAAAACGGTTAACCGGTTTTTGTTTGATTATTATAAATTTATAGAAAAACACTTATTTAATAGAAATGAAGAGAGACGGACACATATTTTAGTGAAAAGCTTAATAGTGCCTTCCATTAAAAACCGGTTAACCGACTGAAAAAGAATCGGCATGTTGAAAAAATCGTAAATTAAAAATATTCGAAACCAGTCGGTCTGTAATGAAAAAAACCGGTTAACTGGTATCCGGTTACGGTTTTTAAATACTCTATCCATAGCTATTGGAGAATTCAAAGAAATTTGGACAGTTTGTTTGTTATTGTTGTAAAAAAGAAACTGCTTAGAACAATAACAAACAATCTGGCCAAATTTTATTGAATTCTTAATTGATCCTTTCTGGAGTTAAAGGCGAATGCAATATGCCTTCTTCATTAAATTACCGATAGATATTTCAGGGATTTACAAACACGAATTTACAAAAGTCTTCCCGTGCAGCAACCCTAATCGTAAAAAAAGAAGAACTTTTTAATTCAAATGGCTTTCATGACTTAGTAAAGAAAACGTAGGTATGCCATGCTATAATTTCGCGATAGATTTTTCCCGGGATTTACAAAAATGAATTTCCCGGGAAAATCCCGGATACATATTCCCATGCAGCAACCCTCACCGTAAAAAAGAACAACTTTTTAATAATAATAGCTTTTATGTCTTAGTAAAGAAGACGTAGGTATGTGATGCTATAATTTACCCCCATAATTAATTTCCCAAAAGCTATTTTCCGAGATTTAAAAAAAATGGATTTCCCGGGAAAATCTCGGGAACGCTTTTCTGTAGAGAATTGTAATATAAGAACAACGTTTTAATACAAATGTAAAGAAAAGAAAACGTAGGTATGCGATGCTATTATTTCGACCGATAATTAATTTCTCGATAGATATTTTCCGGGATTTACAAAAATGAATTTCCTGGGAAAATCTCGGGTACGTTTTCCTGCGGAGAAACCTTGACCATTGTTTTATAGCAACTTTTTAATTCATGACTTATTACAGATGTCGTAGATATGCGGTGCTTTTATTTTGACCACAGCTGTATGTATATATTTTTCCGCTCTGCCTTTTTATAACCTCAAAATCTTTTCAGAAAAATAAAAATCCATGATTATTTTTTTACATATTTTTTGGTTGGTATTTTTTTATTATTTTATTTTTATTTTATATTTAATTATTAATAATCATTTTCTTCATTTTTTTGTTTTAACAATTAAATACACATATATTTATTTTGTTTTTGTTTTCTTATGTATGTGTAGTATTTTCTTATGTATTTGTGTGTGTGTGTTTTTTATAGAAGATATTTTTTCGTTTACTAAGATTTTCAATTGGTTTTCAATTTGTTGTTTTTTATTTTGTTTTTGTTTTTGTATTTTAAAATAATGATATACATGTAGATTTGATAGATACAGATATAATTTCTTACTTTTCATTTCAATTATTTATTTGAGTTTTTGTTTTTTTTTTAATGTAATTATATATTTTTTTCTTTATAAATAAATGAAATTATTTACATAATGTTTATTTTATTTTATTTTATTTTATTTTTTTTTGTTTGGGACTTTTAAAATGTTATGCAGGTGATTTGAAATTAAAATAAAAAACGTTACTTTTTTCATAATTTTTCGTTTAAATATTTTTTATTTTAAAAATATTATTTTTATGTTATTTTAAATATAATTAATATAATGATGATTTTTTATGATTAAAATTCTTAAAAATGTTTCTTTTTTTTAATTATTTCATTGTTTTTAATAATAATATTTTTTAATTATTATTATTTTATAAATTTTTTGTTACATATTTATTGTGATTTCAACACATACAGTTTGTCAAATATATCTTTGCAATCACACAAAATAATTGAAAAATTTCAACTTTATTAATGAGTTCCAACTAAAAATGCTTTAATTATTCACTTTTTTCAGAACGGGTTTCGTTGCTTTACCTGTTCACTACTATAAGACTGGTGTTTTCAAAAAAACGATAATTTTCAGAAAACTGGTTTTCAAGTTATTCAAAAAATAGGATTTTCAAAAAAACGAATACGGTTTTATGATAATAAACCGAATACGGTTTTATGATAAAAAACCCAGGATATTTTTACAATTTGTTTTTCTTTAATAAATAAAAAATATTTTTTTAAGAATAAGAAAATGTTCCTGAAAAAATTAATGCTTTAAACACATTGAAGACGACAGACTACCAACTGCAATCTGTCAAAAATAAAATACACACGTTAATATAAAGATGATTCTTTTAACGAAAGCACTGCTACACAACCATTCGACTGCTTTTGCCGCTACAGTCGAGTAAAGCTTATTTCAATTTATGTCAACCATAGAACAGAAGCAGTGTTGCTAATATAATAAAAAATTTAAGTGCTTTAAAAATATAATATTTTTTACTTTATTAAGAGAAGTTCTGACAACCATATTGGAATTAATTAATAATTAATGTTTTTACTAAAAATAATAGAATCTAAATTTTTTGGAAATTTTATGCGGTTATTTTTTATTAAATTAAAAACAAAAAAGCGATAAATTGACACCATTGAATTATAAATTCATGTCAACAAGAAACAGCTTTTTATATTTTCCATTTGTTTCAATAATTCCGTAGCTACCACATGACTACAACTGCAGTACAGCGGCATTTGTGTTCGTGTAGTCTGCTGTCTTCAATGTGTTCAAAGCATAAAGCTGCAGCCGGCAATCTGATGGAAATTTTCATTGTCTCTCTTAATTTTTTCACATGTATATGCTCTTAAATATTTGAAAACTCATTCAGTCAGGCTTGAGCCCTCATCGAGAGTGGTGGATTATTTTTAAAATACACTGAAAAAAATTTAAGCGAAATATGAATGTACGATCTTCTGAATATTAATTTTACTTCAAGCAGGAAATAATGTTATTTTTGAAACAACCTGGAGTAAAAGATACTATTGTGACCAAAAAAAATTAGCTTATTTTTTTCTATGTATTTTAAGAGAAAATTATGAACAGTTCTCACATACACAAGCACAATATGTGGAAATTACTCTGCTGGGTGCTGGGAAAGATTTTAATATATCAACAATTTTAAGGACATTGGATAGTTATCCTTAACGGATTTCTCGTAATAATATATAAAATCTACCAATCATTTTAAGCCTGCCTTCCAAGCTCTATTTTACATCCAAATATGAGGTCATAACGGCTTTAAGGACATAAATTTTATCAAGAACATTTTTTTATTCTTAAAAAAATTCTTTTTCATTTACAGAAAAAATTTCATTTCAATGTTTTCATAAATTTTGCAAACATTTATTTGACACTTTTCAAAATTAATAAATTTCTTCTTTTATTGTTGTTGTAATCTGTTCCTCTATTTGGACATCTTTGGCGTCTTATAGTCCTGAATAGGTATAGCATGGAAATCTGTTCAGAAGAAATTGTATAATTTAAGGATTTTTAGTTGGAATTCATTAATGAATAAGAAAATTTTTGTATTTTTTTTGTGATGGCAAAGAAATATTTGACAAACTGTACATTTATAGTTTTTTATATTTTAATTATTTTTTAACAATTTATATTTTTCTTTTCTTTATATTTAATATAATTTTTTTTTAAATTATTTTAATGTAATGTTTTTGTTGTTATTTTTTATTTTTGTTGTTGTTTTTGTTTTTTATGTTATGTAATATTTGTTCTAAATATTAAATATTGCCACTTACATATGTTTTATTTTATATATAAAAAATATTATTTAAAGCTTTTTTGTAATAATTTTGTTTTTGTTTTCATTTTTTTTTGGATTTTTTTAGTTCGTTTTTCAAACTTACAAAAAATTTTATTTTCTTATTTTTATAATTAATTTTTAATACTAAAAAAATAAATTATAATAAATATAATTAACTAAAAATTGTTAATATAATTTAATAATTCTAAAATTTAAAGCTAAAACAAAACTCGAAAATTAAATCTCGAGTTAAAATACTTTCCCGGCTTAAACTATTTAAACTAAAATTCAAAATTTTTTATAAATTGAAAATTTAAAAAAAAAACATGCAAGAAGCTTAAGTCGGTCAAGCCCGACTATTAAATACCCTACATCACAAACGGCCCTTGTTTAAATTTATTTTCTTATTTATTCTTAAGTGTTCAGTACATTATTGTGAAACTAACTTTAATGTGGAATTTATGCGTTTAAAAATTGATTTTTGTGGGAGGTTTAATGGAAGCAACAATAAATTATGGACCGAACCTCGTATAATGTTCTACTACGATTTTTGCTAATATTTACCTTAATTTGACCAATTATTATAAAAAATTTGAGATTTAAGCCCTTCAAAGTGATATCTAGAAGGGAACTTGTATGAGACCATTGAGAAGCAATGGACCGACCGCATAATTTGGCACATCGTTTAAGAAGTATAACACTTATTTCTATCAAATTTCAATAAATCGTTTTATATTTAGGACTTTTATGAACCTAAAACCTCATTCCGGGAGAACATTTGTATGGGAGGACCCTGAAATATTGAACTGAACATTGTAAATTTCAAAAAATTTTGTTCTTCTCAACCAACTACGGTGGTGTAGGGTGTAACAAGTGAGAAGTTAAAATACTTCAAGCCCGACTATTTAATACCCTACCTCACATTGTTAGTTCTAGAAGGTAGCAAAAAATTAATGAACGACCCTCGTATAAATTTATTTTCAAATTTATACTTAAGAGTACAATATATTTTAATGGTACTAAAATTTATGTGGTTTTGTTCGTTTAAAGAGATTTTTTTGGGAAGGATTATGGACCGACCCTCTTAAAATTTCGCACATCAATTTTTCGTGTATGCTTATTCCAATTTGATCAATTTGAATTGCAATAGCAACGTATACATGGGATTTAGGACCTTCAAAGTTATATTTGGAAAGAGGTTTGTATGTGATCTATGAGAAATAATGATACAATGCTTATTTGTGCCAAATTTTGTTAAAATCACTTGATCTCTAGAACCTTCTCAATTTAAAACCTCATTTAAAGAGGAGCATTTGTAAGGGACTCAACCATTATAACCATTATAACCAATTCCAACAGACACCGTCTTTGAGCCAAAATAATGACACCTGGCAAATTTCATGGAGATATTTCTAAAACTGCGCCCTACAACATGGACAAATAGCCAGCCAGATGGACGCACGGACGGACATTATAGAATCAATTAAAAAAATAATTCTGAATAAACAGTTATGCTTAATACCCCAAGCACCTATGGTGGTGTAGGGTATAATCAAAAGAAACATCTTGTTTTAGCTTCAAATTATAGAATTTGTTTCTTCTTTTTAAATAAAATTATTATCTACATTAAATATTCGTATGTTTGTTTGTTTGTTTTTCATATTTTTATTTTGTTTAAATCTTATTTAACTACCAAGACGGATGTATGATGTTCACTAATTTCCAATAAAAAAAAACAATTATTTTCTTAAAATTATATAATTGGAATTTTAGGAAATAAAAATTAAAATAAAGAATAAATTTTTTAAAATTAAAAATCTCCAAGGTTAAGAGTTTCCCATTCATGTAAACACAGTGATTCCAAAATGATGTTATTTTGGGAAAAATGTGAAACTTTAAAACCATCACAGTTATCACAATAAAATTTCACACACTTAAAGTTAAAGTGTTTTCGAACTAATTTGGAATAATTACAGGTTACCAGCTATTCAGGAAGTTAAGCGTGTAGTCTTCCATATTGGGGCATCTTGAAAATGATGAGTTAAAAAAAATCCTTATTTAGATTCTAAATCCGGCCATGACATAAACTTTTTAGAGATTTTATTCATATATGAGAAGCTTTAGGACCTAGAAATTACTAATTTTTAGGGGTAAAGGAAGTCAAATATTAAATGCTCTCAAAATAGTTTTAAGAACTTAAAAATTTCGAATTTTAGCTGTTTCTGGAACAAAAATGTATAAATATTAGTACAAATTTAAAGAAATGACGTTAATTTTGTGTAAATTTAGTGCAAAAAAATAATTCGCAAAATCTCAATCCGCCTAAGATACATTCAAAAATTTTACTTTTTGCATTCAATTGGCCACAAGTTTTAAGATTGGAAAACTTATCAAAAATTTTTTTTCATAATTTGTTTAAAGTTTGGCATTTAACCTTTGACCTCAGTTCTTAATAATTTCATTTATAAGTATTTTTTTGAAGATTTCTTTTAAAATCATTAAAAAAATTACAGAAAACGGAACAAAAAATCAATTTTCTAAAGGAAAAACAAAAAACTTCAGCTCAATGTAACTCGATGTGAAGATATAACCTTTTTCTACTTATCCGAAAAATTTTGGAATAGTAATGAGATACATTTATTTCAATTTATTTAAAATCTGATGAATAGTTTTTAAAAAACTTTTTTTGTCTGAATTTCGATGTTGTCCAATATCGGTCTATAACATCTGAGCAATCTTACTCAGGACAATTAAAAACAATCTGGTAGAATTTCGATATTTCTATATAAAAATAAAATTCGAGAGCCTTTGGACTGAGTCCTATAGGGTTCTTGGGCATAAAATTTACACCGAAACTTTCTATATAAAGATACCACAGATTTATTTTCAAAAAAGAACCGATTCCGACCCACTATGTAAAAAGGAAAAGAGAACATATATTTCTTCTCGTTAAAGTCCCCAGTTTGCATTATATCTCTTGGGAATTAAATGATTAGTTCAAAAATTTTGCAATTGCGAAATTGTTCACTTTGAAGAAGTTGTCAAGACCAGAGTTTCTATACCAAATAATTCAAAAGTCTGCCGTCAAACTGTTTCCAATATTATTAAACAGTACCGAGAAAACTTTTTCGTTGATAGAAAACCTGGTTCAGGTAGAAGAAATGGTCCTCGTGGTGCTTCTAAAACCAAACAACACCCCAACATAATCGGTAATAAAGCAGCCCGATTAGCTCAGAACTCGCACTATTTAGTACGGAAGAAGAATTTTCCGACCTCCGTCCTTAGTTGAGAATCAATTTACCCGATTTTAGAACAAGCTCAAGTGATAAATCATGGATCGACAATTAAAAAAATAATAAACTCTTCACCTTGAATTTTTTTAAAGTTTAATTTTTTTATTGAAAATTAAAAAATAAATAGAAATAAAAAATAAAAATAAATTTAAATTTAAACTAAAATCTGAAACTTAAATTGAGAAATTAATTATTATAATACATAATTAAATATACAACCTTTTTACACATACATATATCTTAAAAAATATATATAAAATTAAAATTAAAAAAAAAACTTAAAATAATCTTTGGTATAAAATCAATTCTAAAAGGGCAAAGAATAAAGGATTGAAATTAAAAAAGGTTTGAAATACATTTTAAGGTTAAACTATTTAAATCACACATCAGAAAATAAAAAATAAAAATAATTTTAAGGATCTAAAATGCTTTCAACTTTAAATTTAAATAAATATTTAATTGCTAAATTTAATAAAAAATAAATAAATTACTTTTGCCGATTTTAAATTAACAATTAAATATTTATTTAAACTCGAGTAAGATTATTTATTTTATTTAAGCCTAACAAAACCTTAACTTTTAATTTCATTAAATACTCCTTAAAGTAGGCTAATGTTTATAGGGTTTTCTTTTTTTTCCATTTGATTATTCATTTATACACTGTTAAAAAAATTGTTAATGGTCTTAAATCCCTTTTGTTTAGTTTACAAAAAAATATACATATAAATTATATAAATAATTATCTAATTATTATTGTTTATCAAAATAAAACATATTTTTTGTTACATTTTATAAAATTAAAATTATTGTTAATTTTTATATGTTTTTTTGTTTTTGTTTGTTTTTTTCATTAAATATTTACGTTTTAATTTTTTTATCTTTTATTAAAAGCACAAAACCTAAACTTTAAGCTTAAAATTTTGTGTCTAATTTGGAGGTCTAATAAAAATTATAAAAAACTAGGTTTTTCTTTCAGTGTAATATTTTGTTTTCATATTATATTTTCATCTATTTTAATGGTAAAAAAAACAACATACAATTTTTGCCACCTTCTCACTCGTTTATATGTAAAAATATTTGTTTTTTTGGGGGGATTTGAATTTTAATTATAATTTTTCTTTATAATTAAGTTTTTATAATTAATTATTAAATTAATTAATTAATTAATTAATTAATTAATTAATTAATAATTTTAATTAATTATTATTTTTGGCCTTTGAGCAAATAATTTAGGTATGTGATTTTAATTATAATAAATTCCGTTTTTTTTTTATAATACAACCTGAATAGGGTGTCTTAAATAGAGGAAAATTTTGTGAACCATGATTTACGAAATGAGTATATTTTTCAGAATTTAAAATTTTTAGCCTTAAGTTAAGACACCCCTTCATGTTTCAATTTTTATTTATTCAAGAACAAAATTTTGTCAATCCACTTTATATTCACCCTCTCCGATTTCGCTGAAAATATTTATAAAATATTTATAAATTTTTCAAATTTTATTCGAAGCAAATTTCTAAACGTCTTTAAAACGATTCAGTTATAAAGTTGAAAGCTTTTTAGATAAAAAATGTGTTTTTTTCACATGGACAAATCCAGCTCTACCAAAAACCTAAAAGGATTCCTCTAGCACCCCATTAAGTTTATATATTTTTGCCTCCTATCAAAATTTAAATCGATTTAGCAACATTCACCTATCTGTTGGAAACAGTTAGTAACGTCTGATTTTGTAAAGCTTTTTAAGGAGGCTTTTGAAATAAGAATTACAATTAAAAATTTTAGGTAACTTTTTTCTCTAGCGGCCTAAATTTTAACCAAATTCAATACAAATAACTCGATAACTATAAGAGAGAACTTGTTTACAAATGTAAACAAGTTTTTTAAAGGTTTTATCGGAGGCTTTTGAAATGAATGAATGAGAAAAAAAATAGAGGTACCCCTTTTTACACCAATATAACTCCGCACATGGAAATTTTATTGATCCAAATTCTGCTGTTCAAACAATACAGGTTTATTAAAAAATCGATTCAGACCTCTTATGCGATATGAAAATAGAAAAAATATAGATCTTCTCGTTGAAGTCCTTAGTTCGCATTATATGTTCGATATTTCTTTAACATTTAAAAATCTTGTTATAACTTGTTTTATAAGCTAGAACATATGATGGACTGACCCTCGTATAATTTCGAACATCGATTTTCGATTATATTTATCTTATTTATGCCCTTTAAAGTGATATTTAGGAGATGATTTGTATGGGTTCTACCTGAAACATCTAACCGAATATGAAAAATTTCAATAGTATTCGTCCTAGAGCCAAAATAATAAAATCTAACAGATTTTATTAAGATATCTCAATAATTACGACCTTTAGAGTGTTGACAACGTTAATATAGACAGCAAACCGAACAGACAGACAGAATGCCGCACATTGTTAGGTCGATTCAGAAAGTGATTCTGATTCGAACGGTATACTATGGGTGTTACAAAAATCAGCCCAGAGTACCTACGGTAGTGTAGGGTATAATGATAAATGATGTTATGGAGATTAATCTCCATATTTTCCTCAAAATCTCTGAAAAATGACTTCCAAAGAATTTTTTAAAACCCGAATTATATCAAATCGAATACAAATTTCAGATTTTATTCCGAGATGAAAAGAACATATATACAGAATCCAATTCAAGATGAACAAGATTTGTTTATATTTTTTAAATTTATATGAAATCGGAGACAAATTTTTATATGAAATCGAGGATGCCAAAATTTTGTTTGTTCTTAATTTTTTTTATTATTAATTTTTTTTCTCTTAATTTAATTTGTGTTTTCGTTTTAATATTTTATTTTATTTAATATTATTTTTACACTAAATACACACAATCGCTACATTTAATACAATTAATATATTTTTGTTTAGGTTTTTTTGTTTTTGTTTTTGTTTCATTGTTGTTTGTTGCTTAATTTGTTGTTTCTTTTTTTCTCTCATATAATTATGAAAATTATATATTTTATTTAATAAATATAAATTTAATTTAATGATTTATTATTAATTTTTATTTAATTTTTATCTTTAGTAACAATACAACCAACACACCCTGTATGCCAAACCCAAAGAAATAAAATCTGTGTGTTTTTCATTTTTTTCCTAAATTAATTTCTCTTATATGAAAAACAAAAAAGCAAATACAAACAAAAAAATTCTCTTAAAAAAACGCAATAATTTTCTAATTTGATAAATGAGAGTTTTATGCTTTAAAAGCTTTCTCTTAAACACAAGCACACCAAACACACACATACACTCATACTTATACTCATTTGAAAAAATTACGCATTCACGCACAATTCATTTGTTTATAATTTTGTTCTCTTAACTACTTACAATTGCACTCTCTTAAAATAAAAAAGTGCTCTTTTTTCTATTCTTTTTTAACTTTATAATACAGTTTTTTTCTTCTTTAATATAAATTTCGCTGTTTGAAATAATTTTACTAAATACATACAACAAACTTTTCTATTTCATTTTTCCTCTTTTCTGCACACTTCCACACAAACACACACACTCTCGCACTCACTCATTCACTCTCACACACTTATACAACGAAAAAAAAGGAAATCTAACATAAAAATAAAATTAAAAAAAAACTAAAACCAAATAATGATTATTAATCTAACAACTTATCTCTGAATGTTTATCCTTATAGCGTTCGGCATAACCTTGTATAGTGAAGGGAGGAGCATTAGCTCCAACACTACCGCCACCTACAGCCGGTTGTGCAGCTGGCTTATTCAGGTTACCATTCATTTTATTAACATTCAAACCGTTACTACTCTTGTGTAATATGCTGCCATTGAGTTTTTCAGTACCCATCATGAGATTGTTGGTGGTGGGATCACTACAATTAGTTTTTAGATTACCCACCGATGTGGACATCATTTGTATGTTGGCATACGAGGAGTGTTTATTATTAGGAGTTGTTGTATTTGTATTTGTTGTATTCGTATTTGGAACTGTTACGTTATTTTTCAGACTCTTTGTTAAAGCGGCCGGATCTAATGTGATACCATCCAGCTGTGATGAGAATGATAATGGCGGTTGAATGGTGGTCGGTGTGGGTTGTGGTGTATCCAAGCTAATGAGTGTCGTTTCTTCATTATTGACATTATGCGTAGACGTTGTGGAACTATGGTTGCCATTGTGGATGCTATTGTTGTTGTTATTATTGTTGTGTATTGTCCTTATGCCATTGGAGACAGGTGATCGTTGGCTGCTGCTACTATAGCCGCTGGTATTGCCCGGCCCCGGTGCTCCCATTGAAACTGTGTTTATACTTTTTTGTGAACCATTCGCTTGATTCAACAGCGGCTGATCACTTTTGGAGTTGGGTAAAATAAACGAAGTCTCCCAACTGCCCTCATTACTGGTGGCATTATTGTGTTCGCATTCTTCCTCTTTAATGGCACAACAAGGGGCCGAGGGTGAAGCTACGCCAGGCGGGGTGCAAACATTGGTTCCAGTCGATACTGCCACGATTGGGTTATTAGTGTTGGTAGTTTCGGTTTGGGCTTCGCTGATTTGATGTTGGGTATTATGGGTAATACCCGGCAAAGGTATTAAATAGTCTGAAGTTGTGGGTACCTGTAGACAAATATCATCGACTCCTTGCGGTCGTATTATTGTTTGATCTCGTTCATTGGAGGGCGGGCGTAAAATGTGTGGTAAAGGGGCATTCATAACAGATGGATCCTAAAATAGTTATAAATCATCATCATTATTACTATTGTTAATGTATTGCATCCTCATTTAATCTTACCTCTGTTACGGTTTTTAGTCTCTCTAATAGACTAGAGAATGTAGGACGATCTTCTGGTGTGGGATTCCAGCAATCGGCCATAATTTTGTAAATAACAGGCGGACAGCCTGGTGGAGTACCCAAACGTCCTCCATTAGTAACCAATTGCATAACCTCGGGATTGGGTAAGCCAGTATACGGCATTAAACCCAAACTAAAGACCTGTACAAAGAAAGACATTGTATTAACACTCTGTTTAACCATTCAAATGCTAATTCAACTTACTTCCCACAATAATACACCAAATGACCACACATCGGTCTTTGAGGTGAATATACCATCCAAAAATGCTTCTGGTGGCATCCACTTAATGGGCAACATTGCCTTGCCACCTTTGCGATAATAATCACTACGATAGATATCGCGAGCCATACCAAAATCTGCTATTTTCACTACTCTTCCTGGACCTTTACTGCTCAACAAACAATTACGAGCCGCTATATCGCGATGTATAAAACGTTGACTTTCCATATAACGACAACCCTTGGCCACATCCAAAGCGCAAAATACCAAATCTTTCATAGTTAAAGGTGAGGGTCTTTCGGGTTTGTGGCGACCCTCACGCAAAAAATTCTTTAGATCACCACCCGCCAAAAGTTCAAGTACAATAAAACGTGGATGGCGATCAAAACAAACACCTATTAAATGGACCATATTAGGATGATTAAATTTCGCCATAATGGCAGCTTCCATAAGGAAATCCTCCTCAGCTTGAAGGGTAGACATTTCGGGTAGGGTTTTAACGGCTACCGGCATTTCTACAGCATCACCATCACGATGACGATAAAGACCTTGATAAACTTCACCAAAAGCCCCTTGCCCCAAGGGTCTGTATTAAATAAGAGAATTCAATTAGTTATACAATTAAAATATTTGTGTTAGAAAAAGACTTACTTCACTAAACGCAAGCTTTCCCGGGCCACTTGAGGTAGACTTTGAACATTTATAGTGCCGTTTATAAGTTCATCGCAACCATAATTGGGATTAAAGTTGTTCAAATTATTTTCATCCAAATTGTGACGCAATCTTGTCAATTGCATATCCTGTTGCATTAGCATCTTATGACGTTGTTTCGCTAATTTTTTGCGCTGATAACGATTATCTGCAAAGATTTAGGAACCGTTACATGTGATCCAACAATTGATTAGATGAACAACTTACATAACATGACAATTAGGGCAGCTAAGCAAGCTATCAGTAATAACATTAAAACGGTAAAGAACGATATCAAATAATTCATAGGTATTGTTTCGGTTATAGGCACTAGGGGAAGAAGAGAAATATCGCAATATTAATAACAGTTAAATTAAGAAAGGAATCGCTGTAAAAACTTACTATCACATGAGGAAGAATTATCTTTACGTATTCTCCAACCCTCGGGACAAATACATTTAACCGATGACCGATACTCATCTAAAGCCAAACACCTATAATCGCAACCGCATCCCTCAATGGCAGGTATTATAATTACAGATCCAGCACCCAAATTAGAGCCTTCATAGATAGCATTAAGTTCTTTCAAAGTGCGTGAGGTGGTTATATAAGATGTGCCTCCCTCTCCATTGGATTGGTTGAGGTAAACATCACCGCCAGCATAACCGCCTCCACCACCTCCAGTATAACAACCACCACCGCCACCACCAAATCCTCCCTGACCATGACGTCTCGCGTTCGTACCATTATTCTCCAAGTCCACATAACATGAAAAACCTCCACGTCCTCCCAACAGTAAAGCCGCTCCATATTTGGCATCTAAAGCCTGTTCATTGTTGGCACGCCAACCTCCACCTGGTCCAGCAGTTTTCTTCGATAAAGGTTCACCATTAATTTGACCCGTGAAACCTTTGCGGGCAGGATTATCTTTTTGACCATGTTGAAAATCTTCATCTAAATAACGTCCGATGCCTAAACCTCCACCCCCTCCAGCAACTATAAGGGGAACTGCTTCATTACGGGCAGAGTTTAACTAAAATTTTTGGGGAATATAAGTAAATAATTGCATGGATATCAAATGTTTGCAGACATTTACCAAAAATACATAAGAACCTCCACCACCTCCTCCGGCTCCATATTCCAAATTCATATTCTTGAGCATGTGCTGCTTGGAGGAAAAACTATATTTACTGAGATCTAAATCAGGATCATTAGAACCGCAACCATCTTCCTTATAGCCTAAAGACTTGATGCAAGCATTTTCACCCTGTTGACCCACCAATATATACAACTCTTCGTTTTTATGCAACTCCAAAACGGCAACAGCCACAGCACCACGAGAAGAACCCACACCACCAGAACCCAAACCACCACTTGCCCCTTTTACTATGAAACTATATAAAAAATAATTATTAGAAATAACCCTTCCAGCCTTTTCCAAGTAAATAAACTTACGTATAGAATCCCTCATGTGGAACTTTCCATTTTTGCATTCCTTTATAGGGGATTTCATCTACAACTTTTACTTCTTTTAGAACTCTACTTCGATTATGCGTACTATAAAACGATTCACATTGGGCCTGCGTTGGTCCTAACATACCACGATTATCACAAGTTCCCAATTCCAGATCTGCAATAAGATAAAGAAGTATTTAAATAATCGATCCCGAAAGAATTTTCCCATAAAACTTACAATTATGATTTGCAAAATCTTTATGTGTTGGACTCTTCGTATGTCTCACATTCCAGTAATTATAACCATTCAAATGTTCGGGTGGTATATTAATGCCAAAGCATTCTGGCGATAAAGAGAAATCATCCACAGCCACATCGGAGTATATGCGCATACCCATACGAGCCTCAAATTGTAAATAATATCTGGAAACGAAAAGGAATTGGAAATTGAAATTTAATTTAAGACGCTTGAAATATAATCTTTACCTTGAGGTTATATTGGGCAAAATATATTCTGCTCTCAACCAATCGGCTCCCTGATTCTTGGTGCTCCACCATAAAGTGGTGGTTATATTTTCCTTCTCTTTCATTTCCACCACTGATAAATTTATGCTGCCCGGATTTTTACCAAATTGATGTATATAGAAACGCACAACACAGGAATTACGATAGGGGGAATTCGGATCACCGTGAACTGTGGGAGGAGGATTAAATGTACGTGATATCATAATGGCGTTGCTGGCAAAACCTATCAATGGTCCTTTTTCACTATTATTACTATGCTGATTCATATTGACCAGCATGTAGTAACCCAAGGAAGCATTTAGTAAATGTTGATACGTATGATCATAATCGGGTCCTGTATCGTAGGTGGGTGATGAACCGCTATGACGGGACCAAGACAAAACCGTACGTCCTGAATCACGCCAACCACACCAATCATTCTCAAAATCACATCGCGCCCCAAACGGAATCTTTTCACAATTCAATAATTCATCCTCGGCATCATCACAATCCCGTGTTATATCACATATTCTTGGCAGGGGAATACAAACGGGTACTCGATTCATCATACATTTCACCTGAGATGTACTACATTTTTCCGCTTTAGCACCTTCAGGGAAACAATTTATCATACGTAAATTATCAATGGCCACATGAGCTTTTTCACCTTCCATTAGTTTGGGCACAATTTCAAATACCAAACGAAAATCTTGTGAAATGCGTCCCAAACGAAATACTTTTCTTTCCCATTGCCGATAATTATCACCAACAATCTCGGCTGGTACCCAAGAACTTTCATGTGAATGTAACGGTTCTACAACCACACGTGACAAACCATGATTCATGCCACTTTGATGCATATAAACCTCAAGATAACATTTCTCCATGGTGGTGGTAAATTGTGGTGACGTGAGATTTATTTGTAGAGTATTACGTGACAGACGAGCATATAAGAAATGACCATTAGCATCGTCTAAATTATCAGCCAATGGTCCAGGATATAAACCTGTCATATTCTTTTTCGATATCTCCGTGCCGCTCATTATATGAAAGCCATCGGGTAAATTTTCAGTCCATTTCCAAGCACAAGGAGTCTCAAAAGTGCACCGTACTCCCAATAAATCTTCAATATCAGAATTTAAAGTTGCTTCGGTATTTATGATATAAGGATTCTGTATAATGGAACAAACAAGAAAATATATATATATTGAAATCATTTGTCTCTATGAATTTTAAAAAGCTTTCAATTATTATAAATATGAACACATTTCGAGGAAGTTCATTATAATTATAATTATATAAATATTTAATTGCATTTACGTTTCAATTAAGAAATTAAATTTTTACGAAAACTTATTTAAAGAAATTTAATTAACATTTTTTAATTGAAATTCTTTACAAATTTTTGTTGTATTTCCAACAAACAATGAATTTCCTTTACAATAGATGTAACTGCCCCCGGACATTTGCAACAAAAAAATATATAAAATTTTGGCCAAAAAAAGAGACAACTCTGGTTATTTCAATGCTTATTGTCCATTGAATTACAACAAGTCTTAAATGTATATCAACCAATACAGTGGGTTACAAAGTTATACTTACGTTGATTTTTTTTAATTGAAATTGTTATCTCATAGAATTAGTACTTCTTTAAAATAATTAATTAAATAAAATTGAAATTAACTACACTTCTAATACTAGGGATTGAGATCGAAAAATTCTTAACACACATTTTTAAATTTATTTAATCTTTGATAATAAAATCAATATCTTGTTAATCTGATTTAAATGAGAGTACTAAAATTATTACATATTTTCAACAAAGCCCAATTTGGTCCTACAAAGTGTTGGTCAAGCATTTAAAGTCCTACCGTCAAACTGCTTCTAGTGTTATGAAACAGTACTGGGAAAACTTGTACGTTGTTAAAAAAAACCTGATTCAATAAGAAGGAATAATCCACATACACATCCAATAGGAAAGTAGTCGAGTTAGCTTAGAGCTTGGACTTTTTGGTAAGAAAAATTAAAAATCAAGTGCCTAAAAACTTCCAGACAGCAACGCTGCTAAGAATTTAGAGTCCAAAAACAGAGCACAGGCATTGAAGTCAAGTTCCTTAAATAAATATTCTTACTGCATTATGGATGTCGAAACGTATGTTCTGGCGGATTTTTCACAACTCCCTGATCAGAAATATGTGTTGCTAATGTTCAAGGGAATATTAAAGAAAAGCTGTAAAATTTTCCAAACAAATCAATCATTTGCTAAAACGGGCCCTATAAATACCGAAATTTATATCCAGCAATGTTTCCTAAAAACGCTTCTTCCATTTATTACACTTCAAAATGTCACCCCTTATTTTTGGCCTGTTTTCGTATCCTGTCACTATGATAAACAAGTCCTTGATTGGTACAAGAGCAAAAGAGTTGAATATGTATCAAAAGAGGCTTCCAGTTGATATATGTACTAAAAGAGGCAAGAGAAACTAAGATCAGTGAAGAGATATTGGACTCTTGTTTAAAGAGAATAGAAGAGTACAATAAAGGTGCATAAAAGTGTGATAAATTTTCTGTTACTTTGTTCGAAAAAAGTAACAAAGAACACTATAAAAACGTTAACGAAAGGGCTTCCGATAAAGGTTCCAATAAGAACTTAATAAAAGAGTCAACATTCTTTTAAATATGTGTGCCAGATATTCCATAAAATACTGAGAGGTAATACTGCAATACTGAAGTTATATTAATCTAAAATTGCAACTTTGAAACAAATTTGTTTTAATTCTTACAAATCAACTCGAAAAAAATATCAGACTTATGAAAAAGTTACAGAGATCGATTTGTGAGGGCTTCCTTAACTTGACTCATTCCAAGCAGATCGGACAATAACTATTTTTGGATGTTACAAACTTCAGTATAAACATCTGTGGCAAAGTGAACTGACATAATTTTCTAAGGCCAGAATTGAAGCCCTCAAGTTCAAAATAAAATAAAATTTAAAGGAATTAATAAATACTGATCTTGACTTAATATCTCGTAAACTTAAAAAACTATAAGGACTTTAAGTACCATCTAAATTCAATCAAATCATAGATAAAGTCTTGGTAGTTTAAAATATCGCAACCATGGTTTCCTATTTAACAGGTCGACCCCTCTTAGCCTTTAGAAAATACCTTAAAAAGGTGAATGTGAAATTTTATAAAATTTAGTTCCAAACTTGCAGAATTATTTAATAGAATCAACATTATTATCATTTATAGCCAAAAGAGACTTGGCAGATCCCCCTTATACCTCCTCTAATTCCTAATTTCTTAAGGATTTCATTAAATCACATAAAATATTAACAGATAATAATGTTAAATATATATACATTTCTAATATTAATTCCACTTTGCGATTAGCGTTTGGAATGTCAACAGGAACTAATTAAATAACAACCGGAAGTAATTTGAAATGTAAGATGGTGGAAGGGAAAGTGAACTAGGGATTATGTCAGACTAAGCAAATATATATAAACACATATACAAATACAAATACGATAAACAAAATGTGTGTATTGAAATGTAAATGGCGAATTCAAATCGCTTTTATCGTTTTCTTAACTTACCGATTGTGGTTGGGAAATTCGTATTTCATCTTTAATCTCTTGCAAAGGATCCTCTCTTATAATATCATCATCAATGCCACTACGAGGATCATCATTGGGTGGCAAAGGTCCACCGAATGTTTGCATTTGACTAGCTTTGCCACGATTCAATTTCAAAATTTCCGCAATACTATTTTGTTTGGGTTTACGACGCATGGAAGATTCTGAAATTTGTTTAATAAATTAAAAGTGAATCTCAAATTTAATTCTGTGTTATGAAAAAACATACCTGGTGGATTGGCTAA
Source organism: Cochliomyia hominivorax (assembly GCA_004302925.2). Lineage (NCBI taxonomy): Eukaryota > Metazoa > Arthropoda > Insecta > Diptera > Calliphoridae > Cochliomyia > Cochliomyia hominivorax. Next base: position 26,162,038 of record PYHX02000494.1, read on the forward strand.
ATAGGTAAATGGTGGTGAACTAGTTGAATATAATGAACCGGAAGCCATTTGTAAAGTTTCACCATAAGGTCTTGCTGGTCCTACACCACCAATACCATCAATTTTCCCTATAGCCGATGTAGCCGAATACGAAGGATATCCTGGACTATTACCACTTATACCACCACCTGGACCACCCACCGAGGGTTTCATGAGCTCTTTACGTAACGAATTAATACCACCGCCTCGACCACTATTACCTCTTTGGATATTGGCTGCTAAAGATTGATAATTATAACGTCGTCGATTATCACGTCTACCCAACGAAGAGGGTAAACGTGTGCTATCCATATCATCATCATCTAAAGGTAAACCGCCCGATAAAAGACCTCTGGGTATTGAAGCCACCGTTGAGGGTGGCACAATCAAATCGTGAGTCCTGCCATTACGTAATTGTTTATAGTGATGTTGAGATGTGGGTATAGTATTGTAGGTGGTATGATTTAAAAGAGGCCTTTGAGCCTGAACCTCTTTCACTGGCACTGAACTCAAAGTTAAGGTAACAAAACACAAAGTTGCCACACTAAAATGTTGTTTGGCCTTAAGAGCGGCCGCCATGGAGGACATTGATAAATGGGCATTTGTCATTTTTTTGTTTTGTTTAATTTTAAATTTTTTATAAATTTTTTTAAGGTTTTTTATTTAAAATTTAGTCTAAATTTCTTGATTTAAGTTTATAGTTATAGACGATTTATTTTATTATTCATAAATTATGATTAAAAGAAATAGTTTTTTTCGCAGTTTGAGTTTTATTTGAAATTGTTTTTATTTCTAAACAATTAAATTGATGTTGTTTTTTATTTTATTTTTAATTTATGTTTTTTTTTTAACTTTTATATTTATTACAACACTTTGGAAGAGTTTTCAAAATTTTGAAACAAACATTGTGATTTTTTAAAACACACCCGTTTAACCGCATTTTTGTAAAATTAATTTCGATTATTATTCAATTAATTACACGCTTTAATTATTATTAATCGCAGTTTAAAGTATAAATCTGAAAAGATAGAAGAATTTCAAAATTAATAAGATTTAAATTAATTAATTAAAAGAAAAAAATTTATATGAAAAATTTTCTTAATTTAGCTGCAAAAGGAAGAAACATTCTAAACTCAATTCCACGTGTTATTCAGATCAAAAGGATTTAGATTTTGAGTACAGTATCACTTTCTGATATTGTATTCAAAAGGACGGTATTTTCAGAAAACCGGTTTTCGAGTTATTCGAGAAAAGTGCTTTTCAAAAAAAAAAAATCCAAATACGGTTTTATGTCAAAAAACCGGTTAACCGGTTTTTGTTTAATTATTAAATATTTATAGAAAAAATAATAAAAAAACATTTCGGGTTCAAAACAATAATTAAATATTTTATGGATTCTGCTTCAAATTCTAAATAATTTTTGTGCAAGAAGCACTTACTTATGCGGATCCAATAAAATAGAAATTTAGAAAAAAATTAGATTTTTTCAAAAAGGTGGTAACATTTTTTCACTTTAAAATCAATTATTTTCTCATTTCTTTCTTCTTTTCCAAGGACATTATTGATAGCAGTTTCCCGCTAGTCCTATCGAAATATCGGTAATTTTTAAATACTTTTCTTTGGCTGTTTTAATGAGCAAAAATTTGATTATTAATCTACATTTACCTCTCAAGAAATCTGTTATGGACCAAACCTCTTATAACGGCAGGATGAGCAAATTACTGAAAAAAGTGAATTTTTTTAAACTAGTTTTTCGCGGATTGAAATTTTTGGTTTTTTGGAATGAAAAAGTGGGAATATTTTTATACTCCTACATTAAGGACTTTTTTCATATTTTATTAAAATTCCATAAAAATATCGTAATTCTTATAGAATTCTTTCAATTGTCAAATATTACACACTGTTTTTCGCAAGAGTACACCGAAAATAGATATTTTCGCATCTTTGATAAATTAATTAAAGACATTTACATTAAGTTCATTATTGTGTTCATATTACTATTTTTCAAGTGATTACCTTTCCAACGGTACTAAATACTTATATAATAACTGTACGCCACCCTTCAAAAGTCAACTGATACTTGGCACCCTCTTCAAAAATTTGCACTTTGCTCCTACAAATATATGATGCAATTTCAAAATGTCTTTAAATAATGTTCCATATAATGTATTTAAAAATCGAAACCGGAAGCCGGTTAAACGGGTTTTCTTTTGTATTTCAGAAAACAACATGCCGGTTTTTTTAATCGGTTAACCGGGTGATTGAGTAAATACATAAAATTTTTCATTCCGTGTTTTACACGAAAAAAGTATTGTTTGCATTCTTAGAAATCATATTCTGAATCGATTTTTATGTCCGTCTGTTTTCGACATAATCACATCAATAAAAATAATTAAATAATATTCTGCAAGCTTTTTTGTTCAGTTACATATATTTTTAAGGTAAAGAGTTATAGATCTATAATTTAGATATATTCAGAAATTTAAGAAAGAGTTTCTGTATCTCTATTATTTTAAATATGATACCGAAAATAAACTATTATATCCCACTCAATTAGGGCATTATACAGTATAGGAAATATTAGAAGAAATTTGTCATAAATGGTTATTTTGATATTTCATTTCATATAAAAGTCATTAACTTCATTTAACTGCATTTCATATAAAGGTCATTTCACGATAAATTCTTTTATTGGTTAAACTCTAGATTTCTTTTAAATAATAATTTTTTCTATAAATTTATAACAATCAAACAAAAACCGGTTAACCCGTATTCGAAAGCTATTTTTCTAATAACTCGAAACCCGTTTTTTTGAATACACTAGTTGCATAACTTTATAATCAATAAACATATTTAAGTGAAATTTTGCACAGTTATTTCTTAGGTATTTACGGACTAGTTTCGGAGAGCAAAAACGATGCAAAGTGGCTTTAACGTTTGAAACGTTTGAACCATTTAAGTTATATTAAGGAAAATATCAATTAAAAACAAACAAAATTACAGAAAAGACTGCTTCCATGACTTGTCAACCTTTCACTGTGGTAAACAAGACCCTGAGTGTTACAAGAATAATAATGTTGTATTTCTACCAAGAAAGGAAAATCCTCCAAACTTCCTGGAGCTAGAAAGGCGTCCAAAAGTGTGGTACATTTTAAAAGGAAATGGACTACCTGCTCGAGCAAAGTAAACGAATGCGCTTAAATAACATTATTGAAAGGGTTTCCGAAAAAGGTGCAAAATTTTATCTCTAGTGATTAAAATTTTTTGATTTCACTTCCTATTTTTTCAATAATATTTCACGTAAGCAATCTTGAGCAGGGTTTCTAATTGTTTTCGGGACCATAATTTTTTAGTGAACTCAGAGATGACATTCAGAATTTTTTAGCGTTTATAATCAAATTAAAAAATCGCTAAAATTTCATTTATGATTTGTCCTCAGTAATTCTTTACCATCTCCTTTAATTTAAATCATCATCAGAACATATTCCATTGTTAGAACTCCAGGAAACCTAATACATTGTTTCTTTCTAACGGAACAGTTAACATCGTTTTAGAGCAGTAAACTGATTTGTTATTTAACCTTAAACTTTAAACAGTTTTTGTTACGATTCTAGTATTTTACTTTAATTTAATCTTAATGTACTTTCACGAAAAAAAATAATAAAAATAAATAAAATCGAAATAAAACCTAAAAGGAATACAATACTATTCTTATGACCCTGTACTATATGCATATGTATGTATATGTGTATATACACATAAGTGTGTAATTACAAAATTGTTGAAGGCTAATTTTTTCTAGGAATAAAAAGAAAATTGTAATTTTAAATGTTAAAGTCAAAATCTTGTTGTCGATCGTCTAGAAAAGTAATAATTTTACAGAATCGAATCCGAAGTTATATCCCAAGTGTAAGGTTATGCAGAATTAGTAGATGAGAATATTTAAATATAAATATTTTATTAAATGGATTAACATTAAAACTTGCATGAAGGCAAAGGGTGGCACAAACATAATGCATGATTTAATAAATAAATCTCATTCTTAAGGACAAGTTTTTTTTGCGTAAATTCAAAATCTGATTCGATTTAGCTATGTCCATGACTATCACATCCAAAGTAATTGTGAGAACTCAATGAAAATTTCCTGATTATTTAAGTATTTTCCCCAGAAGATTTCTATATAAAACCAGCGAAATCAGTGCAGTGGATAAAAAGTTATAGACCGATATCTGGGTCAACCCTTTACAAAATTTTTTTTTTAACTTAATTTTATTATTGCCATAACATTAAGCTTTACAAATTATCAAAATCGATTCGATTGAGAAAAGTTATAGTCCAAAATACCATCAATTATATATTATTATGATGGTCTGTTCATAAAAATAATTATTTTAATTTTTCTCCCAAAAACGTACTTTTGAAATATTTTTATCCGTTTAAAAGATTATAGATTTATTACTATTTCAGAACGATTTCGACTACCAATTTCTTCTGATATAAAAATCGTTATTTATATTTTTTTAATACCTGGAACAGGATTGTTATTAACGTATTTTAGGACTCAGTAGACTTGCCCTTTAAGGCTCATGTCATATGTTTAAATTAAGTACCGTATTAAATTTATTCCATCGTTTTTGAAGTTCCAGATTTATTTATATTTTTCACATTAAATACTTCTGATTTTTTCGTGTAACGCTAAGAAGGAATCATCGGAGATTCCATACAAAAGGATTTAAATTTTTTAAAGGAAATGAAATGAATTTGGAGGGGGCTTGAGCGTAGACTTTTACCCAAAGTTCGTTCAAATTTCGTTCACATAAATTTCCATTAAGATTTCTTTGGTAACATATACACTAATTAAGAAGCTTATTACAAAAAAGGTTTTATTATTGAATAAATGTTGCCACCTTTTGGGAAAAATTCTTACAAAATTAGATTTATAGATTATCTAAGTGCATAAAATTTCTTTTGTTTTAATACATAAATGAATTTTTGACGTTTTTAGAAACAGTTAACATACCCGAAGTGATAAAATTTGAATGATCACTAATTATAGCTGCTGATTGCTCTAAATGAACTCAAAAATAATTCAAATTTTATCCAAATCCACTTAAATGTTCAAAAGTTACGAATTTAATTCCTCTATACTGTGTAGATAATGTGACGGATACTTTATTTAGTTTATTGTTTTAATAAGTATACGCAAATATGTTTTTATAAGATGGTAAAGAACAATGAAAATTATTAAAATCATAAGTTGTTTTATTTTAAATTATTAATTGTGTGTTTTATACCCTACACCACCGTAGGTGGTTGGGATATTATGCGTTTAGTGCTACCAACACTTTTTGTTTTACCGTTCGAGTCAGAATGACTCCTTGAGGCTGGCTGTCAATGTAAATCTTGTTTTTCACGTTTGAACTTTTTATATCTTCCACTACCAGAATTGGTAAAGAGGTTTTATTAACGTTGTCATTCCGTGTGTAATGCCAAGAAGGAATCATCACATTCTTGAATCTGCCTGTTTGTTTGTCTGTCCGTCTGTTGGAAACACACCTTGTTTCTTATTGTCCTAAACAGTTTTTTATATAAAACCAGCTATATTTGTTCATTGGCAAACAAGATATAGACCGGTATCTGAGATGACCTCAAAATTCAGAAAATGAACTTTTTTAATTTTTTCAACAAAAAGTAAATGAATTTAAACAAAACTTTAACTATAACATACAGTTATATATAAATCATCATGGTACAAAAAATTCATCAGATTCGGATCAATAGGAAAAAAGTTATAGGCCAAAAAATATGAAAAATTTTTATAAAACCCAAACTTCTCGGAGTTAATGGACAATGGAAAGACATTAGGCTCTTGTTAAAAAAGAATTGAAGAATACAAATTTATGGTATATTTTGAACGCTCTACTCTTCGCGGAAAATGACAAAAGGCACTACAAAAACCTTAATGGAAATTTCATCACTAGTGATTAAAAGTAATTGATTGTAATGATAACTTTAATAAAATAAACACTATAAGTTTAGTGTTTAATTTTAATTAACATTTATGTATGTTAAGATTTTTTCAATTTCACTCCTTAATATATAACTATATTAACTTGATTATCATACAAGAGAATGTGAGTAGAAAAAACCCTGAAAATGTTATAAACTCATGGATCCATTAAGAAATGCGTTTAATTAAGGGAAAATAGGATCTCACGTTTATTTCTATAGTCCCTATAGGTAGTCCATTTCCTTGAAATCACTCGATAATGGTAAAATTTTCACAGTTTTTTTGGAAGTTATAGAATTTTTTGGCATTGGAATAATAACAATAATAATAATAATAATAATAATAATAATAATAATAATAATAATAATAATAATAAAAATAGTTATAATAAAATATAATATATATAGTTTAAAAGAAAGCTATTAGAAATTTTATTAAAATTCGACACAGTTATTTTCCTAGCTTTCCTTATATATTATTAAGTTGGCCAATCACAGTCCATATTTTGCTTAAGCTTCCATATATCACTGAAGTTTTTATTGGGGGTTTTCCATAATCGACGTTTAAGCTTATGGACGAATAAGTTTTTGATACAAAATCTTTAATTCATGCTAATTTTTGCATAATATAAGTGGTGGAGTTTATTTTAGATTCGGCACAGCCGAATATGACATTCTTATTTGTTTTTTTTTCTTATTATTCGTTTTAATTAAATTTATTCCACATAATCGCCCTAAATAATTTCCATTATTTTTACGATTTATATTTGTTTTTTTTAATTATTTTTCTTTTAACAAATTTAATTAATTTTTAGTTTATTTATAATTTAATTAAACCAACACATTTTTTCATAATTATGATTATTGTCCTTTTTTGTGGAAAATGGGGCGTCGTTCAATTTCACTTTTAACATTTTTCCCTTTTTTTGCGATTCTGTTTTATTTATTATTTATTTCTTTATTATTTTTGTTGTTATAATTTTTTCTCTGTATATGTATATTTTATAACCGTTATACTTTTTTTTTATTTTGCCTTGGCCAAAATATTTGTTATTGTCTTTTGTTCACTTTTATTACAAAAACAAATTGAACAATGATGCTGTGTTGTTGACAGTGGATAAATTGATTTACTTTCGCATACAAATGATTTTAAGAGAACAATTTCTTATAAGAGAAATGTCATCTTTAAGTTAAGTTAAAAAAAGAACAACACAAACTCTCTTTTATTTCACTTTATCTTTAATTAGATAAATTTTACTCTTCATTTTGAAATTACAACTCCGTTATATTAAAGTTTGTTATTTACACACACTCATACACTCACACATATATATCTGCTTATATGTATACGCCGTATATCCTATTTTTTCATTCTTCTTTTATTTAATTTTCTTTTCCCTAAAATACCGTACGTTTTTATTGTTTTTTATCATTTGCAGATTTTTTTACGTTTGTTTTTAGTTTTTTTATTCTCTTTTTTCGCTTTCCATATTCTTTTACCATTTTACTATATTTTTGTTATTGTTGTCTATATACAATTTAATATATATACATACATATGTATATATTTTTGTTCATTTATTTTATATTGTTGCTGTTTACTATTATCACTGACACTCATACCAACACAATTTCAAGTATTTTATATAGATTATTATTTTTTTCGTTCTATGTGTATGTGTATGTGTATAAATTTTCATTTGGTTTTTACAACTTCAATATCTCTGTATAGTTACAAATACAATAATACACATTTTCAAGATGGCGTCCTTATTTAAGAACCTACAACAACATTTTATAGAAATTTGAAGAAGAAAAAAAAAAACAAAAACAAATATATTTTTATTCAATTAAATGAATAAAAATTTAATAATTGTCATATACCAAGGTAACGATAAAAATATCTATAATTCAGATTTAAAAATAATTAAAACCTTTAAATAATTAACAAATACATATACATATACATATATACATATATATATGAAATTAGGAAAAATAAAAAAATTATCTTAAAATATGTACAATTCAATAATTTCTCCCTACAAACTCCAATTGCGAATTAACCAAATTCCTATAAAATACATTCTTTGGACCTTTTCAAAAACTAACACGATTAAGCTTTGCCCAATGTTTTTAGAAATAAGTCTGTAACTTTTGTACCAGTAGCTTAGCACGTCTAGAACTGAGGTGGGAACTATATTAAAAAAGGACCCGATATTCGTCAAGATAGAGAAATATGTATATGCCGAATTTCTATAGAATTGGCCTTTATTTAATAGCTTAATAAGATCAAATCCATTTTTCGGGAAGGAAGAAGGAAGAAAATATGGACTGAGATTGATGAAATTATTATTTAGTTTAAATGGGGGGGGGGGGGGTTTATAATTGTATCAATATAAATATATATGGTAAAATTGCGACCTATATGACTCATAGATTTGAAGTGTATCAAAATTCTTGAAATCCAATTTCGACGATTTTCCGTACGACGATGAAGCACTGTAATTGTATGTTATAGTTAAATTTTTGTTTAAATCCAGTTAAAGTTTGTAAAAATTAGAAATGCTTTTTTCGAAATCTTAAAATGATTTCTAATAACGGTCTTTAATTTTTTTTTCATAATACCCCGATATAACTGATTTTAAAGAGAAAACTTTACAGGAAAATAATAAAAATCCTGGCCAAATTTCATTAAATTCTGACAGTTATTTTAGGCCTGAGAATGTTCTAACAGAAAAACAGACAGACAAAATCGACTCATATTTTGATGTGATGAATGAATATTTATATCTATTAAGGTCTAAGAGTTCGAAGACTTAAAATATAGACGTGTTACTTAGATAGATTTAGATAAATATCAGATAACAAAGATATAAGCTTCTCATACAATCGAACCATATCGGTTAGGAGTGAAAAAGTATTAAGTCAATATAAAATATTGGATAATTTTAAAAATTTAACCATAATATAGCGTTATATTTATGACACTCAAAATAAGCGATGTGAATTAAACTTTTACACGTCTAAAAACGTAAAAGTTTTACTTCTTGGCATCATTTATGAATCAATTAAAATGGATTCAATAGAAAAAAATTTAATAGAAAAATTCAATAGAAAAGTCCAAAATAAAAATACTGACCGAAAAAAGGTACATATTAACGAAAAATGCCTGATGCGGAGATATTGGGTATTTTAATATAGAAAAGTGGGAATTTTAAGAATATTATAATTCACTTAAAGTTAATTTAATACATATAATTCTAAATTTTCAAAAAAGTTATTAATTTTTTAAATGTTAGAGGGCATATTAAGCCCATTAAATAAAAAACATTAATAGTGGATTAAAACATTTATTTCCACTTGAATATGAAGAGTTGTCAGTCTGTCTACACATTGTGAACACTCTACAGATCGCAATTTCATATCTCGATAAAATGAAAAAATGTTTCACATTTGTATTTAGTATTTTTGGCAAAAAAGTCCGGATTTATCCTTAAGATGTTAAGATGGATTTAATTTCCTGTAGCCCAAAGAAAACCGACTTCCTGAGTACATAAATTTTAATTTATATTGTGTGAACGAAATATATTTCTATTTTATATCAGATACATGTCGTTATAGAAAAAGGTCTAAATTGGTACCAAAACAATAAAAGCTAAGTCAATAGAATAACATCGACTTTTTAAGGAATTAAATTTAAGTTCAATTTGCTGAAGGATGTAATATAAGGAGAGAAAGGTACCAAATACAAAGTAAGTATTAATTATCGATTGTCCATAATACTGTTGACGAGTGTCTTAATAACTGTCCTATTTATCCGATTAACTAGAGAAAAAATAGGGACGTAAGGGCCAAAGTCATAATTGCCCCCATGAGAAAGTTAGGATAACTATCAAAAAAGTTCCCGTATTATAAAAAAATCAATTTGCTGAAGGATATATTTTTCTTTAGGACACAATACAAAGTAAATATTAAATATCAATTGTCCATAATACCGTTTACGAGTGTCTTAATAAAACGGAGTCAGAATTGCCCCAATATTATAATAATAATTTATCTATAGAACTGTTGCAGTTACTTTATTAAAATCACTTTCTTAAAACACAGATTTACTGGCACAAATGTAGAACGACTAAAAGGAGTTTTAATATATAACCAATCACATTTTTATTGAACAGCTTCACCGGAGAAAAGTGTAGGGTAAAGGAATGTTACCTGCTACAAATCAATTATTAATTGTTGAACATGTATTATCATGAGAAATTTGAAACAACCTCAGATATCGGAAAAAATTAATGCCAACAAAGCAACCTCCTAACCAGATTTTTCAATTTTCTTGAAATGTAGCAGGCTGACACTGCCTTTAATGGAAAACGTTACCCATTCTAAGATTTCTGGATAGGGCTTGTGGAAGAGTATCTCCTAACAAAATTTTGAAATAATTTTTACAAATAATTTAATTTAATTTAATTTGGCAGCCTAAAATAACTAAATATAAAAGACCAACAAAATTTTGGTTAGGGCGTGGGGAAGTGTATTCCTCTTTTAAACTGTTGCAGGAAATTTAATGAAATTTAGGGCATGACAGTAGCTATAAGAGCAAAATTAGCAAACAGCTAATTTTGGGATGAGACTTATTAAAAGTGGAATTTTTAATTACTAAATTTATAGGGTTGGAGTGTATTACAGATTCGGCATATCCAAATTTAGTATTCTTAATTTGTTGGTTTTATTCCCATTTTTTCATAATCTTCGAAACTTAATTTCCGAAAATCTTAAATTTAATCCATTTTAAGAATTCGACATTTAAAAACCCAAATCATAACCAAATCGTGTGAAAGTTTTAGATTTTAAAACAAAAAGGAGAAACAAGTATACCGCAATAGCCGACTTTACTTAGATTTAGTTCTATTTTTAAGATGTTGTAACTTCCATAATAAAAATCGTGTAAATTAAAAATCGGAATAATCGGATTAATATTCTGTTTAATTTTACATATGGACAATTTTGTAAAAATATTGAAAACATAAACATATGAAAAGTATCTGTAGAAAAATAGAACTAAAATAAATATATAGATACAAGATACTTTTGCAAGAAAAATCTATTATAAAACCAACCCCCCCCCCTAAAATTTGCTTCCACTTGTGAAAAAGAAATGAAGTTAAAATAAAAATAACAACAATTAAAATCAGAAAAAATAATAAACTAAAAAATATGGAAAAAGAAGATGATAACAAAGAAAAGATTTTTAAAAAACAGAGGCAAACAAAATTCGTAAAACTCTTTAGAACGAAGAAAAAATGAAGGAAAAATCAAAAACACTTCAATTAACAAAAAAAAAAACAAAAAGTGGAGTATGAACATGAAGATGATAACAAATAGGAAACAAGTTAAGAAAGGACCAAAAATGTTGTAGAGTAAAAAAAGGCAGAAAAAACAACAAGATGAGAGTGTATATGTATGTAAAGGTATTGTATTTTAAGGATGTACAAATGATGACAGAAAACCGAAGAACGACGCAAATCGTACAATCCTGGATATAATAGAATATAACTTGCGCACGATTACATACACTCAGCCAAGTTAACATTCGCAATTCTATGTACAGACACATATATACATTTGCACACAAATACCATTATTCCCCATACACTTACACACTTACACACATAAATATAATTTGTTATCCAAAAGGCAGCAGCAAAAAAAAATAAAAATAAAAATAATGTTTTATACATTTCGGAAATATAGATACAGATTATATTTGTAATGTATATGTTGGACCAGAATCAAGAAGCAAGTATACGAACAAGAACAAGAAAACGACAATAACAACAACAATAATAATATCACAAAAAAGGGATACTATAGCTTTTTACACGCACACACACGAACACATATATATTCTATCTCTAATACTTGTATATATTAAAGACAAAATTTTCTTTTCATCTTTTTGCAGCTTGAAAATTTTTCTATATCAATTTTTTTCTTCCATTTTTTTCACTAAAAAATATTTTTTCTATTAAATTTGAAAATTTAATTACATTTTTATTTTTTTATAATTTAAACATTTTTTTGTTGTAGTCGTTTTAAATAAATTCGTTTTTCTTGTTATTGGAAAATTTATACAAAAAATCATAAATATTTTTTCTTCGTTTTTATCTCCAGAAATTTGAAAAAGAAAAATTCCAAAATTTCTTTTTCTTTCAACTTTCAGTTGAATAAATTCATTTTTTTCTTCTTCTATTTCTCTTTTAATTTTATTTTAAATATTTTTCTAAATTTTATTCAGTAACACTCGCGACGCGTTCAATATAAAGACTGAAATCTAAGGATTTTTTTCTATCAAAGTTTTGCACAATTTTCAAACATCAGGAGCTATGTAACGGGCTCAGCATCCCCAAAATAATACAAAAACAACAACAGCAATCGCATATAAAGAAGAGCATAACAAAGATGTAGAGAAATCTTTAATGTTGATGAAAACTATGGAGACGACTATAACACCTTTAATGTACTCATTGTTTGGGGTACATACAGAATTTTTGTGCGATTTATTTAAAACAATTTTATTAACCCTAAAAAGGTAACTGAGATAGATTTAATTTTTGGTATAAAAACTTGAAGATTTCGCATATAAAAATTGAAATTTCAATTTGTAAATAAACATGTAACTTTTGATCGACTAAATTGATTTGTTTGATATTTGACATAATGACTGCAGAGGTGCCCATCTCCGTTTAAAATATAACACTAAGAGAATCTTCAATTCTGCTTTAACAAGAGCTCAATATCTTTCCACAGGACTTCGTTCAGGACAGTTTAGAGAATTTCACATTACAGAACTTGTATCAACCAACAGCAACATACAATCTATGACCAGGAAGTTGCGAAGAATCTGTCTGTACATACATTTCGTCATTCATTATGCAGCAAAAATATTTTTGAAAAACTTGACTTGAATTTCCATGCTTTGTTTTTGACCTCTAAATTTTTAGCAGCGTTCCTCTCAGGACATTTTTGAGCCTTCTATGTTTTTAAGGTCGGCATTAACTTTATAAACAATCAATTATTCCGAGCACTGAATTAACCGGGTTGATTTCCTAGAGGATGTATTAAGAGCTCTTTTGAAAATGTTTTCTATTTTTTGTTGGCATTAAGAACAACCCTTCTACCTGAACCAAGTTTTCTTTCAACGAACAAGTTCTGCCGGTACTGTTTATTTACATTGCGAACATTTTGACGGCAGATCTTAGACTGATTGACCAACTTATTGTAGAGCCAAGTTTGATTATGTTGAAAATTTTTAATAATCGCTCGTTTTAATCAGATTAACAATATTTTTATTCGTTTGACATTAAACATAATAACTGACATGTTTTACAACGGTAACTTTATCAAATAATTAAAAAATACTCTGGTTAAAAGTTTTAGTGACATTCGTTAAGAATTTTTCGATCTCACTAAAAAATTGTGTTCAATGCGTCTCATTATTCAAAAATAATCAATTTTTTGAAAAATTCCCAAATTCTGAATTATTAAATTTAAACTTTTTTAAATCAAAATTTTTAATTTGCTTTGAAATATCAAAGTATGAGTTTCGAAACGAAATCTAGTTTTACAAACCTTAAAGTCTTTGTAATTCTTTGGTTTTTTTCCATTCCACCAATAAATGTGGACTTTAAAGGCTAAAAACCAATAAATCCCATTTTTGGGAAATTTTCTTCACATTTTTGGGAAATTTAAGAAAATCCTTTCAATAAATCTATTATTGTTTTCTACACTTAAATTTACAACAACAAGGTGGACGTTTCGTGAAAATTTCAGATTTCAGATATCTATCAGATATATAAAATGTCGTTTATTTTTAATAGCGGAAACAGTTTTAAATAAATTAAATTAAAATAGCAGACGTACTACTGGACCATATACAAAAAAGTCAATAGCTTGCAAAATTTCAGAAATATTTTATCTCTAAACTTCACTTTTTTCTGTTTTTTTGCTTATTTTATGCACCAAATTTTATCACGATCGGTCCATCATTTTTTGTCACTGTCTTAAATACCAAATAATCGGGAGCTCACAAAAATCATGATTTTGATCCTATTTATACCCTATACTACCATAGGTGGTAGAGGCTTTCTATGTTTGTGCCGATACACAGTGGTTCCAAAACCATTTTCTCGTAAATAATTTTGTTAATTTAGAATAATTAAATATTTTTTTTACTTTAGTCCACAAGGACATTCCTGAAGTGTTTTCCAATTTATTTGGAGAGTAATATGTTCCGAGAAAGTCCTGGGGCCGGTGAGTGGACCTCCGGATTTGATCACTTCGGGTATGATTTTTTAAATCGTCAAATTTTGCGTTATGATTTTATTGAGAAAATTATACATATTTAGTCCTTAAAATTAAGAGATAAGAGATCAATGATTTTTCTCTGAACTGTATATTTTTTTCTTAATTCAGAAAAAAATTCTTAACGTAATTGCATTTATAGTAAATACTACAGTATTAGGCAAAGCGTTTTCTCCACTAGTCCAATCGGAATTTTGTTATTTTTAAAACAAAATTTTTAGCTTTTTCGAGGAGAATAAAATGTCAAAGCTAAAGTTGCCACATCTATTAATGAAACAGATCTTTAATGGGTCAAATATCTTATAACGGCAGACTTAGCAATATTCTTAAAATAAATAATTTTTTCAAAGAAATTTCCTCAGGATAGAAACTTTGGGTATTTTGGAATAAAGAAGTGGGAATCTTTTATATTCCTACATTAAGGAAAACCCTGTTCATATTATATTCAAATTTCATAATAATCACTTTATTTTTATAGATTTTATTCAAGATCGAATATTAAAAATATTTTCATAAAAGTTAATATCGCATGGCAGTCCGACCGTCTGACTGGTTGACTGTTCTTTAAACAATAAAGTTTCCACATCCTTACAGCACATCGAGGAAACTCAACCGGTTACGAACATCTCTATGAAAATTAATACATATGATTCATTTAAGGCCAAGGTCGAAATCTACTCAAATTGGTGATGATCACTCCAATATCTCAAGTACCTCCCATATAAATGTCCATTATTAATCAAATCCATTTGTCAAAGTTCAAGAAGAACGATTCTTAAATTATAGCATCCATTTAATACCTTTATAAGCTAAAAGTACCAAGGTTCTCGAGAGTCCTTCCATAATTTCTTATAGATCTCGTATAACTGAACTTCAGAAAACCGCAGTGTTTTTAATTTTTCTAAATCGGTTCAAAATTTCTATAAAATCTTATTATAAAATTGCAACTCTGTTTTTATTATTAAATTTCGCATTTCAAAAAATGAATCCTTCAAGGGTTAAATAGATATAATCTTCAGCATTTGGCGCATGTCAAAAATTTTGAGAGTAAAACTGAAAATTTACGTTCAGTTATTTTTTTATCCTCCTTTAACACATGGAACGATGAGGGTATATTAAGTTTGTCTTAATGTTGGTAAAGCATTTGAAATCTTAATTAAGTTGATTCCGCCAGTTAGAATAGTAATGGACTTAAATTTATATCTGTACGTTTAATAGAATATTTAAACATTATTTCAAAATCGGACTAGATGAAATCAACATAGCACAGCATTGTAGGATCGGCCATTAATTTGTAACTATTCAAAAAAGAGATGTGTTTTTTAATTTGGTGGACATATAACTTCCTTATGAATTTCATTATAAGAACTTAAAAATGAGTTTATCACTTTTTAAATAGTTTTATTTTAGTGGACCTTATATAGGATAATTGGAATGCAGTTCTCAATTTTGAAAAAATAAAAAATATAACGCAAATTTTAATTACACTAACATTGTTTAACATTCAGATCCCTTAACGATCCACCACTATGCATAGATACAAGTTGATCTAAAAACTCCATTACGGAAGAATATTTGTCTAATCCCTCCACTCTAAAATTAATGGACTTGGTTCTTTAAACAAACCAAGTAAATGTGCAAATTTTCAGCAAAATATCTTCAAAATGATGACAAACACTAAGTTCATAAATTTTGCTAGAAGACTATTTAAGATTAGATTTCAGGCAAAGCTATAGACTTCTTCAAAAGCATTTGGCAACTATGAAAACTATAGAACTTAAAGATTTAAAATTTGTGATGATATGATTTTTATTGGTGTGAAAAAATCACGAAGAACGTTAAATTAAAATTTTTTGGTATACTTCAATATGCTCTAGTCCACGAATCTGAAAATTTTATAAAAATCCACTTTTCTCAATAGTAAATACCCAAAATGTCATTTCAAATAAAACATGTTTACATAATTTGACTTTTTTCATCAAAATAATAACCCTGTCGGTATAAATCGGGACCGGCATGAAATACTTCCCGGATATTTATCTAACATATGCAGCTATAAAATACATACAATTGAAGGACGATTCCAGGTTTTCGATTTTAGAATTGCACAAAGAAAAATTAAATTATATTTATGAATGGAGGTTGTGGGCGTATCTTTATCTCATTCTGATCTAGATTTGCATTTTAGTTAAGAAGAAACATACATAAAGTCCTATATAATTTAGAATTTTATAAGGAATCTGTTACATATTATTAAATTTCAGAGGTCATTATTAAGTCCGCACAGTCCATGAGAATAAGAAGAAAATAAGGAAAAAATGGTTCAAAAATTTATATGGATTTCAATATCTCTGAAACTATAACAGATAGCATTTACATATAAGTCTAATTTTTATGGAAGTCTCCAAGATCTAAATTTTTGGTCAATTTAACAAAAAATGTCAATTAAATGAATGATAAAACTTGGAAGGCCAGACCTCTAAATAGCCGCAGGAATGTTATCTTCAAAATCAGCTCAAAAACACCTCAACTATAACTATATTAAATTTGATTCTCTCTCTAACAGTTCAAATTGCAGAATTATAAATGTGTATGTTTGTGTGTCTGTGTTTGTATTATATATATATATTGGTAAGGTACTTGAAATTCGTTCTCGCCTTATTAAAATATTACCATTTGTTATTGTAAGTACTAAAGACAAGAAAATTCATATACATTTGCAAAAAGGGTCCATATGGCTGTCTGTCCCCAAGACTTGTCACTCGAAGCATACGAGTGAGTATACGTTTAGACGACGTAAAATCCAAAAATGTGTGTACGACTGCAAGTGTATGATATTAAATGAAACTGAAATTTCTTTTCGTTAACAATTTTCAAAACTTTTTGCCGTTAAGTTGATGTTGTTTGTTGTTGGCGGTGGTGGCAATGATGGTGGCTAAAGGTATGAATGTGAGGGCAACAGATATGAGTGTGTATGTGAGCAAAATGTGAATATGGTCCTCAGACAATCTCTGACACGAACACAAAGTTTTCTGGTTCTTTTGTTGTATTTGTCTAAATGAATTCACAACAAAATTTACATGTTGATATTAAAAAAAACTCTACAAAAGAAAATTTATCTAAAAATACTCTTTTTCTCTTCTCTGGCAGGATTTTAAGAGAGAACTAAGAGTAAAGTATTTTGCTAAATTCTCTTTTATTTCAGTTAACAAATAAATTAAATTGTTTACAAAACAATCATTATTCAATTTGCATTAAATATGAAAGAGAAACATTAATTACAAAAATATATCATTTCTTCTTCTTTATAAATTTTTTTTAAATTAAAAATATTAAAAATAAAATTTTTATTAAAAATTTAAAAAAAAATCCTTTATATTAAAACACCTTACATTTCCTTACATTTACCGGATGTTAACTTTTATTCAATACTTCCTTGCAAGCCATTTTTATTGCATACACATAAACAGTTAACTTGCAACTGTATTTGTATATGCATAAGTAGCTGTACAATCTGTTTGCCATATATCCCGTTATGTAGTTTTCTAATTGAATTTATTACGTTTCCTATTATCGGCATAAGTTCTTCTTTGCAAGAAGAAAAAAAAATAATAACTCGGGAAATTTAATGATATTATGTCATGACGTGAGATCTGAGTTAAGAAAACGAGTCTATAGACATATGTATGTATGTGTATACTATATACTATTAAATATTGTTGTTTGATAGTAAATTGTATGTTTATATACATATTGCAATACTTATTTACAGTAGTTATAGCCAAGTCAAGGAGGTGTCAATCTTCAGAGTGGAATGCAACGCACAGTGTGTCTAAATCGCATTTTATTGGAAATAACTCTGTAACTTGAACAGTTAAAGTTATCTTAATGAAATTAGATATGGTTAAAGCTGAAATCTTTTTGAGTTGATTTGAAGGAGTATTAACGGCTACATAGTCAGGGGCATAGTCAGTGACCTACAAATTTGGCCAACCCGGTTATGCTGATATTTTTTATGTAGAAAGTCCTTGCAAATCGGAGACATTCAAATCGAAAAAATATTTTAACCCCCTTTTTAACCTTGTTCTTCTAACATTTTTTTCTTATTCGTGGACTTAAGGAGTGAGATAGAAAAATTCTTGACAAACATATGTGTTAAAAAAAAACTAAATCACTAAATTTTTTTTTGTTCATATTTGATTGAAATTATTGTAACAATTTTGAAAATAAATAATTTTATATGATTTTAATCACTGGTGATGAAATTTTAAAACCTTTTTGGGAACACTTACATTAACGTTTTGATAGTGCTTTTTGTCATTTTGCTCGTACAGTTAGTCCATCTCCGTTAAAAATCTATCATATTTTAGGACAATTATTTTGGGCTCTTCTCTTTCAATTCTCCTTTAACAAAAGCTCAATATCTCTCCATTTGCCCTAATTACGGACACTTTGGAGGATTTGCCTTTTTAATACAAATACCACATTATTGTTCTTATAGCACTCAAGGGCTTGTTTTTCATAATGTCAGGATGCCAAGTAGACATAAAGTATTATGAATATGAATTCCTTGATGTTAATTTTGATATTTGATATTTGCTTGCCAAACCAAAATTTTTTTGGCTTTTGGGTCCTGAACTTTCCTTTAGCATTCACTCGAGCATCAGCAATATAAAATTTTTGACCAGGAAGTAGCGAAAAATCTGCCAGGGCATTCGTTTTGTCATGCATTATGCAGCAAGAATATTTTTTTTATAAAACTTGACTTTACATTTCGAACTCTGCTTTGGCCTCTTAATTTTTAGCAGCGTTCCTGTCAGATACTTTTTGAGTCCTTTATATTCTTTAACCAACATAAGCTTAAACTCTTCGTACTAAATAGTCCAAGCACTGAGCTAACCATTCATTTTATCTGAAGCAGGTTTTTCGGTACTGTACAGGAGACCCTCGAATGTATGGCCAACTTTTTGTAGAAACAAGTTGGGGTTTTTTTCTAAATATTTAATAATTTTAAAACTCCCTTTTTATGGTCACTTATTATAATCAGATTAACTATATATTAATTTGTTTGATATTTAACATAATTAATATCAAAAAATTCATGGGTTAAAAGTTTTAATGAAAACGTGTTGGGAATTTTTCGATCTCACTCCTTAATATTTGTGTTAAATATTCTTTAAAATATGTGAAATATTTCCTATAAAATGTAAAATATATTTATGTAAAAACTATATAAATAAAAAACCATTAATTAAAGTTATATCAGTCAAAAGTAGGAAATTTTTTTAAAAAGGTGGCAACATTTTATTCTAAAGTTTATAATTTACTTATCTTTAAAGTATTATCATCATAAAACTATATAGAAGAAAACATCTAGAGTGGTCATTTTACTGTAAATTTAAAATTTGTTAAAAACATTTTAATTCGATTGGGATTTCTGGTACGAAAAATGGGAATTTTTGTAATTCTCTGATTCATATATTAGATCATCTAAGTACACATTTTTTTGGTTACAGTCATAAGTAAATTTTTGGCAAATTTTTAAAAAATCTACATAGACGAGGAGGCCAAATATGGAGGGTTGCCGATTTAGCCCCTGGCCACGTAACAACCTTAAAAAAGACTTTAGTTGTATTCTTATGAAATTTCATTAAGACTTCTTAAACGATGCCGAAATTACAAAATTATATTCCAAAAAATATCGATTCTTACCCACTGTGCATTGTGCCGTAATGTATGAATAAATATTGTTTTCATTTCCTTTACCAATTTCTCTCATTATCGTAGATATTTTATAAGTATCGGACTGCATCATCTTGTAAGCCTACAGCATAAATTCAATTTTCACCTAGAAAATTACTATTAAAGATAATTGAGTAATTTGCCTCAAGTATCAATTATTTAATGAATATATAATCATCTTTTTTTCTAGTTGTTTTTTTGTTTGTTGTTTGTTGTTGTAATGCATATGAAATTGTTGTAAATAAAAATGTGTTTAGATTGAAGAAAATTACATTGCAACTTATGTAAAATTTCTTAGAAATCTGTTATAATTTGTAATAAATAAATTTTATAATAAATTCAAGTGAAATAATTTCGTTATTGCTTATAGTGAAAGATACGTGATAATCGGATAAATACGTATCTTGAAAATAAAAGGAGACAAATACAAGATGCATAGGGAAATCATGTTATATTCATTATGAAATATAGTCATTGAGTTAGAATCACTTTCTTGAAGCTGTATATAGCAATATCCTTTCTTCTATTAAAGCAATTTAGTACTGATAATAATCAAGGACCAATGACGACTACTTGATTGAAGTTAGAATGGAATGAGATTTTAGGTTCCTGTGCACAGTGTTTCACATAATTAGAGCTCAAGTGTTTTCAAGTTGTTTTGAAGGAGTAGAGACCCCTTTCTCATCAGAGTGTAGTTGGTAAACCTCCTTCAAATCATCGTTGAAAACATAGTTGAATTAATATTGACTAAAATTTTACATTTTTTAAAGTCATCAGAATTGTGGTGAAATAATATTTTACATATTAAAATAATTCGATATTAATTTATAAAATTATACAACAATATTATTTTAAATTACTTTTAAGTAGTAAAATTTCAACAAAGAAAGAACTGATTGCAATTTTAAAAGTTTCAATTTTTATTTTTAATAAATAAAAATATTGAAATTAAAATATTTTTATTTTAAAATTTATGTATTTATTTTATATATGAACGGAAATGTAAATAAAATAGCAAAAAATATATACAATTAAAAACCAAAACTAATTTCTCATTTTAAAATTATTTGTAAAAATATTTTTAAATCGATTTAAAAAAAAAGAGTATGAAAGATTTCCAATTTTCATTTAGAATTTGAAAATTTTTTCAAATATTTTTAGAATTAAAAAAAATTGGAACTAAAATAAAAATACACTACATTTTGTGCATAAAAATAAAACGCACATGATAAATAACAGTGGATACTAAAAGCAAGTGACAAAATCATTATTGATAATCCAAAAATTTTTCAGGTTTTGGTTTAACAAAAAAAAAAAATAAAATAAAATAAAAATCGCTTGATTTTATTAAGTGACAAACATATTTTCCAATTTAAATAGATTTCACTGTTTGCATCTATATAATTATTCGGCAAAGCAATTAAAGGCGAAAAGACAAAAATAATGTCGTATTAAAAAAAACAAATAAGAGAAATATTGTCGGTTAGGAACGACTATATATTATCCTACAATATATTGAGGGTTATAAATGATAGCTACGAAAAAATTACGGAACGACCCTCGTATAATTTGGTTTTCTGTTTTATGTATAACATTTGTGTTCAATATTTTTAAATTCAAATAATCGAAGAGAAATGTTTGGAAAAAAGTAAATTTGAACTAGAGGAAGCCTATTTTGGATGGGATTTTGAAATTAGATATCAACTTCTTTCACAAATGTTTGGTATATAGGAAAAAATATACGAAATGTCTGTTGATGACAAAATATTATTATTATATATTATAAACATTCTCGAGGTGACCAAGTTTATAGGGTCACCGAATACTTCTGACCAGATAAGGGTTTGTACTCCTCCAACAACACTTCATTTATATATTTATACGGTTCCAAAGTTATAGAAACATTTCAAGAAATCTATTTGGACGCACTATGTCTTCTGTATCAATTCATAAATGAATTTTGGACTACAGTTCTGTCTTGGGATCTGTATTTACAAATCAATATATCTCAACTTTTAGTGTGTGAAATTTCTTTATCATATGTTTAATGGTTCAAAAGTTATAGACGTATTTAAAAAGATATCGATTTCGAGACACTGTGCTACATTATACGATCATTTTCTTGTTATTGGGTTTCCCCATATTTTGCTCAAAATCTTGTTAGCAAACAATATATACACCCAAACATCGGAATTTTCAGAAATCTTACCCATATAGAAAACATGGTCATTTGCTAAAATGTTTGAAAACGAAATTCTGCAAAATAAAATAATTTCGGATCATGCGTTGCATAAAAATTTGCCCATTATAGCCCTAATTGATCATAGATCTGAGTTTTTTTCAAAGGAAGAGCTACCCCCATACAAAGAAAATTAAGAGATAGATGGATAGGATCAGGGAAGAGGTAAAATATTTACCTTTCAAAGAGAGGTGTTTAAAAACGGCCATTTTTGAGAGCAAAAATCTGGATAAATCAATTTTGGATTATACAGTGCGATTTATAATGATAATTGAACGTTAATCTGAAATCGTTCAAGCCCAGCTATTTTAAAACCTACAACCGACCCTCCTTACATCAATTTTTGCTTACATTTATCTGAATTTATTTAATTCTTATCACAATAATAACGTATATGTGAGACTTAAGCCCTTCAAAGTAAGATTTTCAAGAGCAAATACTACTAAAATTATGTGTGCCAAATCGCTTTATGAACAGGACTTTTATGACCTTAAAAACCCATTACGGGAGGAACATTTGAATGGGGATTTTGTAAAAAATTTAGCCATTTTAATAGACGTATGACACGTGCCAAATTTTATCAAGGTATCTCTAAAACTGCAACCAGCATTTTATTCACAAAGTTTACATGAACAAACAGCTAGACGAATGGACGGATATTGCTAAATCGACTCAGAGAGTGATTCTAACGGTATACTTAATGGCGGAAGCAATATGTTTTTCTACTCGTTACAAACTTCTGCACAAACGCATATACCCCAGCCACCGACAGTGGTTTAGGGTATAATTATCGGATATCTAAAGAACTATTGAAGTAATAGTATTAAGATAACTTTCTCCAGGAACAATTTTGTTTATAGTTTTCAAATTTTGTCACTTTCCTACGAAGCGGTTTTACTAAAAAGAGGGATATGTTTCCTCTATTCAAAGCAAACATTAGTAATCGAAAATCTGAAATACTATTATGGCGAAAATATTACGATGTGGCCCAATCTCTAATATCGCTGTTAGTGAAATTGCAATCGCGGTCATTCATGCCAAATTGCCTTCCATTATTTGATCATTGTACTTACTTAAATGTGATTTTAAAGATTTTAAATATTTATTATGATTTTATTATTTTATTTATTCAAAAACTAAAAATATATTTTATTTTAAATAAAAATTATGACGCAATTTTTGTTATTTAGTTTTAGCCAAGAGACATTTCAATATTTATTGACAAAAACACATTTTCATAATAATTTTTATTATCTCTCGAGTATCGAGAGAAATGATAACTTTTGCTTTTTTTAATTTTTTAATTTTTTTAAAATTTTTCTCATTTTGAATTATTTATTTGATTATTATAAATATTTTATTTTTTTTTATTATAATATTTATATAAACACGATTGTAATCGAAATGGTTCCTTTTAATTCAATTTCTTTTCATTAAATTTAAATGCATTAATAAGTACGTACGTATGTGTATGTGTGTGTGTGAATATATATATAAATATTAAGCAAAAACACTGGATTGAATTGAATTATATTGGATTGGATAGGTACTCTCTGGTACGAAACGGTGTCTCAGACATTTCTAGTCATCAACTTGTCACTTGTTTATAATCACTTTTATAACACATTCAACAACTACTGGGATCCAAAATGAAAAAAGAAGCCACAACTAAATAATAACAATAATATTAAGAATAATTTACCAAAACGACAGCGAACAGCGAAAAAATTGTCTCGTTAAATGACGTACAACAACATCATTATCATCATACATACAACTGGCATGTTGGCTACGCGACATGATGTCGTAAATACACCACAAAATTATATACACGCGCACGTTATTATATTTTATACACGTTTTTTCTCTTGTTTTTTTTTTTTCTAAAAAAGAAATTTTCAAAAAAAAATTAAAATATTTCGCACTAATTTTCCTTCGCTTAAGAAAATTTCCCAAAACGATAAAATATTTAGTCACTTCGTGAACGGGACGTGAGTAACTAACACGTTGTTTTGTAGTGTAGTGTTCTATTTGAATGTGCAACACAAACTGAAATGTCAAAAATATCTTGAAATCTCTTTTCTTAAGATGCTTGCGCTACTTTTACTTTTTCCTCTAACTGTATGTATGTGTGTGTGTTTGTCTTTTCTTTCAATCAATTCTTTTTCATGTTCTGTTCCTAAAGAGTGTGAGGGTGTATTTTTGTTTTTCTTTTTCCATTTATTTGTTGTTTATGTTCATATCATTTCTAGATGTAACAAGTCCCTAGACAAGTGTTTCATTATTATGCGCAACTGGTTCAAAATTTATCACCAGACTTAACAAAGAGATAGTTTTTTATTTTGACATGCTCTCTTCTTCTCTCTAGTTCTCTCTTGTTTTTTACTTTTCAAGTGCAATATTTTGATTTTGCAGAGCAGAAATATGAAATTTTGTCAACATTAATTAAAGTTTTGCAATATTTGAGAGTAAAAATATTTAATAAATCTTAAAGATAAATAATCTAAGCGCACAGTGGGGTAGAATAGATTGTTTTATAATATTTTTCAACGAATTAGAAAAAATTAAACATGAAAATATTTATTATTCTTATTAGTGTATTCAAAAATCGAAAACCGGTTAACCGATATTTTTCTGTCGGTTAAAGAGATATAGACCTATAATTTAGATATATTCAGAAATTATTAAAAAAAAATAAGTTAAAGAAAAAATTTCTGAAGTGGATTTAAATAAAATCCCACCCATTTAGGGAATTATACAGTGCTAATTGATGAAATTTTTTACAAATGGTTATTTTGATATCAGAACAAATACACATTTTGATAATGATGGAACTGTTATTAAAATAACAGTTCATTCCATATAAAAGCCATTAGACTCTAAATTTGTATTTAACATTCATTTTTCAATAAATTTATATTAAACAAAAACCGTTTAACTGGGTTTTTGACATAAAACCGTATTCTAAACCGGTTCTTTGAAAAACCCACTCATTTTTGTTGGAACAAAACAAATTACAAATTTGCTAACAGCATTAAATACTGCCCAAACCAAAACACTACCTCCGCCGAAATGATGTTTTGACATCCGAACATCGTTTGATCTCAAATTGTGCAAATAACAGAAGTATGACTCTGAACCGTCTCTCCCTTGACTATTTTATATATTTTCATAAGAACAAATATAAAACAAATATGGAAAAATATTAAATGCGAGATTTTTCAAATTTGGTCCCAACACAAGGATCTATTTATGTAGACAAAATGAAGTAGGAATAGTACCGAGGAGAGGGTTTCCCCTATACAAAGGAAATAGTGATTATCGGTTATATAAAGAACTGCGTAACTGCGAGAGTTCTCAAATTTGTTTAACTGGACAAAACACAGTAGGGATAGAATCAGAGGTCAAGGTAGCCCTCATACAAAGCAAATATTGATTATCAAATATCTAATAAACTATTGAAGAGGGAGTATTAAAATGTGATCCCAATCACCCAAGGAAACGTTTTACTGTACAAAATACAGAATGAATAGGATCAGAGGCAGAGGTAGATTCGATAAAAATCAAATATTAGCGATCAAATAGATAAAGTTCTACCTATTTTTTCTCAAGGAAACAGTTTTACTGGATAAAATATAGGAAAGGGTAGTCCCCATGCAATGTTAACTATTTATCATCTGTGGAATTATTACCAATAGAGTTGAAAATTTTTATTCTAATCATTTTCATAAAGAATTGCTGTGGTGAAAAGAAGTAGAAAATAGAGAGGACCATCGTACCGTTCGAACAACTTTGGTAGCTGGCATTCATAAATTTAGTTCCAATAATTTTAGTTTTTGGTGAGACGGAAGATGTGGCCAAACAAAGAAAAAAGGGGCCAGTCCTATACTTATATTCCCTATACATATATGTCAATTATCGGATATCTGAAGAACGATTTACTATTTAATTATGAATGGATTTTATTGAAAAATAAAATCACCACAACAAGTGGTGATTAGAGTATATTAACTTTGCCATTCCATTCCGTGTGATACGCTAAGAAGGAATCATATCAGACACCATAATGTATATATATTCTAAATCAAATCAAAATCTGAGTCGATATAGCTATTTCCGTCTATCTGTCTGTCTGTTTTTAATTCCAACTGGATTTTTATTGAATTGAATTTAACAAAATATTCTTTTCACTTACAGAGAATTGTGGTTCCGTTTTGAAATTGTCGCCGCACCCCCGCTGCTTTTTGGACATGTTTTACATTATATTTCTGTGTGTGTCTGTGTATTCATCAGTAGCACACTGTAGAACATTTAAAAATACAACAACAAAAAATACGCACAAGCAGCAAATCAATCGTACTTGACATGAAATATTTACAAAAAAAAGACAAAATAAACAATTATGAAGACAGACAAAAGGATGGACGGACAGCCTGACACACACACACAAACACTTGTTTAAAAAATACCACAAACGAAAATAAAAGAAATCCACAACAATTTTCATTCCAGTAAAACTCTTTTTTTCAAAGATCTGAACCTAAAAATAATCAAATTATTGCTCACGATTATTTTTATAAAAATTGCAACAACAATGATGCTGCCAGGAGGAAGCAACAACTGTTTAATGCAACATTTTGGACAAAAAAATAATAATAATTGAAATGATTGTATTAAAGTTCATAATTGATTTTTAATGTTGAAATCTCGAAAAGAGCGCAAAATCTTCCATAAATAACACTTTAGGCAAAATAGTTGAAATTTTACCCTAAACTCCCATAGGTCGTTTATTTGAGAGATATTTAGATGAAATTTGTTATAGTATTTTTTGGGCCTATGATAGGTCCAATATTTAATGTAGATTTCATTCTAATGATCTCTCGGAAAGTAGTTCAAAGCTCATTATACTCGTAAATATGAAAATATGTTATTTAGCTTGACATGAATACATTTTTTAGTCCATTTGCCAAATTTCAAAAGAATCGATATACAAATAGATCAATTATCGGAAATCTGAAGTGGATCAATTTATATAAATTACTGAAAACTTAAGTATTGAAAAAATATGAAAATAAATAAATTTCAACATCTATTAAATATTGTACCTAGATTTATATAAATCGGTCCATAATTTCTAATAGGTCTTATGTAACTGCCACTTCTGAAAGTTGCCCTAATAGCAATTTAATCTCACAAAACTGGCAGCATCATTATTATGTTTCATATAAGTACTAGATTTTATCCAGTGAGCTTTGCTGCACAAAAATTCTCCTCAGTTCTAGATTTAGTAAAGAATTTCATAAATCAAATGAGAAAACTTTCGCCGTAATACTTTTTCAGATTCCCGATTACTAATATTTGCTTTGAATATAAGCTACATCCTCCCTTGATCCTGCCCGTACTAAATTTTCTCAATAAAACAATTTCTTAAAACACTCTAGATGAAATATTTATTTTAAATATTCGAAAATGTATATTTACTTTATATGGGGGCTACCTATTCCCTGATCTGACCTATTTGTCCTATATTTTGTCCAGTAAAGCAGTTTTTTTAGAAACTGAAACAAACCTATCGCTATAACACTTTTTTAGATATTTAACAATTAATATTTTCTTTGTATGGGGACTACCTCTTCCTTTGATCCTATCCGTCCTACATTTTAAAAAAGTTTGAGGAATTAAATGAGACCAAATTGGAAACACTATCGCCGTAAAAGGTCTTTAGATATTCGATAACTGATACTTGCTTTTAAAGACTATGTTTCTATCGGTACATTGGATCATTCTGTGAAAATTTTGGCACAATCGTCCCAAAATTTTCTTCCATACATATAAAAATGATATTTCTATTAAAGTCGGTTAAAAATTTTAAACGTCTGCCCCGTGGTCTGTCTAAACTGTCTTCTCTATTAATTTTGTGTAACAATTAAACGACTAAAATAGGACAATATCGATCTACGTGAGTCCAAATTGAGTAAAATTCCGTTTCCACTTCGGAAAATTGATTCAAAGTCCATAAAACTCTAAATTGTTAGAATTATGATAACATTTCATCTATTTAAGATTTCTGAGTCCAGAAAATATTGTACAGCAATTTTACGAGGATCTGTCCATAATTTTAAATAAGCATTTTTCACAAAGGTCGGTCTATAAGCTTCCATACATACGTCACAATGAAAGGTATTATATATATAGTCAATTTAAACCATCTATTTCGCTCTAAGTTTAGAATAGAAAACTACTTCTACTTTATCTAGAATTTAATTAGGGTCCACCATTTCATTGAACTTAACATGGACATAGCTAAATACATTCAGAATCCAATATCGTCCAATTTTATATGTACTTTTACTGCTGCACATGAAACTTCAAACTTAACATAACCTCTTCACGAGTTTAAATTGCTAGAGGGCATTTAAAAAAAAAGATGAATCCAAAAATAAATGAAATTGAAATTAAAAACATTCTCTTTGAGCTATTTTTAAATATTTGATGGACTGACAGTTGACTTTGCAAACGAATGCAAGTGTAAACAAAGTAAAAATATATATTTTTTTTAGAATAAAACAAAACAAGAAATAAATAATCATGAGAATTACTTATAATATAAGCTAAAACTCTATAAGTATTAGGGGAACCATTTAAAAATAGTGATTTATTAAAATTCACTTAATCATAAAATTCAGAAAGAAACTATGTGGCGATGATCGAGGTCCCAATCCGATTCAATACAAAAATTTTGTTTCAATATCATAAAAATTTTTAATTCCGTACATGAAACTTTATTTCTTTCCTCTCTATAAATCCATAATTCTTTCTGTTCTCTAGAAGTTTCGGATATATTAACCTCAAGCTTCAATATACACTGATGTATTTTTCAATAAATGCACTAATTTTTTTTTCTATTTTTACTTCATTTTTCTATTTCTGATCCAAAAGTAAGTATTGTAAGAAGAGAGACAACTAAAATCTTGTTTGCGATCAAATGTTCCTGGTGCTATTTGATGTGGAACATTTCTATAAATGCAGAAATTTCTATTTCTTATAAATAAATGTATGCTTTTTAGTGAGAAAAAAAAGATGCCCACTATTTTTTTCATGATCAAGGATATTCCAATAATGAAATTGGTCGTAAAATTAAACGTTCCGAAAGTATGGTGCGTAATTTGTATAATAAAGAAAGGAATTATGTTGTTCTGAAACCTGCCAAAGTAAATACAAAATTAATCAAAAATTGAATTCTACACAAATAAAGAACAAATTAAATCTTCCAGAGAATTCCAAACAGGTTGCTCACATTTTACGAAGAGATGAAAATACAAAATGGAAGAAGTCAAAGTGTAAAATAATGCACATAAAAACAGCATAAAGTGTAAAAAGATGTTAATTTGTACGGCCCTGACTCATACTCTTGTTATTGACACGATTTGAATTCACGATGGTTTTGGCAGCATATTGTGCAATTGGCAAATCTAAAATTTGTTTTCTTCCAACAAAAATTAGTTAAGCAATTTATAACGAATTGGTGGAAGATGCACTTCTCCCTATTATGAAGGGAAAATGGGTGAAGATTTCATATTTCATACATGCTTCAAAGTAGTCTTAATCATCACAAACCCAATAGAAAACATAATGTTTTTAGCAGAGCTAAAACTCAAAATAAAGCCAGTTAGGGAGGAAAATGGTTTGGATCTTTTTTTAAAATTAGTGAAATCAAAATTTTGGGCTCATCCACAATTTAATATTCTAATGATAAAATTCTAATTCTTAAATGTGCATTTATAGAAATATGCACAGGATTTAGTTTAATTTTTCATAGTTAACATATGGTCTAAATAAGGTTGTCGTTTGATAGGTTTTAAAAGACCTTTGCATTGATATATAAAATATATTGGTTGTATGATTAAAATGAGTGACCAGAAAAAAGTGCATAGTAAAATTATAAAATATTATAAAAAATCCAATTTGGTCCTACAAAAAGTTAGGATTCAGAGTTCTGCCGTCAACTGTTTCCAATATTAATAACCAGTACCTGGAAAACTTTTTCGTTGATAGAAAAGCTGATTCAGATAGAAGGAATGATGTACTTGATGTTTCTAAAGCAAATAGATAGAAAGGCAGCCCGGTTAGCTCAGTGCTCGGACTATTTGATACGAAAAGTTTAAGATAATGAAGGTTTAAAAACATCCCAGGCTCAAAAAGTTCCTGACATGGAACACTAAGAAATTCCTTGCTGCATAATGTATGACGAAACTTATGTTCGGGTAGATTTTTTCCAACTTCCTGGTCAAACAAAAATTAATAGTGCTGATGCTCGAGGGAATGGTGAAGAAAAGTTTATGACCCAAAAAATATTAAAAATTTCCGAAAAAGTTTTGATATGCAGTTTCGTCAAAAGAGGCCAATCATTTGTTACAACGGATTCTATAAATACCGAAATTTACTTCACGGAATGTTTACAAAGGAAAATGCTGCTTCCATTCATTAGACTTCATTCTGTGTTTGGGCTCTTGGTAAAAGAGAATTGAAAAGCATAGAAAAAGGTGTCCAAAAGTGTGTTAGATTTTAAAATTTGTACTTACAAAACTCTTCAAGGGACACCCTAAATATCTGGAATGTATTTACATTTAAATGTATATATGTATAGAATACTTTGTTCTTATATATTTGTATTATTTCCTGCAAGCAACACTATTCCCGCTCATCTCATTGAAAGAAATATATTCATATCAGATTAAAAACCACTAATAAAAGAGGGGGAAAATAGCAACAGTAGCCATAGCAGCATTAAATGTGCAGAAATAAGATTAATGTAATGTCAGTCCAACAAAAATAGACGGAAACATAAAGACATACTTTTCGCGAAATGAAAATGAATTAAATCAAATGAGCCAGCCCGATTAAAGAAATGCAAGATAATACAAATCTTAAATACTAGAAATATTTTCAATTTCATTATGTTAATTATTAATAAAAAACATAAAAATAATAATGTTAAAAATTTAGAATATAACAGCATTAACCCGGTGCGCTTTGCTACAAACAAATTCTCCTCAGACCTATATCTCCAAAGAAATTTCACAAATTAAGACGTTTGTTAAAAGAAAATCATAAAATAGGGATTTCGCAAATTTCCCTAACCCTGACTGTTCTAAAATTTTCCAATAAAACTGTTTCATAGGAAAATGACAAAAATTGGACGCTCTTTCTTAGATATGCGATAATTAACAATTGGTATATAGAGTCGGCTCTCAATTAGAACTGGTTTAAGGAAATTTTATTGCGGCTCAATTTATAAATTCTAGCAACAAAAGTTGTAAGAAGACTACCATGGACCTAGCTATCCGTCCCACATTTTGTTCAGTAAACCAGTTTCAAGAGAAACAAATTGAGATAAAATCCTAATACTTTCACTTTAATAATTATTGAGGTATTCGATTATCAATATTCTATTCGTCCTATATTTTGTTTAGTAAAACATTTTCCTTGAATTTCATTTCTGAATTTAATAGTAATTTCCTATAAACGCATCTAAATTTATCAGTCTCTACAGCATTATTATACCCTACACCAACTTGGATGGTTGGGGCTTTATGCATTTTTGCTCATGTTTGATGATGCTTTTACCGTTCGAATCAGAATCACTTTCTGAGTCAATTTAACGATGTCTGTATTACCGTCCGGCTAGTTGTCCAATGTTGACAATTTTTGAGATATCTTGTTGATAAATATTATTATTTTGGCCCAAATACGAATCCTATTTAAACTGGTCATGTTCGGTACAATATTTCAGGTACAAATGTCCTCATAAAAGTCCTAAATATTATGATATTCTAAACTAATGTGCCAAGTTATGCGAGCTCAATCAATTGCTTCGCATAGGTGCCATACAATCCTCCTGAAAAATATCGTATTGAAGGGCATACATCTCACAGTTACGTTGGTGCTGTAATAATAATTAGTAAATGTAGCGCCCATTTAACCCACCATAAAATTCATTTTACACAGTTGGACTTGAACGACTATAACATTCTCATTTAATTTCTTAATCAAGTTATCTTTGCAAACGATCTGATTAAATGTGTGATCCAAAAGAAGTGCGTACTAAAAGTATTAAGTATTTTCAACCAATTTGATCCTACAAAAAGTTGGTCAAGCATTCAAAGTTCTGTCGTCAAACTGTTTCCAATGTTATGAAACGGAACCGGAAGAACTTTTACGTCGATAGAAATCCAAAACCTTCAGGTTCTGGAAGAAAGAATGGTCCACGTATTGTCCCTAAAGCGAAGAAAATAGAAACATTCTTAAAAGAGCTCTCTATACATCCAGTAGAAAATACATTCTTGCTGTAAATGGTTGACGACACGTATATTCTTCCCCCTGATCCTATTCGTTCTATAGTTTGTTTAATAAAACAGTCCCTTGGGAAAGTGATTGGACTTCAATTTGAAATTATCGGTTTAGATAATCCGTTCTACATTTTATTCAGTAATACATATTATAGTTCTTTAGATATGTATACTATAATCAATGGGGGTTTCACCGATCTGACCATAGAGAGGGGCATGGTGAAATCGGTAATTTTTATAACCTATGTTTCTTTCGGGTATATTGGAATAATTCTGTAAAATTTCAGCAAAATCGATCCAAATAAACACAATTTTATGTATATATAGTTATGTATATTAAAAATATTTCGATATTATTTGTTAGCTTCGCTACATATTTACGTGTGCGTTATTTTTACTCGAGAATCTCAAAATAATAGATTCCAAATTATTAAATTTTTATATGTAAAGATTTCTTCGATTTTCAACGATCATTCTCCATTGCACAATATGACAATATCTTACATATTCTGACAATTGGCGCCAAATTGCACAAAATGTAAAACAACAACAAAAGACATATAAGTCCATAGATATATTATGTTTACACAAACAGAATAATGATTTGTTTGTTTATCAAATAAATGTCAATGAAGAATATTCATACACACACTCACACACTTGTACTTTAATAACAACAACAAAAAAATAATAAAACAAACACTTGAAAAGTGATAAGATCCTTTTTCCTTTACTACATGTAATTTCAGATAAATGAACTGAATGCGTTAGGTCAGTGCCGCCAATCACCCGTGGCTATTTTGTAAACAAGACACCAGAATTAATATGTCAAGTGGACTGAATGAAAAAACTGACTGACTGTAGAAAACTGTCTTATCTTATTGTCTGTCTGTCCGTCTGTATAATCTACTAATAATAATTACTTGAGTCTGACTGTTTCAAGTCCATAATATTGTAAATAAAATGAATGTGTGTAGAGGGATATAAATATTTACATAATTTTGCGGAAATATAATTCCGTTTTTTATGCGGTTTCAGTTTATAAGTTGGAAAAAAAACACTTGAAAAATATATCAAGTGTTAGAAAACACTTGACAGGCATCAACAAGATTTTTGTTGAGCAGTAGTCTAATGTTGTGAAAAGTTTCAAATGATTTATTATATAATTTAACATTTTTAGCTAATGGGTGGTCGATCTTAGGATAATTGAATTTAAATTATAGAAACAAATTTAAAACTATTAATTTATTTTCACCATTTTTTGATAAAACAGTTGTTTAAATACCAGGTGGCAACCTTAATTAATCACAGCCAACTTCATTAGTTTTCTTTTAACAAATAACTGTCATTTTGAAAATGTTTGTTTATTTAAACAAATGTCAGTTTTTCGTTTGTATTTTCTTACTCAAAATGCGTTTCTGTTTAAAGCGCCGAATCCTTAGTGAGAGGAAAAGGACATTGTTTAAAAGAGCGAAAGAGAGTGTATGAATACAATAAGTGTGAGTTAAGGTTAAATTAGAGTAAAGCAAACAAGTGGTTAAAACCTAACCTCACATTTATCTCAAAATCTAAGTTTGTTGTAATTAATAAATATTTTTGCCAAATGTTACGAGGGTTAAGTGAGGGGTAAGTGAGGGAGAAAACAATTTTCAACGCATGTCTGCCTACAAAAAAAAAAAAAAAACAAGAATAAAACAAAACTTGTTGCAATAACAACAACATGAAAAATATGTTTATATTTTAATAAAAATTCTTTTGAACTTGCAAAACGAGGGGGTGGAATTTTAATCATTCAAAGGAATTTTTGGAAAAAATGGGTTTATGTCCTTTTTAGCAGAAAAAATATTTAGAATTTGAGATTAAATGCTTTAAGTTGTTTTTAAGAAGAAATTATTTTTTTGATTTTGTAAAATTAGATACAGAGGAAAGCAATTTTTTTGAAGAACTAAGATCGAAAACACGTTCTTCATTTAAACTTTTATTATTGTCCTATGACAAAGCTCAATGATATTTGACATGAGTATTTATTATTGTCCTGAAAAGTTTTCTGCTTAAAAACCTAAAATCCTTTCAGTTTATTAAAAGATAGACTGATATCTGAGGCACACTCTAAGTTCAAATGAACAACTTTCGTAAAATTGTAAACTAAAAATTGAGAAATTAGAATAATATATAAAGTTGTATGTACTTCAGTACCATCTCAAAAATGATCAAATTCGGTTCAGTAGAAAATAAGTTATAGTCCAAAAATACAAATGAATTTATTGTAAAAACTTGTATGTTTTGTATTCATTTGTGATTGTATATGTTAGTTTTTATGTACGTACAGTGTGTATGTACGAAACATTATGTATTTACTTCACACGCATATTTGGTGGAGGGCAATGGAGAAGCAGACGAATATTGCATTCATAATGTAATAATAATATTAATCATATAAAAATAATTTAAACTGTAAGTTTAGTGGTTTCTATGTTGTTAGCATATATGTATGTTAAGAATTTTTCGATTTCACTCCCTATGTAGCCGTTTGAGATATCTAAAAATAATATCTATATAAGGGACAATGTGATCATTTCGATGAATAAAGTAATTTTTTTTACACGTTTTATAAGAATTGAAATTTTGGATATTTTCCCTGGGAAAAGTAGGAATATTTTTAGTTTTGATTCGATTTAAGACAAAGTTTTTAACTATTCGCATAAATATTTGGTATATAAGATTAATCATTTATAGAATCATAGAATTATAAATTACAACATTCGGAACCAAATACAAAATTTCTTTTGCTTGATATCATAAATGAATTTTTGACGCATTTTTTAAATCGACATACCCGTTGTTGCCAACTCGGTATGGACAATAGCTATGCTCCGAACCGGATAGAGGCTTACACTTCCAAGGTAATTCCAAAAAATCTTTGCTCTAACCATGTAACATTTTATAATAATATCTTTGACAGTTCAAAAGTTCCCGAATTTGAACTTTGAAAAATGGTGGTAAAAATAGAATCCAGGCAGAAAATGGATTTAAAATTTATTTCGACTGAAACCTTAAAAGATAAACAATTCATGTAAGCATATTATTAAGATTTGCTAGGACTTTTGTTGTGTCATAAATAAATTTATGGCAAATTTTATAACCAATATCTTTATAACCTCTTTATAACTCTCTGATAAGCTGGGGCCTACAGTTCTTCAAATTAACTCGAAAATACCTCTTCTCGACACATGTGAAAATTTAGGAAGATATTTTCAATGTTTCTTTAGTTACAGATTCATTTCCAGAGAAATCGTTTGGTACCACAGTGGCCCGTTAAAAAAACAGATTACCAGATTAGAAATTTGTAATAATTAGTATTTAGTAGATCTTGTAGAGATATACAAGAACTATATATTTTTCTTTTGTCATATGTAAGTAAAGGAATTTTTGACGAATTTTCAAAAAGTCGTTAAAACCAATATGGCATATTTTGGAAGACCACACATTAGCCCCCTAAAAACCAGAAATGCTAAAAATCACCAAATCAACTCAAAAACATTTCAGCTATAAATATGTAAAATTTTATATTTAGATATATTTAATATCTCTAACGGTTCAAATATCAAAGAATTTTCCTCAAAACTCGTTTTGCAACCAAATGTAAATCGTAGCAGCCTATCAAGAGTTACTGATATATTTTCAAAAAACGATTTGACCCACTCTGATATAATAATTTACTTATTATTTACTATGAATATATTAAAATTATTTCTTAAAAATAATTATTTATATGACAATTTAAATTTCAGAATTTTCTTTAAAAAAAATACACCCAAAAAATTCCTTTCAATCTCTTCTAATTTCATTTAAGGCGCATGCTCCTTTAAATTTTTGCATATATTTTTTTCTTTTAGACAAAAATTAACTTGGGTAAACTCCTTTTGGTATAGAGACCAATTCAACAGAATAAATTTTACTCTTCATCAAAACGGTTCTACGAATTCTCGAAAATTGTAAAAAATTAAAAATAATTAAAAAAAATATTTTCATAATTAAAACACAACAGCTTTTATAATTATTTGCTAATTTATTTTATTAAAAAAAAAAAACAACTAAAAGTTTTAATTTTCCAACAAAAAGAACCTAAAAAGTGTTAAAATATTGAGATTTTTAAACAAAAAAATATTCTAAAAGTCAAAGTTGAATTAAAAAAAAATAAAATAAAATTATATAGAATTTTAAATTTTCTTATCGTGAATTTAGATTTTTTTAAAAAAGTAAACTTTTTTTCATTAAATAAAATTTATTTTTTTTAATAAATTTTTTTATATAAATTTTTTCTAAAATTCCTAAAATTTTTAATAATTTTTTTTTAATAAAAATTCCTTTGGTCTTGTGAAAAAAATTTCCTAATTTTCTTCCATTGCATTCATCATATATATTTTTTATCCTTTTTTTAAATTGTATCTACATAGAAATTTTTGTGTGTGTATATGCGTAAAAGAAATATTGTGTGTGTACTCGAAAATGTCAGAATACTAAACAGAAAACAATAAAAAATGAGAGACAAAAAAACAAAAAAAAAAAAAAAAAACAACTACAACAAAAATACGTTACAAAAAAGAAAATACATTAAAATATTAATACGTAAATGAACAGAGAGGGAGAGAGAGAGAGTGTGTGGGGGATGATGTGAACAAGGATAACAAATTTTGTTTTTGCATTGTAACCTTAACCTAACTGTCTAATTATTGACCCAGAAATCTATTGAAACAAAAACAAATGACAATATTATATTCGGCTGTACCGAATCTTAAATACCTTGCACCCGTAAGAATTTGGAAATAACTCTGAATTAACTTTGTGGTAAAAAGTTTTATGCTGCTGATGCTCGAGGTTGTGTTAGGATTCAAAACCAGTAAAAATGTCCAATAGGAGTTCCTAATATAGCAAACAATGTACAAAGGCTCTATAAATACCGATATTTACACCAACAAATGTTTACAAAAATTGCAGAGTATCAGAAAAAAAATAATGTGGTATTTGTGTTAGAAGTGACAAATTCTCCAAACATCCCGAAGCTTTATAAAATTAAATTGAAGAGCACAAAAAGGTGTTCAAAAGTGTGGTAGATTTAAAACAGAGATGGAGCAGCATAAAATCATTAATGGAAGGGTTTCATTACTAATGATTTTAACTATATTATTTTTTGTAAATTTATCAACATATACGTATGTTAAGAATTTTTCGATCTCACTCCTTAGAAAATCACCTCAAAGATCATAAATCTTACTTCAATATGAGTATATAATAATTTTCTTTTAAATTAGTGTTTTTTATGCGAACACAAATCGTAGAATCATATTCTAGGAGAGTTGTCCAAAAATTTCTTTGACTGCGTCATAGTGTAAGGAATCATATATATTATCGACCTTAACCACCTTTTGCACTAATAGATGTTTTTAAAAAGGGAATTAAATTTTCTATTTGAGTGACCTTTTTAAATTCTAATATTGGCATTTTTTGGACTCTACTTGTACTCAAAAAGTCTAAACTACAGGTATTTTCTATACTTAATGACATCTTAAATATTTTTTTCTTATACAGAATAATAAACTCTTTATAAAATTTTAGAGATGAAGGGAGTACGACATGGTATTTGTTGCTTGTTCTATTAATTATCCTTTAACAATATTTTAATAAAGTCTTTTTTGTAACGTATAAAATTTGGAACGATTTTTTTATATTTTTTATTTCGCTTTTTTCAAAAACTTCTTATAAATTGCATGTTTTATTTAAATCATTTTTTTAAACTAATAACTTTATTAAATTTTTTCTTAAAATTTATAAATTCCCAATTTAAATTAAAACCAAAATTGTTTCAATAATCAAAAGTTAATAATGAAATAATATTAAGCGACTAAACGGATTTTTCAAATTTTTATTTTGAAATCCGTTCAAACGCCCAAAAAAAATAATTCAAAATATTTTAGTTGGTAAGTAACTAAATCGCTTATTATCGAAACTTTTGCTCTATAACGCTTAAAAAAATTCACAAATAAAGTATTCCGAAATGTATTTAATGTAGAACTGTAATCTATTTAAAACAAATACACTTTGAAAATGTGAAAATTACAGGTAAAGTTTTACGATTTGTATATATTTTTTTATAAAAACATTAAAATTTCTGATCAACGGATCAAAGCTTTTAAGATAAATTCAAATTTCAAAGCTTAAAGTTAGTTTGAGTCGGGAGTAAAATAAACATTTTGTCAGTTTAATTCAAAAATATTATTTTTCGATCTATTGAACATCAAAATTGATTTATATCCTGATCGGAAAGTGCTATTTACGAGACCCCATAATGATTATATATATTTTTACATCAAAACATAATCTGAGTCGATTTAACTATTTCTATCTGACCTGTTTTAGACATAAAGCGAGACGTTCAGACATATCGAAATTAGTACCTGCAAAAATTGCCATTCTATTGCCGCATCTACAAGAATATTGAAAAAATGCCTTCATATTATCTATGTATACCCAGGACTTGCAAGTAAAAGGCAATTGTTCCTAGGTGGCTATATAACTATTTGTTTATTTTGGATAAAACTGTTAAAACTGGCTCAATAGTAATTGTGATAGTAAGACTCAAGTGAACTATTTTCGAGATAAAAGTGTTTGTCAAAACCGGTTTTTTAAATCCTACTCGCTTGTATCTGATTTACCATTGTAAGCCAAACTGGCCATGGTTAGGAGAGAGATATAGGTGGGTTTAAATAAATATCTCAGTACAAACACAAGTAATCAGACCACATTTCTCTCACGCTGTATAATCTAAGATTTTTATTTAAAGTATGATTATATGAATTATGTTGGGTTTCAGACGATTCTTTTCTGGCGTAACAGACTGAATGTCAAACCACATAAACCCTTTGTTATACTTTTGGTGGTGGAGAGTACACAGACAGTTATGTTCTAATGTGTACTGTGTGGAAATTCCATTTAACAGTGTCT
This sequence comes from Cochliomyia hominivorax, assembly GCA_004302925.2. NCBI lineage: Eukaryota > Metazoa > Arthropoda > Insecta > Diptera > Calliphoridae > Cochliomyia > Cochliomyia hominivorax. The sequence continues at coordinate 26,201,764 of PYHX02000494.1, forward strand.
GTCCGCCAAGCAGGTTAGCTATTGTCTTTCCATGTAACACTCAAAAACACTCTACAGCTTGCAACTTTATAGTTATCTAAAATTGAACTTGATGATGATCAGTCCATATTTCAGGTGTTTTCAACAAAAATGTCATCCAAGATTAGATTCTAAACTCATAACTCTATATTTTAATTAAATTTTGTATTAGATAAAATCCACATACTAAGTTTCCAGAAGCTTGGTCCACAAAAGACAAATCCTTTTTAAACTCATATAAAATAAGAATTCTGATAACATTCACTCCATTTAGGATGTCTAATAAATTTTATGAGGATCGGTCCTATAGCACTCAAATAACTCCCACTTCCGAAATTTCGATAAATCTGAGGATCTACGATTTCAGGTTATATGAACCTGAAATCATAGAATGAAATTCTACAATATTTCTCCATTACTTTTCATACCCCTATAGTATAGTGTAGTATATAGTCGATATTGACCGATTGTTACCGTCTAGTTTGTTTCCTCTACAGAGAATTAATCGTTATCTACTTTAAGCAATGTTCATTTCAATTATTGTCATCAGTATAACATCAATTTAAGAACTAGTAAGAATGTTATACGCTGCACCGTATCAGAATTACCCTCCACCAGTAACATTATACAAAAACTAGCATGATTTGAAGATATTGCAGCAAAAATCTAATAACTAAAAACCGCTTCCGAGAAAGGCTTTTATATGTACTACAATGACATAAGGTAAAATACCTATTAATTTTAGTACCGAGCCATACATTTTAATCGCTGGTTTTATCAAAAAATATTATGTTAAAAACAGGATTGTTCTGTATGAGAACCTCATAAGTCTTAAAACCTATTCCGGGAAATGATATAACCAAGGAGTAATTCCAAATATGGCTTGATAATTGTCAATACAGTTAAAAACAGTTGAAACATTGGATCAAATTTAGGAAGATGCCTTATATAAGAGCTATGTCAAAATATGGGCAGATATTGGTTAATTTAATAAAAAAAAACTTTAAGATTTATTTAATCGTTTTTTAAGCTCTAAACCATCTTCCGGTAAGGGTCATTCCACGGGAGCTATAGAAAAATATAGACTTATGTTTGAAAAACTAATTACGTATATCGAAGACTGTTAGATTACTAAAATGACTATTCCGAAATTTAATAGAATTGTTTTATATTCAAGAGTTTTATAAGCTTAACACAGTATTCCGGAAAGGGGTCTTATATTAGAGGTATTGTGGCTCCAGCAAAATTTAGTTTTTTTGCGTTTATTATTGTATCAAAATAAATATATTTGAAAATTTTCAGAAAATTATTTTCAAAATTGCGACTTATAAAACACACAAAGTTTGGGGTGTATCAAAATTTAGCGTTTTATTTTTTATACAATAAGGAAATACATATGGCTGCATGTTACTGTTTAATTCTGTCTGAATTCTATAGCCTTTTGTTAAATAATCCTTTCATCCGTCTGGTTGGCTGTCCATGTAAACCTTGTGAACAAAATGCAGCGATATCTCGATGAAACTTGACACGTGTCATTATTTTGATCCAAGGACGGTGCTTATTGAATTAGTGATGATGTGGCCATTATTTTACCTGGCCCCCATATAAATGTTCCTCCCGGGATGGGGTTTTATGGTCATATAAATGCTGAATATAAAGCGATATTATTTACATACATAAGTCTGATAATATTATAAAAAGAAGGGCCAAATTATGCGAGAATCAGACCAATATTTCTCATAGGTCCCATACAACTCCCCCTTAAAAATAACACATTGAAGGGCATAAATCTTACATATACGTTGGTATTGTGATAAAATTTGGTCAAATTAAGATAATTACGAGGGTCGGTCTATAATTTCCTGTAGCTCCCGTATTATTATCCCCAGAAAAACGCACAAATCCTACATATATATTGTTACCATAATATAATGCACTCTTAAGCACAAATTAGAAAATATATTTATACGAGGTTCGTTCATTAATTGTCGATAGCTACCATTATAACCAAAATGTGGTGTAGGGTATTAAATAGTTGGGCTTTAACGACTATAGCTTTTGCTCGTTTTCATTGAATTTGGACTATTATTGTAGAAGTAAAGACTCAGAATTTGATTTGATACAAAAATATGTATATTTTATTGGGTCTGAGGGGATTCCACACGAATTGACAAATTGACATACCCTTTTTACCACCTGTGATAGTGGAGGATAAAAAAATGTATATTACATTTTCATTAATTTTTTGTTCTCCTTATTAAAACTCTGTTCCAGTAACACCAATTTACCAGATAATAAAAACGAAAAGAAAAAAAACGAAATAAAATAAAATGAAGTATAAATCAGCATGCGTAGTTGTAAATCTTTTGTGATTGACAGCACTCCCAAAATATGTGTTTTCGGTTTTTTTAAACACTCTCCCTCCCCTTCATAACCACCCTCCCGAGTTTGCAAAAATTTACACAGATTTTTTGTTTGTTTGTTTATTATCGTTTACTACACTAATTGTTGTTGTTATTTATAGAATAAGGCACCATCGCATTCATCCCAAACTCCTTAATGGAATTTTTATCTCTTATTTAAACTTAAATGTTTTTAATTGGTGAAAGGGAAGAATAAAAAAGGAATAAAACTCTTCTCTGAATGCCAACGTTACCGAGTTACATTTCAAGGTTTTGATCATTTTAATTAAAAGACAAAATCTTGTTTCGTTTAAAGGTCAAATTAAATCCGAAACATTTTATAGTTTTCTGTTTTCTTTTTTTTCGTTTCGTATTGAATAATGTAAAATTTAATGAAAAATCATGGTTTAATGTTATTTTTCCATTTTTTACAAGGATAAAAATGTCAATGAAATTTTCTTCCTTCAAATGGTTTTTTGTTGTTGTTTTTGTTTGTTCTTAAATCACAAGGTTTAATTAAATGTCACAATATTTTATGGAAATCCGTCCATGTGTATACGAGTTAAAGTGAATGAATGACTGATTGATTGATGAATTATTTATTGATAAAATTCTAGAGTAAAATTTAAAATATCTAAACTGTTTTCGGTCCAAGCAAATTAAATATCACTATCAATATAATATAATAAAATAGGCAAAGTCTTCATTTTCATTCCATTTAGTAAATTTTGAAATTAGGACTGAGGTTGAAAAATGCTTAACGCACGTTTGTAAAACATGTCAGTTGTTATGTTAAATGTCAAACAAATGTTTATATTGTTAATCTAAATAATGTTTAGGACTTATATACAGCTAAGCTAGTAGACCGATTTTGCTAAAATTTTCACAGAATTATCCCCATATACCCAAATAGGCTTTAAAAAACACCTTCAAGGAACTGTTTTACTGGACAAAATATAGGACGGATAGGATAAGGAGGAGAGATAACCCCTACAAGAATATATTGATCATTGAATATCTAAAGAACCACTTCGGCGAGAAGTTTCAAATTTGGTCCCAATAACTTTATCAAGGAACTTTTTTACTAGACAAGTTGAAAAACGAATAGGATCAAGGAAATAGGTAGCCCTCATAAAAGGCAAATATTGATCATCGAATATTTAAAGAACAATAACAGTGAGAATTTTCGAACGTGGCCCCAACCACTTTATCAAGGAACTGTTTTACTAGACAAATTGAAAAATGGATATGAACAGAAAGAAAAAAAGCCTCCGAGAATTTTTAAATTTAAACCCAATAAATTTTTCGAGAGAGAGGTGTTCCCCATACAAAGAAATTATTGATTATCGAATATCTAAAGAACTATAACAGCAATAGTTCTCAAATTCGACCCCAATCACCTTCTCAGAAATTTGTTTTACTGATCAACGGATAAGATTAAGGGTAAAGGTACTCCCATACTGTAATTGAAAAAGTGGGAGAATTAAAATTCGTTCCAATTACTTTTCCAAGAATTTTTTCCTGTTCAAAATGTAGGACGGATAGAACCATGGGGTGGGGTACCATCCACCTAGTAATTAAATATTTTGAACAAAACTCAACTTGGGCCTACAAAAAGTGGGCCAAGCAACAGGTATGCCATTAAACTGAACCCAATGTTATTAAACATTACCAGGAGAACTTGCCCGATAATAGAAAACCTGGTTCGGGTACCATTGTCTGATCTAATTCCAGAAGAACTTTTCCGATAATTGAAAACCTGGTTCAGGTATTATGGTCCACAAGATGTTTCTAAAACCAAATAATTAAAAGAATTTTCAAAAGAGCTCCCTAAAAAACATCCGGTAGGAAATCTGTTAGGTTAGCGCAGTGCCTGGACTGTTCAGTATGAAAAGTTAAAGCTAATGCAAATTTAAAAACATTCAAAGGTCAAAAAATTCCTGACAGAAACGCAGCTAATGATCTAGAGTCCAAAAACAATGCGAGGAAATTGAAGTCAAGTTTTCTAAAAATGAATGATAAAACCTATGTTTTGCATATTTTTCGCAACTTCCTTGTCAAAAAATTTATATCCCAAAAAGTTCTTGGGAAATTATGCAGCTGCGATAAGATAAGTTAATCATTTGTTACAATGGGTTTTATAAATACCGAAATTTACATTAAGGAATGTTAAGAAAGAAAGCTGCTTCCATTAATAAGACTTCAAAATGTTCATTTATTTTAAGCCCTGACCTGTCATTACGGTAAACAAGCCCTTGAGTAGTATTAGGACAATAATATGGTTTGTACCAAGAAAGACATATTCTCCCAACTGCCCAGAGCTAAAGCCAGTGGATAGATATAAATATAAACCCTAAAATTTTTATTCAAAAAAAACCAGGTGTTGAAGAGTCGATTTGGAAAAGTATAGACCTTTCAATTTAAGTACCTCAGGAATATTGATCTTCTGAGAAAATTGCCAAAAATTCACTTTTGAATTAAGCGAAATGAACTTTTGTATTTAGATAATTCATATATAAAATAACCTTGTTTTTATTAGTCTTTTTAAGTTCGGGAACTCTATAAATACTAATCACCATATGAATATATAAATCCGTTATAGAGTTATATTAATCTGAAATTGGGAGTTTAAAATGTTAATTTTTGGCGATATTTTTTTTGCAAAAAAAAGTAGAGAGTATTCATAGATGAAACCTTTTTTGTTCCGAAATTTATATATTTTTATTGTTTTAAAAAGAACAACAGGAATATGTTAGACTGAATTCAGATGAATATGATCTAAAGATCATCTCACAAGCCCTATCCAAACTTCGTTAATTTGAGCTAAAAATTGAAATTTTTTTGTTAAGTTCCCAAATTGCAAACCTTAAATCGTCTTTTATTCACTTTAGCATATTGTCACATATATAAAGTAAACAATCAAAAAGTATATTCCGTCGAAAGGTCCTTATAATGGCAAGTTGATAATTTTAGTGAAAAAAGACCAATTTTTAAACTTGATTAATACGGATTTGTATTTTACGCATTTTCGCTTCGTATACGTCATGCTGCAATTTCAAATAAAAATCGTTATTCGTTTAATTCAAATTTCGAAATTTTAAGTTCTTCAAAGATTTTTATATCAACGGACATTTAACTTATTTTTTTCTTTAAATATCTTGAATCTTCAAGTTTTGGCGTTTTCATAGATACCAAAAACATTAAGGTTGTTTTGAAATAAATATATAAACAAAATTTTGATCGTAAACAAATGTAAAATGATCCTGTTTCGTTATATCTGAACCGTATGCATATGAATGGATTTATCCAATTGAAACCTACAAAAATTGCCGTACAGGTTTATAGTTTTTGAGATATTTATCTTCAAAACTTTTAATTTTCAAATTTAAATGATTATAACTTTTAATTCTGGGAAGATATTGTCTTTAATCTGTTTTTCTTTATTTACATATAACGATCAAATTCGGATCCTTTATAGCTTAAAAACTTTATAAAAAAAAACAAAAAGAAAAAACGTTAAGGCCAATATCTCTTAAACTTTAATTTACATATAAAACAAACTTTTCGATTACCACAATTCACTGATATTAATGTCTTTAAAATTATTTAAGAATCTGGGTGTTTTAAAGCTTTTTATGACCCAAAAAAATTTGATTTAATATTTTATAATTCATTCATATGAAAATCTTTAAAATCGGCTCAGAATTTAGATCGTTTTAAATATTTTATGACCCGAGATGCACAACTATGGACTCCATTAGAGTTAAAAATCCAATCTTTATTTTTCATATGAAAAACTGTGTGTAGCTAAGTTCTGGGATAATGAAGTTTCCTATCCATCGATACCTAGAACAATGCCTTCTATGTATGATATATGGGTGAGGAAGTTTGAAGTTATATTTTCCTTTATTTTTCCCCAGGAGGAGGATTGGTCACACTAATAGTGTTTATATATAATTAGCATTATTTATTGATTTTTATATTTAAATTTTATTGGAATTATAAGGAAATTGATATTTTATAATATTTATCTCTTTAATAAAAGTCTAAGTTTTGTATATATGTTTGTAAAGTTGTATTTTAAACCAATTCCATAATTTTTTTATTGAACTACTAACAAATCACCTTTATTAAGTTATATTTTTGTCTGGAAATGATATATTATGTTTTGGTAACATTTCTTTTGATATATTTTATAATTTTATTACAAAATAAATATTAATATATAAATTTTAATAGAAACCCCAATGCCTGAAGCATTAACATTGCCCGGTATGGCTGACGCAGAGCCGGACTTATCAACATTTGAAAATAAAACTGGACTGGCAGAGGATATGAAATTTCTGGCTTCTATGCCAGAATTATGTGATGTAACATTTTTAGTAGGTGACACCAGAGAGCCAGTATGTGCGGTTAAGGTAGGGGAGTTGTTATAAAAAATGTATATGGAATCCTTTTTTGAATACAATTTTTATCACTTACAGGCTGTTTTGGCATCCCGTTCGCGGGTCTTTGCCAAAATGCTGTATGCTGCCCCCTCGCCGCAAAGAAAACGTGAAACCTCTACCAAAGAAAATAAATTACGTTTATTTCTGAAACGTTCTTCTGAACCTTTGTTGAATTTACAAAATGCTGCTCAACAGGTATTTTCACATTTATTTTATTTATTTTAATCTAAATTGAAATCGATTTCAAAGAAAAAAATCACTCATTAAAAACAAATTCCGAAATTTTCCCATTTTCACATTCTCATTTTTATTGGGTGTAAATATACAGAGAAGTGGTTTCACTCAACAATTATCTCCGATACCTGAGGTAAAGTACATTTTCAAGTTGATTGCGTTATAAATAAAATCACTTTATAATTCACTTATAACGTCTTTCACTTAATAATAATCGTATTTACCGAATAAACAACACAAAATAAAAATTAACTTGAAAATTTGCCTGGATTTAGTTAAGAGATTGTTCGTTCGTTCATTATTCGCTCGTTCGTTCATTAGTTTCATGCATATTTTTTCTAACACTTGTTCACCTCTTCTTCTTTATCATTAATTATACTCTACACCATCGAAGGTGGTTGGGGTATTATGCGTTTGTGCTGATGTTTGTAACATGCGTTTCATATTACACCCACCTTTATCGTTAGATTTAAAATCACTTTTTGAGTCAATTTAACGATCTCCGTCTGTCTGTCTGTCTGTCTGTCTGTCTGTCTATCTGTCTATCTTTCCGACTGTCTGTCCATGTAAACGTTGTAATTAGACTACATGTCGCAATTTTTGAAATATCTCGATGAAATTTGGTACATATTATTATTATTTTGGCCTAAAGATAAATCCTATTGAAATTATTCAAGTTCGGTCCAATATATCAGGTACCTCCCATACAAATGTTCTTCCTGGAATAGTAGTTTTAAGTTCGTAAAAGTCTTAAAAATAAAGTGATTTTAACGAAATTTGACACAAGTAAGTCTTATAATATTCTAACAAGGATGTATCAATATATATGAGGATCTGTCCTTTATTTCTTTCTCTCTTTTAAAGGCAAAAATTCATCGTTGGTATTGTAATAATATTTAATCAAATTAAGATAAATATAACTTAAAATCGATATGGGAAACTATACGGGGGTCGGTTCATAATTACTTGTAGCTCTCATATAAGCCTCCCAGAAAAATTCATTTAAAAATCGACGATATGGTGCAGGGTATTAGATAGTCGGGCTTGACCGACTATACATTCTTACTTGTTCTACTTAATCACTTTTTAATTGAAATATTCTATTTAAATCTATTCATATATTTATTCATAATATAGTTTCTTGGTGTCTATATAATATAATTTTTCATACAACACACATCGGGGTGCTTAACCCAATTCTATTTTTTATTATGTTTTTTTTTTAATTTAGAAGGTTTTTTTGGAAATAAATCTGTACTTTTTATCGGTTGGTTGAATTTACTTAGCATTTTTTATAGCTTTATAAGCCTTGTAGTAAGTCCAGTATAGGATCCATGGAGTCTTAAAATAGAATATAAACGATATTTAAATTTTAGAAAGTAAAAATAAATCTGTAACTTTCGTCCAGCAAGAACGACTTCAATTTCACACTTATTAGAGTAGTAAATGAGTTTAAGATTCGAGTTTGGATTTGGTTGTACTAACGAAGGCCGATCCTTAGATCCCTAATAGGACATAAACATTTTTTAAAGCAGATTCGTCACATATTAATTGATTGAAACTAAATAAAATAATTGACTTGCGATATATTACGTTTCGTCATCCATTATGCAGCAGCAATATTTTTTTAGAAACTTATCGTGCTTCATTTTTGGTCTCTTAATTTTTAGCAGCGTCCCTGTCAAGAAATTTTTGAGATTTATATGATTTTAAACCTGCATTAGCTTCAACTTTTCGTACCAAATCGTCCTCGCAGTACTTTCTTTTACCCGATCCAGGAAAAATTCATCTACCTGAACCAGGTTTTCTATCAACGGACAAGTTCTTCTGAAACTGTTTAATAATATTAGAATAAGTAGAAGGCAAACGTTTAAATGCTTGACCAACTTTTTGTAGGACCAATGACTGCTTACTCATTTCAACACGGATGTTACAAAGGTAACTTGATCAAAAATAAAAATCAAAAAATAGTTTGTTTCAAGGTTTTAATGAAAAACGTGGGTTAATAATTTTTTGATCTCACTCCTTATTTAAAGGGGTTTAAAAATCAAATAATCAAATCAAGGTTTTATTGAAAAACGTGGGTTATTAATTTTTTGATCTCACTTCTAATTTTAGGGTTTTCGGAACTAAATTTGGTTTAAAAATTTAGGCTTTTTAGTAAAGAAGTTATATTCGAAGTTATATTGTATTGAGCTTTCAACAATTATTGGACCTAAATTTTAAATTTAAAATTTTTACTTTAAAAACTCTGAAAGTGTGTATTTTAAAAGGCCCATCTCTCGGTTAAAATTAGATACCAAGTATGTGAAATCATATGAGATAAATGAGAAAAATTTTAGACTTGATTAAAAAATATTAATATCCTATATATGATACCTTAAGTCCTTATAATTCCGATTCGACACTTCATATTTATAATGCTATACTTTTCTGTTAGCAAAAGTCAATCGAGTCGGATAGTGAAAAGTTTCAGATCTATTTCCAAAAAAAAATGTATTCAGCCTTGGAAATTTGCATGTTTATTATTTTGTACTTTAATTTTGAATTGATTTTCGGATTGGGTTTATTCATGTCTACTTATATGAACTAAATGATACTTTATATTTTAATATATATTTTTTAATTTATTAAAAATATTTGATGAATCGAAATAAAATCTCAAAATTGTATGAGTACATTATGTGATTTTTGAACCACTAGATCCAAATGAAAAGGAGACCATTTAAGAAGTATTTTTCTATAACAACTTAATAGTTCCATTGCTTTAATTGCATTCCTATTACAATATGCATCAGACATATTTTTTCTAAGACCTTTTAAAAGTTTTATAAGAGATTAATAAGTGGTTTAATTATGATGGACTTAGAATTTCTCTCTATATCTCTCTTACTCTTTTCGCTAAAAGCTTTCTTTTTCTTTTTTTAGTTCAAATAGTTATAAACTGCTAAAAACGCTTTAATTTGTCTATATCTTACTTTATAAGAAATTAATATTATCCAAATCCAAACAACTATTTTGTTGTCCATTAATCGCATCGCTATCGAATATCGTTCGAATTTTTTCATTTTTATTCTCTTTTTTTCGTTTTCTTAAAATATTTACGAGTTAATAATGTCGATTAAAAAAAATGCTATATATATCGAGATCTGATCAGTACCCCATTTGAATTAAAGGTTTCACAGTTGTTTCAAAATGTGTTTATTTTTTGAAAATAAATCTCTTCCCATAACGGTAGAATTTCTTTTGGTCGCGTAATTCATATGCTACCGGAAAATGAAAAAAAACAAGAGCTATAGATGCACAGTGGGACAGAATCAATTTTAAAATCATCTCGAACTTTTAATTGGCAGAATTGATGAATTTAATATAATGAAGAGTGTAGAACTTTTACTCCATATTCGGAGTTATAGGAGACATTTTTTTGGGACATATTTTTGCAATAATGTCAACGGTACCTGATCTTTTTAAAGATTTTAATTTTTGGAAAAAGAACTTAATCTTCGCAAATGAAGATTAAAAATGAAGATCTACAGAAAATTAAATTAAGATTTTGCTTTCAGTTTTTCGATATAATTCTGACCCACTGTGTGATATATTGAATAACATATTAACTCATTATACCCACCCACACCACTACAGGTGGTAGCGGTATTATCACGATACGATTTTCGACTCTTTTTTCGCTCTTTAAGGGAGCTGATGTTATAAAGAGCTTAATTTTAATTTTTTGAAAAAGAGTTTTATTTTTTAACGTTCTTAAAAAAGATTTGATAAAAATCAAATAAGAGCATAATCATCTTTCACTTGTGCAAAATCGAAAAAATTAAATTGAAATATTTAATCAAAGAACAGAGTTATAACTTAATTTTTTTTAATCTTCGCAAATGAAGATTAAAAATGAAAATCATCGAAAAATATAGACATTGTTCCCAGTTATTCCATACTCTGTTTATAATACGTTTGTGAAGATGTCTGCAACGGTAGAAAAAAATATTTTTTACCATCACTATTTTAGAAGAATGAGGATTTAAGCTCAAAATAAAGCACAAGTTAGTTTCTTATTAGTCCAAATGTCCATACAGAACCACAGTCGAAAATCACTTTAAAATGTATAAATCATAAAAACAGTTGTATTGTGCTAATATTCCATCCATAAAACCTTCCTCTTCCGAAAACCACTTAAATCTATTATTAATTTTAGATTTAATGTTACAAATCGTAGAATCTTCGAGGGTAGGTCCATAATTTGTATGCCTATGCCATGAGACAGGGTCACTTACTGCTTTTATTATTATATTAAATGAATTATTTAAACAAAAAATCGACATTATTAATTTGTATGCCCAAATAAAAACGTTTTCCGATATCTTTCATATTCTGTCATATCGATATATTTATAACAATACAATGTAACTTTAAATCTTTAACTCTAAAATATGGAAATGCTTTATCCTTTACAAAACTTTTCCAATTCCTTAAATGTCTATATTTAATCGGAGATTCGAATTTTTAACAGTAAAAATGTTTTCTATCAATCCTTTTAGCCTGCTGGTCAGCAACATCAAACCTTAATTATCGAAGAATTTGAACCGGATGTATTCCGTCAACTGATTGAATACATTCATACTGGCTGTGTTACCTTACAACCTCGTACTCTCTTGGGTAAATACATTTAAGTAATGAAAATTTTAAATCAAAAATTAATAATTTTTAAACCTCTCAAAATAGGCGTTATGAATGCTGCTGATTATTATGGTTTAGAGGAATTGAGACGTGCTTGTGGCGGATTTGTACAGTGTTGCATAAATGTTGATACAGTGTGCGCTTTGTTGTCGTCAGCCGAACGTTATATTCAATATAAATGTACCAAGAGTTTGGTACAAAAGGTTTTGGAATTTGTTGATGAACATGGTAATGAGGTACTGAATTTGGGTAGCTTTACTCTATTGCCTCAGCATGTAGTACGTTTGATATTGGCCCGTGAAGAACTAAGAGCCGATGAGTTTACCAAATTTCAAGCAGCTTTAATGTGGAGTAAAAAATATAATGATAACAATCCGGTAAATAACTACATTCTACTTTTTCGCTCTCTTCTTTAACACAATTTTCTTTTATTAGAATATTGATATGAAGGAAATATTGGGTAATTTTTTGGAATACATACAATTCCATAAAATTCCAGCCAATGTTTTAATGCGTGAAATTCATCCATTGGGTCTGGTGCCCTATTCCATTATTATGAACGCTTTAGCCTACCAGGTGTGTATGCATTCGATTCATTTAACTTCTCTAAACTAATACATTGAAAAGTTGAATTGATCTCTTGATTGCATGAGATAGCAAATTGGCTTTTATTATTTCGATTTATAAATTAATGCTTATTTATTATTTTTTGTCCATTCCTTCAAAAACAAAACGCTCATGATCATGCGAAATGAAAATTTGTTTTTTTATTTGGAACATGAATTTGTTTTGTGGATGTGTCATGGGCGTTTTATTGTCGTCCCTTGTGTCCCCCCTTTATGTCTGATTCTAATCATTGCAGGCAGACCCAGAAAGTATCGACCCCGGAAAATTGTCTCCCAACTCTAGTCGAGTGAGAAGGGCTCGACAAAATCAAGGCAGATCGATGTCTGTGCAGAGTTCACTTGATCCCTATGGTTCGAATACAACTTTGAGCTCAAGCGGCAGCAGCGATCCCACCAGTGGCCCACATCATACCAACTAACATAAGTTGAACGGCCCCTCCTCCTCCCACCACTCAATGCATGGACGTCACAAGCACAACCAATCCCTACCAAAAATTCGCAAAGCCAAATCTCAAAGTTTTCGCACACGCCGCAGTCCCAGCGACCGTCGCAGTCCAATCAATGCTCAAGGGCCCCTTACTCTGAATGGCATGCTGGCCACCAATGATAAAGGTCTCTCTCCGCATACACCAAAAAGTCCCATTTTACCGCATCCAGAGTCTAAGAGTCCGGGTAGTGTATCACAAAAGACTCCAACGTCATTGTCGCGACAGGGCACACTTAGAGCATCTCATAAACGCAAGAGCAGCATGACAGGATCTCTTTCCTTGGCTCAAGGTCGCAAAAGTCCAGTGGGTTTCAATGATCGTAGTCCTCAAGGTCGTCGTAGTCCTCTACTCATGTCCAACGACCGTTTAAAGTCACCTAATGAATTGTCCTTGCATTTGGGCTTTGGTTCATCATCACCTACTTCCCGAAGTCCTACTGGAGACCGTCGTAGTCCGACATTTAGCATACATACCCAAGAACGTCGTTCCCCGGTTGGCAGTGCTGCTCCTGCCGATTTTGGCCAAATGACACGACGAAGTCCTACTTCAACGGTCCATGTGCAAGATGGTAATCGTTCTACTTTCGACACCTCTACAGATCCTGATGATGCACGAACTCCCACTAGCTACAAGAGACCTTCAATCAATCTATTTACACCAATTTATTTAAGTGGCGATAAACGGAGTCCCATAGGACCCATCCCTCCCATAACGGTTTCTAATCCAGCAGAAACATATCGCATGGCTGAAAGTAGTAATATGGACAAGTCCGCGAAAGCGCAAAAGGATACAGAACAAGGTCAACGGGAGGAGCAGGAAAAAGCAGAAGCAAAGACGTCATCATCGGAAGCAAAAGATCAACAGCAACAGCCGGAGAAGAAGAGTGTTATGCGGGAGATATTGGCATTTGTGCGCAAACCATCGAAACATATATCGACGCGAACGAATCGCTTTGCTAATGCTTTTACAAGAGCCGAGTCTGGGACATCTAGTGGACCGCTTATACGCCAAAGTACTTTTTCAGCCAGTCCGGCGGCCTCGTCGACGGCTGCAAAGAGTGCTGTAGTAAAACAAATGTCCGAAGTTGGATTCGAACCAAAGATGTCATTAAAATTCTCACACTACGCTAAAATGTCACTGAAAATACGTCGATCTGCTCGAGACGAGGAGAAATCCAAGCAGCAACAACAACAGCAACAACAATCTCAGTCACACGATAGTAAACGACCCAGCTCAGACTCTGCAGGTACTTCATCTGGTGGTGGCGGCAGCATTGGCGGTGGACAATTGAACATACAAGAAGGCAGCGGTTCGGGTAGAGCTACACCACTTAGTGATATACCGTTTGAGCTGGCCAATGTTCATTTCGAAAAGGTAGGTGAATCCTATATCAAGCATGACAAGAAACTCGAAGAAGATGGCGCTGATGATGTGGTCGATCCTACGACAGATATTATTTTAGCTAATTTAGTTGAAGAAATCAATAACTCTTTGAAAATTTCTTCCTTGACTACTGAAAATTCGGGTGCGGCTCACCACTTTCAGCGACGCTCTGAAAGTCGTGAACCAATTGAACCGCGTATTAGTGAAGAACGCGAATCTGATTCGAATGATTTAATAATACCCGATGATTTTCGTACCGAACTAGTTGAGATTTTAAAGGGCTACAAACCGGAACCAATCTATGTAAATTTAATAGATTTGAAGAAAGAAACCGAAGAGGCTGAAGAAGCCGCTCAAAAAGCTTTAGAAGCGGCCACCTTAGGTTCCTCTATGGAAAAGTCTCCTTTGCAATGTCCCATTATAGAATTCGAACCGCCTTCAAGACGATCATCTTTTGATCCTCCAAGATCTCCATTCTTACAAAATCTACGTAGTCCTAGCGGTGATACCGATGTGAGTTTACAACGTTTAGAATCGGGAGGCGATAGTTTTGAAATGATAGAAGGTGATCGCAAATCCAGTAGAGCTGAGTCTAGTTTCGATTGTCCGTACTCATCACGAGAGACCAGTTTTGACATTTCACGTTATCAATCTACCAGTTATGAAGATCAAAGTTCTAGTTTTGAAATAGTGGATATGGATGAAAAAGTTAAAAAGTCAAGTATAGATTTAAGAAAATCCTCCATTGAATTGGTAGATGCAGAAACATTTCAAAGGTCAAATTCATCAAATGGAAGAAAATCTTCCCTAGAAACACATTTCGATTATACACCCTCTGAAGCTAGTGGCGGTGTGAGTTTTGGAATTCCGGGAATAGGTTTGAATACATCTAGATCACCCAATTTTCCGATGACAAAGAAACAAAAAACCGAAACATTTAGATCTCTGCATATATCACCCTTTAGTGCCTTTTCACGTGCACGCAGTCCTTTATCCAATCAAACCTCCTCCAATTATAGTTCACGTGATAGCTATGATTCTAGCTCCTCTAGTGTGCCACATCATGAGCCACCTCAACGTAGTCCTTTTGCAGATCCTACCAAAAAACATTTTCCCCTGACCATTAAACAAAAAGAAGAAGATGTTAAGACATTCTTATGCACTGATCAAAGATGTGCTTCTATTTTTGAGCCAAGACCTAGTTCAGTATTGACACAACAATTTTCGACGG
Source organism: Cochliomyia hominivorax (assembly GCA_004302925.2). Lineage (NCBI taxonomy): Eukaryota > Metazoa > Arthropoda > Insecta > Diptera > Calliphoridae > Cochliomyia > Cochliomyia hominivorax. The sequence goes on from PYHX02000494.1 coordinate 26,217,280, forward strand.
GATCTATGTCCACACCTTCGGGCTATGCTAATGGCACGCCAAGAGCTTTAAGCACGGCAGGAGGTAGCATTAGTGGTTTCGGAGGATTTTCATCGGGCAGTGAATTTGAACCACCTTCACCCCGAAGAGCCACTAGTGCATCTCCCAAACATACTTTTACTTTTCGCATTGTATTAAAAAAGGTGGACAGTTCACCGGAAGCTTTGTGTCCAGAAAGACACCGAAGTCGCATTATCGATAGATACCGCCGACGTGACAGTAGACGCAGGCGTTTACAAACCGTTGGCAAAAGTGTTTAAGAATTTATTGAAGAGCAAAAGGTATAGATTTATTTTGACATTCTAAAGGGTAATACTGGGAAAGATCTGATCAAAACTGTTACAAAAAATTGTAGTTAGATAAGAATGTAATGTAGATATATATATAGAAGAATATATGTATAAATTGAATTAAATTGGTTAGAAATTTTAATTGTTTGAAAAGTCTTTTTAGCAATAAATAAATTAAAATTTATTAAACAAAATATAAATCCGATTCTAAACTCAAGCTCAAGGTGTAGGTTAGGTAGAGTTATATGTTATATAGTTAAAATTTGCAAAGGATTTCTTAGCAGACAATCTACAAAAAAAACAACAAACAAAGAAAATGAAATGAAAATGCACATTAAATTTTAATAAAAAAAAGTCTGCAAATGAACTTTAACCTTAAAAGAATATTTTAAATAAATTTAAAAATTAAATAAATAACAAATTTTATGAAAATCTTAACTGAAATTTGAAGAAAACACAATTTAAAAGTTTAGAAAATTGTAATTTTCATTTGGAAAACAATTAAAGAAAAATGTATACGATTTTAATTAAAAAAAAAAAAAAAGAATTTAATAAAAAATTGTGTTTTCTTTTAGATTTTTACAATTATTAATAATTATTATAAACAAGCGCCATCTTATGATTGCATAACCCTAAAAAAACATTTGATAATATAAAAACAAAAACAATAATTTTCCCCCTTTTTAATATAAAAAAAATCCCTTAATAAATTTTACAATAACTTTTTTAAATGTTAATAAATTCTTTATTTTTAAACAAAAATTATAATAAAAACAATCAAACTTAATATTTTCCATATTCACAGTGTTGGTCAACTAAATAGCGAACTTTAAGCAAATATTGAAGAATCAAGTTTGAAATTTAAAGAAAAAATTTAATTGTTGTCTATTCAATGTATGCAAATTACAAATGTTATCAAAGGAGTGAGAACGAAAAAATCTTAATCTATATTTATAAAAATGTCCGTTTACTGCTAAACGGCTCTAGCGATCAATGCGAAATCTTCACACCATCCTCCTATAAGAAGTTTAGGCTATAATTTTGTCCTAAAAGCATGGGAGAGCCAATATAATGCTAATAATAATATAGGATACTGATTTACCAGACATTGTATCGGGATATTTTTTAAGAAGAAATGAAATGTGATAGTAGAAAACTTGACATGTTTAAGTTTAAACTTTATGCACTTAACGAGGGCAGTCCAAAGGATCCTAACTATGGACACTTTAAGAAAAATATTAAAAACAAACTGGTTTTGTTGTATCTTAATCGATTTTTAAGAAAATGGAAAACAATTTACAACTCCCAGAGATTTCAATGAAATGAAAGTGTTGGAATTTGTGGAACCAACACGGTCCAGTTGGTCTGCTAGTCAATATCTAAAAAAAACGTCGTTATAGTTTTTTTGCCTAAAATAACAGGCACTGAGCTTTACGAATAACTTTTTTGTCATATGTATTCATCTCGAAAATATAATTTATATAATTCTAAATTTAATTAAAGAATTAAACCGTAATTTAAGATTTATTCGATCTCACTCTTTAGCAGAACCTTTCTTTGTATTATCTTTAAGGTTTGATGTTTATTAAATGTTTTTTAAATGTCTTAAAAAATACTAAAATTAATATTTGATAAAAAAACAGTGTTGGTCATCTAAGTAACGGTATAAATTCGAATTTAAAAATGGAAATTCAAAATTTTTCAATTCCAAATCTGAAATAATTAAAAAATCTATTTGTTTCAATAATTATTTTTTAAATATATAATCGTTTATAATTTTAAAACAGACAGAAGAACGACGGTAAATTTAGTCGGAATAATTTTCACCTTTTATGGTTGTGGAGATTACCATTATTACAGATTTCTACGTAGCAAAATAAACTGAAAACAATAATAAACTTGGTTTAGATGTAGACGCACACCCTAATGCATTCAAACATTATTCTTGTCAGGTGTCATTATATACTTTATTATCACCAAGTTTATATAGGAGAGACAGCGAGTCTCCCACAAACTAAAATTACATGACAAAACGTTCAACAATATGGAGTGAGATCATGTTTTGTACATACACACTTACACAAACACCCACAAATGTATAAAGGTTTTCTTAAATATAACATCTGAACATTTAGTGAGTAATATACTTTTGGATACAATTTTTCTCTACTTAACCGATTTCGATATGTTTTGGAATGGTAATGAAGTACATATAATTTGCTATATATTATAGCAAAATTTTTTTCTTATATGCCGATTTATAAGTGACTATTTAAAAGTTGCCTCAGATATCGGTCTATATCTTTTTATATACTAAACCGATTTTGCTAGTAGTTTAAATAGGAAACTTCTTAAGACTATAGCTAATACGCAAGCGAAATTTCACTGAGCTCTGCTATTATTGTAGATGTAAGCGTGCCAACAACAGAGAGAAGGACATAGCTAAATCGACTCAAATTTTGGTTGTATTCAAGAATATATATATTATGGGAGTTGAGATAATTACTCCTTAGCATTACACACGAAATGACAAAGTTAAAACCTTCAGCATTTGTGATGTTGAAAATGAGAAGAACTGCCTGTTTCAGCATAAGTGACAGAAAGCGCTATAAAGCTAATGGAACGATTTCCAAAAAAGTTTCAAAATTTTATCGCTGGTAATAACTATGAAAATATATTTTTTGTGTAAATTGTATTTTAATTTTCATCAAACAAAAAAATTAAATCTGTAATTTTAGCGGCTTCATTTTTATTAAATTCGATCTCACTTCTTAAGTACAGACAAGTGTATTTATCGCTCAAACACATGCCATGTTTGGTTAAGTTAACTAATCGGAAGCTTTAGAGGAGAATGGTTTTTTAATTCTTATGATTTTTTAAGATGAGTCTCATATGTTTACTTAAACCATTCTTTCACCAAGATTCAGTTTCCTGCACTAATTAGCTGACCAATGCTGTAATAATATGGAAATTTTAACCGTAAATCAAATTTAAATACAAAATTAAAAAAATAATAAAAAATTAAATCATCATTTTGAAGAAAAACATTTTATATAAAATTGCAATTGCAAAAGCAATAAGGAATATGCTATAGCAACCAAAAAGAAAACATTTTTTGACAATCTCTCAGTGTTTTTATTGAATTAAAAATAAACCAAAATTTAAAATAAATACAAATATTAAAAACAAAACATACCAAAAAGTCTGTAGCCCTTTAAAATCCAACATTTTTATTAAAATTTAAAACTTAAATTTAAATACAAAAGAAAAAAATACCATAAAACCATAAAATTTAAAAAAAAATAAATTTTCAAATTTAAAATTTATTAACTCATAAACATTTTTAATAAAAAATATAAATTTAAAAAAGAAATTAAATTATTAAGAAACTTGCAAATTACCTGATCAATGTTAAAGTTTTTAAATATATTTTTTTAATATTTAAGTGTCTAAAATTAAATAAATAAAAACAAAAAATTAAACATAAAAAAATATTATTAAATTAATTATTTCCCTTTTACAACAAAATAAATGTCTTAAATGGTTCCTGTTAATTGAAAAGAAAATTTAAAACAAAAAAAAACAAAATTTATTAAAATCTAAATTAAAAAAATGAATTTAAAAAAGTTTTTTTTATAAATAAAAGCAGAAAAAAATTTCAATAATTTTTTAAGCTGGTCAAGGGGCCGTACTTTTTATTATTAAAATGTAAATGTTAATTATATATAAAAATAATAATAATTTATATATAAACATATCTTAATTATAATATAAAAAACAAATATTTAATAGTAGTTAATTTTTGGCTTGTTAAATTATATTTAAATAGCTTTTTTTATAATTAAAAAATATTAATAAACAATTATTAAAAATTCGGCCCAGTCGAATTAAGCAAACCGAAAATATCCTCCAACATTTTATATTTTAAAATCGGAAAAGACAAAATGCTATAGGATTTAATTTCCAGTCCTAGTGTAAACTAGTTTATACTCCTATAAACACACATCATTGTTTTTATTCAAATTAACAGAAATAAGAGAATTAGCTTAATTAAGGGAATTCTGAAACTGTTGTGCCATTGGAGAGTTCTTCTGGAATAATACTGCACACCGTGTACCCACAATCTTTTATTTAAAAAGAATAATATTGATTTTTTCAAAATTATATAACATTTTTTGGATCCTATTAGGTATATGGTTCTTGTATGGACATTTCTTAGAATTTTGTACAAAATTAAAACAATATAAAAAAAATTTGTTTGGACCTTAATTGAGCCAATCAAGTTCAGAAAACAAAGAATAATCATGTCTAAAATTAAGTCAAAATTTTAAATTGGTCCTAAACTATAAAAGATATAAATAAAAGTTTTTAGGGGTTTAAAAAAATACAAGTTGTTGAGGTTTAAAACAAATGGAAGTCTATATTCGAGTCTATAGAAATATCTATGATCAAGACCATAAAATTGTCTGCAGGTGGGACTATGAGCAGGTCTTTACTATTAACAATTTTTTTGTAATTGGACTTTGTAAACGATATACAGAAAGTTATGAACCAGGTTCAACTAAAATAAAATATTTATTTTTTAAAGCTATTAATAGGCTTAAACCCCTATCGCAAAAAAAGCGTTTGTATTTAAACCGATCATTCAAAAATTAAAACATTCCGTTCAGAAGAAACCTCTATCGTTCCTTTTTGAGAAATCAGCACTTTTGTCATAGTAAAGCTCATGGAATGAGTTAGACCTTTTAAATTATATCGTTTATGTGTACTGAATACAAATCAATATAAACTAACTTCAAAAACCTTTATCTCGAAAACTAAATATATAATATATGTGATCTTGGTTTGTTCCTGGCATCTCTGATATTAAATAACTGGAATTAATGATTCACTGATATTTGTGTAATTTTCCTCTCTGGCTAGAAACCCATAACATTTTCGATAGAGCTGATTCTACATCATTTTTTAACCGACTGTTCTCTGTTTGCCTTTTAGTACACTAGAGACCCGACTTTCGTCATTAATGGGATCTGAAGAAATGCGACGAAAATCGAATCACTTTTTTCTATATAAATACACTGAAATTTCATTTGTTGGGGAAAATATTCAAAACAATGCAAAAAAAATATTATTATTGGTTTTAATTAAAAGTCTTCTGCGTTGTCAAAAGAAATGTTAGCCGTTATTTTTTGACTAGTAAGTTTTTGAAAGTAACCGTGCAAAAAAAAAAAACTGTTTCATCTATATTCAAAATCTGCTTAGCAGAATAACCTCCGCCTCCAGCTCAAGCTGAAACTTTTCTGGAGCAACTATATCTGAACTCTCCTTTAAACGCCATATTACGTAAATTTGCCCGCGTTTTAAAGTGTTAAAGCAACCATTGCAGGCTTCGAAATATTCAGATTTTTTTTAAGGTCGGCTTTTACGTCCTTGCAAAGAGACATTATTCGACTATTTTGATCATGTATGCAAATAGAAAGAAGGTACTACTCCATCTTAAACAGTAAAGGATTTCTTGTTTAAGTAGCTTCTTTAAATTGAGGTGTGGCGACAATTTCAATCACTGTCAATTTTATCACTGTCTCTGTTGCTGTTTGTTTTTACTATTGTAGGAGATTGTTCAAGAACTCTTACTATATAAATATCCTTTTCTTCTGATTTAAAACGTTCTATTACGTAAAATTTTTATTCCAAACTTATTACTTTTCTCCTACTTTTACTCCTTTTTTACGACCTTTATGTACTTTGCGAAACATACATTATGTGCTTACCACAACTAGACACTTGCTCTTAGCAAGACTTCTATAACAAAAAAGGGAATTCACCTTTTTACATGCAATTTGAAATCTTAAGAACGCAAAACAACTTTTTTCAGTTCTTAAAAAGTGACGCTAATCGGGACGTTGCAAGTGGGGGTTCTAGTGTATTAGCAACTAAAATTTTTGTAACTTTCGTTGTTATCTTCACGCACAACAATATGTTCTATATAGAGGATATTCTCAATATGTTAATTAATATTTTAAAAGTTTATGTTTTAAATAATTTTGTATTTGTTTTTTATTGTTTATTATTTACACGAATAATCGTTTAGTACTGTTTAAACAAATAACCATAATAAAATAAATATATTAATGTTATTATTTTCTATATGTTTTTTATTTTAAAATAACAGAATGCAAGTAGAAAAAGTTTTTTTATTTATAATTTGCTAATTTATTTTTATTTTTTATTGTTTATTTTAATTTGTAGTAATCTAATCTTTTGCAATGGTGAAAATATGTTTGGCTTTATTTCATGTAAAAAAAAAAACAAACTAAAACTAGTTAATTTTAATAACAAATTAATTAATTAATTGATATATCTACTCTATACTCAAAATAAATAATTTCCAAAACTTTTAAAACCATTAAAAAAAACTTTTTCTATTTGCAGTTTTTGCTAAGGATTTTTAACAACAACAGCCATAAATTATTTATTATTAATAATAAATTTAAATATAATATATTTTATAAATTATTCCTTATTATATAGACAATTTTAACTGAAATGTTACTTTTTTTGTGGTATGTGAGAGGATTTACTATTATTAATATAAGAAAATATTTATTATTAATCATTTAAGAAAGTTATTTGAACAAAAAAATATTATATTTATTACAAAAAAATATTATAAAAATGTATTTTAATTGTATTTATTAAATTTAAAAGAAAAACAAAAAGAGATTTTGTAAAATTATCTTAAAACAGTTAAATTAAAAGTTGTAATTAATATGTTTGTTGGGTTAAAAAAAATCACCACTTAAGTTTCAATTCATTACACACAAAAGCAGAGTTGCATTTTTGCAAAAATAAGCATGATATCACACAAAAACAGAGTTGTATTTGAAATATGTATGAATTTAAATGTGAACAAATAAAGATTTTTCATTTGCAAAAATTTATAAAGAAAACATAATTTTTAAATAAAAATTATTAAAACAATTAATTTTGGTCCTTAAACCACTACCTTAAAATATACCAATCGACTCAAAGTTACTTTCTGAATTGTGAACACTTTACCGGTCATAATGTTTCTAATATATTTATGAAATTTGGTACAAATAATTATATTGAGAATGAAGCTTTCTAAAAATGTTCATGTTTGGCTCAATGTTCCAGGCAGTTCTTATAAAAATCTTTCCAACAAATAGGAATACATTTTAAATGTTTAACACGATATTAATTGAAGTTTCCTATCTTTTGAAGCCCCACAATAGTATAGAAATCTTAAGAAGTCAAATTAATTTAACTTATCAGAAAGATCTGATTTATTATAGAATATCCAAGTATCTATGGATGTTATTATTTCTAACATTCCATGGAGTCTCGATTATAGTTTAAACAGGTTGACTTTATTGTCAAGGTTTAATTTTTATAAATGTTTAATTTACCAATGGAAGCTATCGGCTTTAATTAAATTGAAGCAAAATTAAAGCAGTTTCTTTAAGAATGTCATCGAATACTTCAATATCAAACAATTGAAGCCTCCATCGAGATATGTAAGAGAGAACATTCGTATATACGGACAGAGCATCCTACATTACAGTTTTGAACGAACGTGAACCTAAATAATTAAGAAACTTGTTCTTTTGCAGCTGTTACAACGGTGATAGTGAAGTCATATCAAAAAGTGATTTTGTGTCGATTATTATACTTAAAAGTAAAATATAAAAGTATATATATAAAACTGGCACTCACCGAGTAATTTAGATAACTGAACTGTCTTTATCTGTGAAGTCTCCAGTTTCGTGTTCAATTTATTTCATATATAAAAATAGCCGTTACATGGTGTATTTAGTTAACTGAAACGTTTTTCTAATCAATAAAACAATATTTAACTTTAATAAATTTTGAAGCCTTTTTTTAACCCAGCAAACATCTTATAATGATTAACTAAAATATTAAAAACATTATTATAAATTGAACTAATAATTGATGTCAAACTTCCCTTCAAACCAAAAACCAATAAAGATTTTTTTTTAATAAAAAAACTATTAAAAATTTACAGTATTTTTGAAAATTTAATTGTTTGTGTTTTATTTCTGAATACAGTTAATAACTTAGAACTTTTATGTGTAGCCAAAACGCCATCCTCATCCTTGGAACCAATAAGAATATCAACTTAACCTCATAAACTATTTTCTACAACTTTGTCTTTAATTTTTGAACCCGATATAATATCACAATATAGATTGGGTTGCAAACTTGTCATTAAACATTGTTGCTAATCGTTTTCTTTCCTTTAAATGCCACAAACCCCCAATTACCATGACAAATAAAGATTTGGTTATCATCATTATCCCATCAATCATTTATGTCTGCGGAACCAACGACATTTTTAAATTCAATCATATTATCAATTTGGCGCCAACGATGTTCACAAATCCAACCATTTAAACAAGCATTTGCAGCATTATCAAATATAGGTGATATAATATATAATAATTTTCAGATTGAGGTGGTGATTGATCCCCATTTGAGAAATTAAAAGAAGACATAATATGTGTTATGTTAAACCCAAACCGTTATTCCAGTAAAGGGGCCTTATAAGAGATCTGTGGAAAAAATATGGACTCGATAAATTATTTATATATATTTAAGTCAATTTGTAGGGTGTTTGTACCGATTTTCAATAGAATTGTTGAATATTTAAGAATTTTAGAATCTGAAAACTCAGTTCCTTATTGGAGCTAGGCCAAAAATAGTCTCAGCAAAATCAATTTTTTGGGTTCATTATATTAAAGTAAATATATGTGACAAATTTCAGAAAATTATCTTTAAAATTAACATTTGTATGACACATGTATCAAAAAATTTCATCTTTCTTCTATAACCCTTTTTACTAACCCGTTTATAATGATCTTTGATACGATAATGAATTTCTCGTGTTTTGTGGTTAACGGTGCTGTGCTTTATGGTTAAATTGCAAAGTTTAAAAAAGGTTTATTCAGAATTTTGAGTTTGCCTTAGATATCGGTCTATAACTCCTTTTCCCACTAATCCGATATTGCCGGTTTAAAATAACATTGGAATCCGCACATTCTTGTGGACGTGATAATATATCCAACGGCTATATCTATATTGATTCATTTTTTGATTTGATGCAACAAGCATTACACACAGAATCACTTATGGTGGTGATAAAAAAGCGTTTTAAGATCACTGTGTAAAGAAGTACTGGGACTATTTAAAAATGTAAAATCCGACTATGCAATATCCTACACCACATTGTTGGTTGTAATGACTGCTATGGAAAATTTATGAACAGCCCTCGTATAAATTACGAATTACGATTATTATAATACGAACATTTTTTTGAAAGGATTTTTTCTTAAGGTTTATATGGAAATTAGAAAAAGTTTGTACTGACTCTTGTAGTGGGTGTATGGGACTTATAAGAAAAATAAGCCGATCCTTGTATAATTTGGCACATTTTAGAATATTATAAGACTTACGTTTGCAAAATTTGATTAAAATCGTTTTTATATTAAGTTTAAAGCGCTAGAGAAACTTTACTTATATGAAATAATTGTCCGATCATAGGACCTTGGGCCAAAATATTACTACGTGAAAATTTTCATTTAGTTATCTTAAAAACTGCGAACTGGACTTTGCGCACAAGCTTTACATGGACAGCTTGCAAAATGTAAATGTATTTGTAGCATTTTCCTGCTGCCAATTTCAAACATCTACACCATCATCACCTACTGTGATAAAGGTAAAAAAACAAGGTAAATTAAAAAATATTTAATATAAAAAAAGATCTGTTCTGCCGAAACCCGGGATTGAACCGGGGACCTTTAGATCTTCAGTCTAACGCTCTCCCAACTGAGCTATTTCGGCACATGGTTGTAACTCTCACATAACAGTATATAAACATGTATTAGTGAAACATACATTGAAATTTAAGTAAATTTAGTAATAAAAACAGCCCTAAAATAGGCAACATTAAAAACGAAAACAACGATTAATTTGAATTTAATTAAGGGTTGTCAAGTCGTATTACAAAAAGAATGTTCTCATTATCAATAGAAAAATTAAATTATTTATGAAAATTTTTATTATAAAAACAAGAATTTCTAATTTCAAAATTTATTCTATCAAAAAATTTCTTAGAGAAAAGTTTTACAAAGAAAGTGAAAATATGGGTCATGATGAATTACAACCTGAAGATATAGATGAATCTATATCGGCTTTAAGAGGTGCAATTAAAAGAACCTGGTATGCTTTTTGTGATAACTGTAGTATACATGGTTTGAAATACACCAAAGATGAGGAAACCAATAAATGTATAAGGTAATTTTTTTGATACATTTTAAAGAAATCTATTTTATATATATTTTCTCCTTTAGATTTATTTGGATTTTCATAACTTTAATTATGTTCTCTTGTGCCGTTGTAATGGTTATTACATTTTATGTGGATTATAGCAGTAATCCCACGCGTATGAATGTAGAAAATGATCATGTGCCCATTTCCAGTTTAATATTTCCACCCACCACTATTTGTCCCGAAGTCATGTACAATATGCAAAAATCAAAAGCTTTTCTACAAACTTTGTAAGTTTCATTATTTGATATATAAATCGATATTTTTAATAATTTATTTTATATTAAAGAATTATGCCCAACTTTACTTCAATACCGGATATTTTAGATCTTTTGGATACTAATTATGGTTTTATGTATGATAATTATAAATATTCCCTAAAAGATCTTAAAATAATGGAAGAAGTTTTAACATTAAACAATATTAATATTGTTCAATTCATGAGTCAAATTAGTTGGAATTGTAGTGACATAATTTATAAATGCCGTTATAAAGATGAAATTGTACCATGTACCGATCTATTTCAAGTTTCTCATACATTTACTGGTTATTGTTGTTCATTTAATTTGAATCAATCAGTGTAAGTAATTTTTGTTTTTATATACCCTCCACCAACTACACCCATAATACAAATCCGTCCGTCTGTATGTCTGTGGTTGGCACGCTCACATCCATAATATAATCCCCCAATGTTATTGAAATATATCCTGAGACTCAAAAGGTACACTATGCATTATAATTAAATGTTTCCTTCTTGAAGTATGAACTTTACTAACCGTTATGCCCATTCTGGATTACGAAATGGCCTCTCTCTTATACTTTACTACAATGACACCATATTTGATCGTTTGCATTCCTACTCTCATGGTTTTAAAGTCTTAATGCAAGAAACAAATGCTTTTCCCAGTGCCCATTCAATTATAAAATTTATACCACTCAATGAAGAAGTCTTTATGACTGTGCGACCTACACAAACTTTATGTTCAAATGCCGCTAAAGAACTTTCCTTCGAAAATCGTCAATGTGTATTTCCCTACGAAAAAAAATTAACATTCTTTCGGGCATATGCAGGAGCAAATTGTGATCTGAATTGTCGGATCAATTCCATGTTAAAATATTGCGGTTGTTATACGTTTTTCTTCTTTAGAAATAAAACTAATGATCGTGTTTGTTCGTATAAGGATATACCCTGTCTGGTGGAGAATTTTGGTAATTTTTCAAAATTATTTTCCTAATATACAGGTTTTGATATATAATAATTACTTTCAGATTCGATTATTGGACGCTATAAACCAGATCAGTGTGAGTGTTTTAGAGCTTGTGAAAGAATTGAGTATGATATACAAGTGACCAGTTCACCAATAGAATTAAATGCTCCAACAATTGATGAATTTTAGTAAGTGATAAATCTTTATATATAGTTTTCTATAATTTCTATTTTCTATAGAAATTGTCGCCACTTCTCACAATTTTTCTATAGAGAAATTGTGGCGAATTTTCAAAAATGTTCTTTAGATAAATTGTGGCCAATTCTCGTAAATTCTTTATAGAAAAATTTTTGAAAATTCTCATTGTGGCCAACTCTCACAAATTTTCTATAGAGAAATTGTGGCCAATTTTTACAAATTTTCTATAAAAAAATGTGGCGAATTCTCAAAAAATTTCTACAGAGAAATTGTCGCTATTTCTTACAAATTTTCTAAAGAAAACTTGTGGCCAATTCTTACAAATTTTCTGTAGAGAAATTGTAATCCTCTATAGAAAAATTCTTGACAATATGACCAATTTTCGCAAGATTTCTATAGAGAAATTGTAGCCAATTCTCAAAATTTTTTCTATAGAAAAATTGTGGCAAATTCCAAAGAATTTTATATAGAAAATTTTCACAAAATATGTTTGTCATTTTTGTAGTAATGGGCTAAAGAAGGATTACAGTGTTGTGCATATTTATATGAGCTCTTATGTTTTTCGACGTGTTCGTCATGATCTCTTATCAAATATGGTGACATTGGTTTGTAAGTTCCTATATTTTTATTAAAAAATCACAATATTAAATTGTTTATTAAAATATTTAATTATAGCCAATTTAGGTAGCGCTTTTAGTTTATTCGTGGGCATGAGTATGGTCTCCGCTGTAGAAATTCTTTATTATTTTTCAATTATATTAAATAAATATTATCAAGAGGAGTGTAAAGCTAGAAAAATTATATTTGAGCGTAAAATCCAACAAGAAGCTGAGGATAACAGAAGAGTGGTGGCAGGAGAAAATTAAATTGAAGACAAAGTGGAGATTTAAAACTGACCGACCTGCCTTATTGGTAGCAATAAGGTTTAATTCCCAAGCACTAATGCTTTGAAAACTATATCGGAACTTGTACACCATCACAACGAAATATGTATTTACTCTTCCGTGCAAGGTGGTTGTTATTACAGTTCGGCCGTTTCTGGTTGTTTTTTCTTCGGGAAACCCTTCCTTTCGGCGGTGTGTCCATTTGAGGAAGAGATGATTTTGTATAAAGATACTACTGCACAGCAGGTTGTGCAGTTGATTAGACCATAACACGCTAAGGTGATGTCTGGCGAACTAACGCAAGTACCCACAATTTGTCTATCTGTTCCTCTTAAAAAAAATAAAAAAATAAAAAAAAAAACGTAAAATTCTGTTAAAGTTTTCTGTGCTTTAAGACAGAGTTGTTTAATTTATATAATTTTAATGTTTACCTGAAGCGCCCTGTTATTTTTGTTAATTGTCAAATCCGTCATTCATTTTCATTTACTTTAATACTCAGTTACTCTTTAGACACGTTTTGCCGATTGAATATTTTACAAAATATTTACATACATTTTTTCGGTGAAAATTTTCGTAAATAATTTTTATTTTTAAATAATTAAAATATTTTATTAATGAATTATCGATGTATATATGAATTAATTAAAAAAAAAACTTAAAAGTGAGTGTGTTTAGAAAGAAAACGGACACTGAACCCACCCCCAAAATTACTGCTGATGTTGTATAAAAATCAAATGAAATAAAGGAGTAAAAAGGGGGTAAACGTCAGTCAGTAATTATAAATAAAATATAAAAAAGGAATAACACTCGAAGCCATTGTGTTGTCATGTATTGAATTGTTCTTTTACAAAGGAATTTCGTGTTCAAGTGCAACAGAAGAGGAACGTTTTTTCTATTGTTGCTTTTGTTTTTTATAGCATACAAGAAAGACAATCTGTCTGTCATCATTTAAGACGCCACAATTGCTGTTTTCATACCATCATCTATAGCGTTAAACTTAAAAAAAGTTTAAATTAAAATAACAAAAGAACGACTCCATAATGGTGGACTTAATAGCTTCTATGATCAATTACAATGTTTTAGAGGTGATATTTTCATATTTGGATTTGCGTGATCTTAGGAATTGTGCTTTGGTCTGTCGAAGTTGGAAAAATTTCTTAGACGATGAAAACAGTGATGTTTGGCGTACTTATTGTATACGTAAACTACCAGAAGAGGCTTTAAAATCAGATCTATTATCATCAGTACCCACATATAAAATGAAATTACGTGCATTTTATCATGCCTGGAATCCAAATGACTGTTCGAGAAATGTATATATTAAACCAAATGGTTTTACCTTACACAGGTATGTTTCTTTAAAACATTTTCATGATACCCACCTTTAATGATAGATTTATTTAAACTGATTTTCAAATGCGAGAGAATTTATTTTAATGCTATAGGGAATTAAAAATATATCAATATTTTTCGGTTTCAGTGCTCGAAATTTAACAAATAAGTTTTCTTATTTATGGAAAGATTCGTACTTTGTCCAATATACAAATTTTTATTTTGATATTTTATCAAAATATCTTTAAAATTGCAATCAATAGGTTAATAGGTTCAGAAAGAGATTCAAGTAATATCATATAGTTGTGTAGAGAATAAATATGTTTCGAAATTCGTTGAAAATTCTATGCAAATAGCTTTTGAAATACAAGTCATATTCTATCGAAGAATGTTTTATAATGCGAGAAATATAGAAAATTTGTTTCGAAATGCGAGAAATTTTCTATAGAAAATTTGTTTCGAAATGTGAGAAATTTTCTATAGAAAATTTGTTTCGAAATGTGAGAAATTTTCTATAGAAAATTTGTTTCGAAATGTGAGAAATTTTCTATAGAAAATTTGTTTCGAAATGTGAGAAATTTTCTATAGAAAATTTGTTTCGAAATGTGAGAAATTTTCTATAGAAAATTTGTTTCGAAATGCGAGAAATTTTCTATAGAAAATTTGTTTCGAAATGCGAGAAATTTTGTATAGAAAATTTGTTTTAAAATGCAAGAAATTTTCTTTTGAAAACTTATTTCGAAATGCGGGAAATTTTTATCGAAAACTTAATTTTAAATGCGAGAAATTTCTATTGAAAATATATTTTCAAATTGGACAAACTTAGAGAAAAAGATTCGAAATGCAAAAAATTTACTGTAGAGAAAATGCTTCGAAATTCAAATAATGTTCCATAGAGAAAAAGTTTCAAGAAAAAGAAACTTTGTATAGAAATTAAACTCCGAAAACTAATAATGTATAAAATGACAAATTTTTTAGAAATCTAAATTTCAATTTTTTCTTTTATAGAAATCCTGTTGCTCAAAGTACGGATGCAGCACGTGGTAAAATAGGATTTCGTCAAGGTCGTCATACCTGGGAAGTGATATGGGAAGGACCATTAGGCACCGTAGCTGTTGTTGGTATATCGACGAAAGAAGCTGCTTTACAGTGTCATGGTTATGTGGCCTTATTGGGATCAGATGATCAAAGTTGGGGATGGAATTTGGTAGAAAATCATTTACTGCATAATGGTGATGCCCAGGGCAGCTATCCATTATTAAACAATGCACCTAAATATCAGGTATTTCTACTTATAGAAATAAAAGCAAAACAATATTTTTTAAATACATTCTAATTCTAACAGGTGGGCGAAAGAATACGTGTTATATTAGACTGCGATGATAATACATTATCGTTTGAAAAAAATTATGAATTTTTAGGTGTTGCATTTAGAGGTAATTGTAATTATTTAAATTAATTATTTTTATAGCATTTATGTAAAGCAATATTTGTTTGCTTTAGGTTTACCGGATAAAAAACTATATCCCACGGTATCAGCTGTTTATGGAAATACGGAGGTATCTATGGTATATTTAGGGCCTCCTTTAGATGGTTAGATATTTTGTTTTAGTTTTTAAGTTTTAAATGTATTTTTTAACTAATTCTTTAACTAAACGTTCTCTTTATCTTTAAAACAAATGGAAAATACACATACATATGAAATTTAAAACAATGTTTGACATAACACAAATTGCAACAAAACAAAATCACCTACAATTTTTTTCGGCAAAAAGTATAAAGAGTTAATGGCAAATTCTTAACGTACTACACTATTCAAAATAATTATAAAAATTATTGAAAAACTGAATCCAGTAGTAAAAAAGAAACCAATAGTCATTTAAGAATAATTTAACGAAGCCTGCTGATCTAATAATAATCTATTTTAATTTGTATTTTGAATTTCTTTTATAAGTTTTAACTTTTTTTACTAAACGTGCTCTTTATCATTGTAGTAAATGGAAATTGAGATAATGATACATATTTTGAAACATTGAAACAACCAATATCTCAAAATAAAACACTTATAAAATTTTTGGCAAAAAGTATAAAGAGTTAAATAAAATTCTGTAAAACCAATTCCAGAAAAAATCTTAATTAAATTTAAAGTAAACAAAAACATATTGGTGGAATAACCAAATAGACATTTAAGTATAAACAAAAAGAAGCCTTTATCTATAATATTCTATTATATTTTCTATAACAACTAAATTTTAATTTCTTTTATAAAAAAACAAACAAACAAACATTTATATAAGTTCAAACCCTAAACCAGTAAAGAATTGCAATATTTTTTATTTTCTTTTAATATTTTGTAGATAATTATGATTTTGTTTAAAGATTGAATTATATTTTAGTAAAATTTTTTATTTGTAATAATTTGTTTTGCTGCCTTAAAAACTTTAATTGTATGATGGTCACCGTATTTGTTTTTTATTATTGTAAAGGTGCTAGTCTTGCTTAAGTTTATTTTATGTTTTCAGTTAAATAAAATAAATAAAAATAATTTTATAATTGTGTATAAATAATAACAACTAAAATTTAGCCTGCAAAATAAAACAACATTCTTGTGTAATATAAGTAAGAAAAAAATAAAACAAAAGAAACAAAGAAAATGAAAAAAATATATAATGTATGAAAAAAACAACTGCTTTTTTTTTGAAAATTTATTTATGAATTATTATCGGTTGGAGTAGTAAGATTTAAAATATCATCATCGCCATCATCAAAGAGATCGTCGAAATCATTGTAAAAGTCAGCATGTACATGCTTTTCGTTACTAGCCAAATCCATTAAAATAGCCGAAGAGCCACCGGACTGAAAAGAAAAAAATATAAAAACATTAAAGAAGTTGTCTGACTTTAAAATATAATATTTTAATGTTCTTTGAAATTAATTTTTGGAAATTCTAATATTTCCTGCATTGTTTTTTTCTTATTACTACATAAATGCATATTCCTATAAACACATTTTAAATGAGAGGTCACCCTTACACTCCGTGTGTAAGAAGGAATCATCTAAGACCCCATAATATATTCTAATTATTCCAGAATATTTTTCAAATCAATATTTGAGTCGTTTTAGCTATATGCCTCTGTCTGTTTGTCTGCCTGTTCTAAATCCATTTCCACGACAATTGAATCTCTGTTCTGGAACGACTCGAGTTACACTCGACCAAAGATTGTCAACCCAACGACAGAGGTATAAAACAAAAGTTCTTCCTCCAAGAAAGAATTATCGGAAAAAGCTAGGTTTAGTAAATGCAATAGTACTAAGAAATTTCAAATTTACAACCAGTAAAATCGGTTCAGCATATTTAAAGATATAGATCGATATGTACAGGTAACTTCTAAGTTCAAACAAAAGAACTTTAATAAAATTATCAATTATAAATCGACCAATTAGAATGAAAGTTTGCAATAATACTAAGCTATGTGTACCACATTATCATTCCATGATGAATTTGGGACGAATATCCTAGATACCATATACTTCTATAAGATGTTTATACCTTCTCATCACAAAGACGCCTTTACTCCATCAAATCAACTCGAAAACATCTCAAACCTATCATTAAGATATTACTGTTGTTTGTCTTATTCATGCCATCAAATGTTCTTGGTTCTAGTTTTTGTGAAATTTTTTTGAAAATTGATTTCCAAAAAATTAGGAAATAAAAATAATATTAATGTCTGTTTCTAATGTCAATATCTCAATTGTACAGCAGTATTTTCAAATTGATTCGACAAATTTCATAACGATTAAAATGCCCAATGGATTTTTTATGTTCGATCAGGAAAGTTAAAGAATAAAGAAATACAAAAATTAATAAAAAGGCAGATTAATCTTATAAAACAAAAACTATCCCCTTACAAATTGAATTTTATATAAATAGAGAACAAAATAAGTCTTCCTAATGTTTACATTTTACGAAAAGATGAAAACATAAAATTAAGAAGTCAAATTGTAATAAAGAATAAAAAATAAAGCAAGTTTTGGTTGAAATTGATTTCGGTATTTTTTAAAAACTAGTGAAATCAATGCCAAACCGTGATCTGAAACATAGGATCATCCACCCATTATTAATAATGCTAAAATGATTGATAAGTTTAATTAAATTAATTTTAGTTATTATTTGCCCCTAATTATTTTCTTGATTAATTTAAATCGTAGCTCAAGAGGTAAATAATTCCAGTAACGTGCAATTCTCACAATAAAAAAACTTTCACACACACCTGTGAACGTTCTTTACATTACATTGTTTTATATAATTGGTTTTATATGGCAAAATATAAAATCTGATATATAAACAAACGTAAGTATGTCTAAAAGAAAGGTACTTAGCTAAACTGACTCAGAATGTCATTTTTAAAAATATATAGATATACTGGGATCTAAAATAAAATTTTATCTATGTTACCCATGGAAAAAAATTACATATCATGGTTCATGGTGGGGTGTACAAGAATCAAGTGTTCAGAATTTGAAATTTGTATATATAAATAAATAATCTACAGCTTTTATATATAATAAATGAAAAACGCTGAAAATTTAAGTGAAAAGCTTAAAAGGTACATTCCCTTTAAACCGATTAACTGACTGAAAACACCGGCATGTGGAATAATTCGAAAATTTAAAATATTTAAAACCGATCCGTTACCTCAAATGGAAAAAAAACTGTCATCCTGTTTTGGGTTTTACATATACTAGACCGACTTTATAATTAACCATTGTAGAACATTTTCCTATGATTTTTGTTCATTCACAACGTTACATGGACAGACAGCCAGTTGACCAGAAAGTGATTCTAAACCATTTTTTCTGTGTGTTTCAAACATAAGCACAAACACATAAGAACATATTTCGTAGGATGTATAAAATTATATTTTACTATACTCACTTCTTCCATGTCCATGTAACCGGCACCTTCGGGAAACATTTCATCCGCCGCTAAAGTAGGTTTCATATCTTCGCTAACTCCGTAATCCGTTTTGGAAAAATTTTAATTACTTTTTTAATAAAATTATGAAATTTTTCAATTTCTTAGAATTTTAGATTCTTCTAAATCGAAGAAAAATATAACATTAGGAAAAAATATATATCTCTTAATTATAAATAAAATAGTATTAGAAGAAGTAGTGTTCACTTAAGTTTAATTTTTTTCAATGGAATATAGCAATTTATTATGTCCTGTTTCATTTGATACTTTCATTTTACCTAACAATAAAAGATTAAAGTAACCTTAACTATTTAGGGTATTAAAATTTTAGCGCATTGAATTTTAATTCTTGGAGTGTTCATCAGCTAATTTTGAACTACACTATAACCACAATGCATGTATTGAAACAACTTTAGAATATATCCTTCTATTCCTAGTTCTCCCTGTCTAAGCAAAAGGAAACCATATCGCTATGTCTTGTCTAAAATACTCGTCCGAACTTTTAGTTTCACATTATACTCAAGAATACTCTTCAATACCGAAGTTTCAACTTTCATTGGCACACAAAATGCAATATTAGTCAAACCGTATATGGAAAACAGTATAGAAGTTTTCTCTCTACCACTGCCACAATCGTTTGCTTACTTTGATTGAAACAAAAAAACTCTTACTTGAAGATACTACATTGAAAACCAAGATATCTGAAATTGCCTTAATTCATTCTTTAACTTTTACGGAATCCATATGCAACTTATTATTTTATCATATTAGTTCCATTCCTATTTATAGTGCTATAATTGTATTGCATATTTAACAGTAGAATTTAATTTAGCAAAACTTTTTTGAATAATATAATGTTGTAAACTTAAGTGGAACACTGTATCTATTTCTGTTTTTTTTATTTCTTAAATAAATTTTATAATTTACTCCAAAAATAATTTTTATAAAATATCTCACTGAATCAAAATTAAATATTCAATGTAAATAAAAATTTTGACATGCTATCGTTTTTCTGTGAATGTTTCTATGTTGCGCACTATGCAAATTTCGTAGGCCCAAATGTCAAAATTTATTCAACAAGGTTTACGCAGTTCAACAATAACAACGATTTACTTTTACTTTAGTGTGATGCTATGTTCCAAATAATGCAAAATCAAAACTGAAAGATTTTACTTTATTTTTACACAGTGTTTATCAATAAAAGCAAAAAGTTCTTGCAAGACGCAAAACAATATGACAAGTGTAGTCTAATAATCAATCATATGTTCATTTATGTTTACCTTCCAAAAGTTATCATAGTATGTCTTCTGCTGATAGCAATGTTCAAGCTTACGTCAAACAGGGAATAGTTTTCATATAATGCAGCTTTTATTTATGTTTCATTTACTGTTAGCTGAAAAATTTCAACGGTACTGGGATGACCTCATTATTATAATATTTTTGTCTTGTTAAAACTTGATCAATAGTCTCAAAATGATTGTTTTTAACTGGATTTTGTTATTATTTAGCGGTGGAACTAAACTTAATGTATTTAATTCAAATGGAGTGTGTCACGTAAGAAGACCAAAGAATCTTGATCTTATGGATGTTTCAAAAAATCTTCATAAAGTGTACGTAGGAGAAACATACGAACTATGAAAAAGTTGCCTAGGTTTTTCAAGTTTTGTCTTTATATTAATATATCTTTCGAGAAATCGAACATTTGTTGTCTTTTTAAAATCATAGTTATAATTTGAAATAACAAATAAAATAATTATTTTTCATTATCTATTTAAAGAGAGTTTACAAGGCAATGAGCATTTATGCAGAAAAGTTGCTTAGGTTTCGAACAATATATTCGCAATTATTGATACAGAAATTATTACTATGGAGTAACCATAGTTTTGGTACTAACTGAATTGAAGGTATAATATAGGTACCAAATGATAGTTTGAAATGTTGTCTATAATTTTTGATATAAATGAGAGAGGTATTTTCGGAATATCTGTACTTTTGTGAAAAATGTAAAATATCTATTTCTTAATGGATTTAATATGAAACATCCGGCCAACTTTTAACATTTTAACAAAATGTTCCATTTTTTATAAAAAATTGTTTATGTATTTTAAGAATGTAAGCACTTGTTATTGAGAATCTATAAAAATCTGGCAATGTTAATGCTAAAAAAAACATCACTGATAAGACAACGAAACGTCAAAAGAGAAATGTCAGCAAATGGCAAAGAAAACAATATAACAATGTGAACCTTCGAGCGATCTTTTGGTATTTTTCTTATTGCAAAATGCCAGCTTAATTACAAAAGTCAAAGTATTTCTAATGAATTTTTTATAAATTAAAAAAGTCTTTTTCAAATTATATTACATTTTTATTATAATTTAAAATTATTTTAAATTTATTTTTATTTATGCTTTCTAAAATAATTTTTATTTATAATATTTGTATACCTATTAAATACAGTTTTCTTATTGGTATTTGACAACACTTATAGATGCCTGTTTGGCGCGCGGTAAATCAGCTGAGCCACATTCGGGTCATTTGCTCGCTCATTTTAGTCCAACACGACGCATTTGGTAAATTCTAAGAAAATTTTGATACCCCTTTAAATGGTCTTAAACCTCACCGATTTTCCTAAAAATTGCACCATCAGAAAATTTTAATTTTTCCGAATTTTTTAATATATTAATTATAAAAATCGGTTAAGTTTAAGGGGTAGAAAATCGCCTTTGAAAATTCGTATTTTTTCGGTGTGTGTGGTGTAGAAAAGAAAAAAATTGTAAACGCTGGAATTGGAAATTCCTTTTCTCGCCATTTTGCTTATAGAAAAAAGTGAATTTTTCTTATTAAAAACGTTAACATTTTTAAGTGAAAAATGTATGTGAGAACAGTGTGGAAAAACTTCTGAAATTTTAACAATTATGCCATGGTGAAATAAATTAATAAAATTAAATAAAAAACGAGAATTTATGCGTATTTTTGGTGGAAGAAATTATACCCACGAAAAAAAGTAAGACAATTTTTTTCTTCGCCGCAGTTTTTGTTTGACAAAAAATTAAAGAAGTGCTTGTGTAAAACAAAAATGATAAGAAAAATGGTTGCGGTTGGTTAATAAGACAAAATTAGATAAATAATGAACGTGAAATAAAATTTTTATGATTTTTTCTTTTCTTGAGAAAAATACATAACAAAATACCGTCCTTTAGAAACAATGTAATTTAGAATAGGAAAATTGAACGTCATCATTAGAATACGGATGATAAAAAATTAAAATTTTAAACGTTTATTTAATTGTTGTTGCCAAAAAATGAGAAATAGAAAATAAAAATTTATTACCGACTGCAATTTGTTATTGTATTTTTTTATTTTATCCCCCATTTAATTTATAGAACTAACTTGTTTAAACCTCTCTTCCTGATATTGTATATTGTTCTCAGTACAAATTAATAATTCTCTAAAATGTTTTTTTGTAGAAATTTCAACCGGGTTTTAAAGAAAGATTTTTTTAAATATTTGTCTTAAACAAAAACAAATTTAAAGAAAAAATGGCGCATTCTTCGTCTGCAACTGCAGCTTCTGCCACGACAAATGAAATAAATTATTTCTTTAAGGATGAAAATGGTAAGTTTTTTGATGAATTATTTTTAAAGACAGAATTTTTTTTATAAAATAAATCTTAAGCTAACTACGCATGTGGTCGTTCTATATATTATTCGATTTGCATTATATTCTATAATAATTGCACCATCACATCCCCCTTTTTTATGTGTTTTTATATTTATTTTTATTCGTTTTCTTTTTTCGATCATTTTGCTGTTGTATATTTGAGCCGCCATATTTTTACAGTCTGTCTTAAGGCGGTATCAGAAGCTTGAAAGTGTTTAAACTTATAATCATTTATATTTTTGGTTAATTTGTTTGATAATAGATGAATAGAATTGAATAAAGTATCTAATTAAACAAACCAGTCTCAGGGCAGGTTTATTTAGATGTTTTGAAATACTTGTATTGATTATTAGTCAATATCAGAGAAATTTTAGTTTTTCCATATTTATTAAGTAATTCCTTCTCCCTTCAATTATTAAATTATTGTGCTTATTTGTAAGATACAGATACAAAAATCGTGCAACATCGATAGGCTCAGAATCATTTTCTGAGCCGATTTAACGATGATCGTTTCTTTTCGGTTAGATCTCATAGCAATGTCCTTCGGGAATGGGGTTTTAACTCAGGGTTATAATTCGACTTTACTTGAAATAAGCATAAAAAATTTTGTGTTAGACCAAATCTAAGTGCCAAAATTCGAAAATTTTATAGTGAAAATATAAGTAAAAATAAGTGTTTTTAGACCTAAGAAGTTTCCTATTTAAAATCAGCGAAGTTGGTTCTTTAGAAAAAGTTATAGAACGATTCAACCTTCTGATACAACTAAAAATTATAACCACGATTAAGAACAGTAACAGTTTGTATACAGGTGTCATCAATACAACATTTACATAAGGAAATTAGGATCATACCGGCTAAGGAACATAATGAGATGCTTAGTAACAGTCTTCTTGGATGTCAACTGAAGTTTCCCCGCGTCATATCAGAAAAGATCTTCGAATTTATATTTACGGAGCATACTAAGATATGTTCTTGTATGGCATTCTCAAAGACACTATGAATTTTACAGTTTCAAGTTACCTTATGTCGTACTTGGAGGCCGCCCACCACCCATCGCAGACATTGAATAGAATCTACAAGAGTAGTTGTACCACAACTAAGATCAGGATGGAGTAAAAAAATTTCTAATCTTTTTTTGAAATTTACAAAAGTTTTGTTATACTATTATTTTATATTATAACTATATACCAAGAGATACTATTCAGAAATTCCAATCAGCCAACCCCATCGTTATAGAAAAAAACTCAATTTCATTGTAACACAAATCTTTATGTTCTTTTATTTTATTTTTATTTTATTTTATTATCAGTTTTTTGATTTTCTGTATTCGATTTGTTGTATTTTCTTCTATTACATGAATTTAATATGAAAACAAAAGTTTTATATTTTTCTTCTATAAAATTTGCAACAAAAAAGCCAGAATATTTATAGAAAATTTATAATAAAATAGAGAAAAAGAAAACAGAAAAAATGATTGCCCACATTTTTTTAAGCAAAGCAGAAGAGTTATAGTAAATACTTTTTTCGATTACAAATGACAACACGACTAAAGTATATAAACGCCTGAAAAAATGGCAAATGTTTCGCTTTGCATTTACAATATATAATAATTAGAGTATTTAAAAATTATGCAAATACTATAAAATAACTTAATAAGGAGTGAGATATAAAAATCCTTAACATACATATATGTTAATAAAAACGTAAATTACAATTTTAATTTTTTAAATTTGATTGAAATTATTAAAATTTAAAAATATATATTTTTTAGTTTTAATCACTAGTGATAAAATTGTTTACTTTTTTCGGAAACCCCTCATCTCCACCCTTTGGACACCTTTTCTGTGCTCCTCAATTTTTTGTTCCTATATCGATGCACTGGCTTTAGTTCCGGGCAGTTTGGAAGATTTGGTCCTCTTGGTACAAACATTATATAATTGTTCTTGTACAACTCAAGTGCTTGTTTACAATAGTGACATGATGTGAAATCAGACCAAAAATAAGTGAACACCTTATGAATCTTTTAGAGTTTATTGTTACAAATGATTGGTTTCTGTTGCTGCAATTTTGCAAATTTTGTTTGCCATAACAAAAACTTTTGGGAATTTTTTACTGATTTGGGCAATAAACTATTCTTCAAAATTTACTTGAACATCAACAAAATACAATTTTTGAGCAGGAAGTGGCGAAAAACCTACCAGAACATACATTTCATCATCCATTCATCATTTATTAAACTTGACTTCAATTTCCGTGCTTTGTTTTTTTTCCCTTAAAAAAAGCAACGTTTCTGTCAGGAACTTTTTGAATCTTGTATGTTTTTAAACCTGCATTCTAAGGAACTATAACAGCAATAACTTTCATATTTGGTCCAAACCACTTTACATTTACTACATAAAATGAAAGACGGGTAGGATCAGGGGAAGAAGTAGCATCATTGTAAAGAAAATGTTGATAATCATATATCTAAGGAACCATTACACCGAGATTGTTCAAATTTGGTACCAATAAATTTTTCATGTAACTGTTTTACAGGTCAGAATGAAGGGCGGATAAGATCAATGGGAGAGATGTCCCCTATACAAAGAAAATATTGATTATCGAATATCTAAAAAAAACAGCAAAAGATCTCAAATTAGACCCTAAACACTTTCTCAAGAATTTGTTTTTCTTTTGTTGTATATTTTCAAAATATAGGACGGGAATAATTAAGGGGAAAGGTACTCCCATACAAAGCAAATATTAATAATAGAATATCTAAAGAACTGTATAAACGGGAATGTTCAAATTGGTTCCAATTACTTTCCCAATGATCTTTTTTACTAGCCAAAATGTAGGACGGATAGGACCAGGAGGATTGACCCCCAACACAAAGCAAATAATGATTATCAAATCAACTAAAGAATAATTATTTTCCCAGGGATTTTTTTCAAAATGTAGAACGGATATGACCAGGGGGAGGGATACCCCCAGAAAAAGGAAATAATGATTATCAAATAACTATAACAGCTAGAGTTCTCAAAAAAAATTTGGTCACTTTCTCAAGAAACTATTTTAGTGAACAAAATATAGAACCGATGGGACCATCAGGAGGATAATCATTATTCCTATATAAAAGAAATAATGATTATCAAATATAAAAACAACTATAACAGCGAAAGTTCTGGACAAAATGTAGGACGGTTATCATCAAAGGAAGAGGTACCTCCCATGCAATGCAAACATTAAATAAAATTTTAGAATGGACATTGCATAAAATTTTTTTAATACACGTTGTGGTTTTTAGGGATGATGTTTGTACAGCAAAGCGTAACGAGTAAAATCTAGTTATGATATACATTTCAAACAATTCCACCAGGCCGATTAAAATTTATAGATTTATTTCGAAAACAAAATCTGTTTTGGCCCACTGTGTAATGAAGTAAACTATAACAAAGACGGTATTTATAATTTTGAACAATTTGTTGTTAGTTTTTTTGTAGTTTCTTTACAAGTTCAGAAAAAAGTGCTATAAATGCAAGTAAAATGTGTATGTAAGTTCATATGTATATTGTACTTCTTTTATGTATTTGTTGTTATTGTAGTTTACCAAAAAATACTTTGTTGCTCGTAAGCTTGTATCGTCTTATTTCTTAAAACAATTTTGTCATTTTATGCATTCACATGTGGGTTTCACGTCATTCTAAGTTTAAGAATGGAATGTAATGAAAATATACAAAAAATATTAGATTTTAATGTTTATCATTAATATTAAATTAAAATATGAGTACACTTTTATAACGAGAATGAAATGTGTGAAGAATAACATCTCTATATTATTTGGACACCAATGGAGTTAATATTTTAACGTTTATTTTAAGGAGTCGGAACTAAATATTTTTCATATTGCTGATTAAATCTCTGAGGAAAATTAAACAACTTAAATCGGTTATTCAGCACTACGTTAATATAATTATTTTTATTATTCTAATTTGAATTTAATCCAACTTCAATCTAATTTAAATTGTTAAACACGCGCAGTTGGTCTAAATCTATTTGTTGGGAAAAAATCTGTGACCTTTAAACCGTTTGGGATATCTTAATGAAATTTTAAATATTTAGAGTTGTGAGGATTACAAATCCCAATCTGATCAGTTGGCCATATCGGATATGTAGATTTTTAAAAGTGCCCAAAAAATTCATTGAGGCAAAAGAAATTTGGTATATAGATAGTTCTTATAAATCATTATAAAAAATAAATTTTTATATATAAGATATCTCTTATAGCATTAGAGATATTCAAATCGATTGATTGATCGATGATATGTTAATAAAATGGAAAATACAAAACTAACAGTTCGATTTTTTATTGATTGAATTTATTATTCAATGTTTTTATAGATTTCAACTCTTGTAATCACTTTTCGAAACCCTTTATTAAAGTTTTTATAGAGCTTTCTGCCATCTTGCTCTGTTTAAAATCAACTACACTTTTATACAGTTCTTTTGTGCTCTTCAATTTTCTTTTAACAAGAGCTCAATGTCTCTCCACTAGCCTCTGCTCCGGCAGTTTGAAGGATTTGCGTCTCCTTGTGCAAATACCACTTTATTGCTCTTGTACCAATCAAGATTAGGATGATCAGCCAAATCAGTCCAAAAATAAGTGGACACATTATGAAATCTTATGAATGGACCCTTTTTGTATACATTTCTTGATGTAAATTTCAGTATTTATTAAGACCGTCGCAATATGCTTGACGTACCAAATTTTTTTAGGAAATTTTGAAAGCTTTTGGGTCGTAAACATTCTCTCTAGTATAAGCAACAAAACATTATTGACCAGGAACATACACTTCGTCATCCATTATGCAAGAGTATTTTTTTAGAAAACTTGACTTCAATTTACATGCTCTGTTTTTGACCTCCAAATTGTATGCAGCGTTTTTGAACATTGTATGTTTTAAACCTGCATTCGGAGCTATCCGTGCTGTTTTCCTACCGGATGGTTTTGGTGTTTTCTCGGTTCATTGGAAACAGTTTGACGGAGGAACCTTTGAATGCTTGGCCAATTTTTTGAAGGACAAGTTGAGTTTTGTTGATAATTTTTGTACGTATTTTTTTCTGGTCACTCATTTTAATCAGATTAACAAAATATACTTTTGTTTTAGATTTAACATAACAACTGACATGTTTCATAATGTTAACTTGAACTAAAAAATATAAAATAATAATTGGGTTAAAGTATTAAGGAAAAACGTGTGTTAAGAAGTTTTTTATCTCACTACTATACCTTTCGAATCGATTTCTGAATCGATTGAGTGATATCTGATGAACTTACAGTTCATGAAAGCCTTGTGATCAAATACAGGTTGCATTTCTAAAGATATCTTGATAAAATTCGTCAGGTGTCATTTTGACAAGGACTGTACCTATTGAAATTAGTTATGTGTCCATTATTTTAATTAGCCCCCCATACAAATGTTCCCCCGGAATGAGATTTTAAGATCATAAAAGTTTTAAATATAAAACGATTTAACGAAGTTTGGCCCAAACTATTTATAACCAACTATGTGGTGTATTATATAGTCGGGCTTAACCGATTATAACTTCTTATATGAGTTTTTATTGTTTTCGTATTTTTTTCAAACTCTGTCTTTTTATTGCTGTTTACTGAGAGATAGAAAGAGATATAATAGTAAATTGTTATGTTCAAACAATTCATTCATTCATTTTAAGCTTTAAAATTGTTATTGTTTTCAGTGTATTTCTATTCATATTATTTTTTCTTGTTTTATATCTCAACTTGCACTTTGCGTAAATAATTTTTGTAACATTTTATTTATTAATATTTCATAAATTGTATTATTGGCGAGAGTTACAAAATTTTATTGTATTTATTGTATGTAAATTGTTAAATATTTAAAAATGTTAATTAAATATTTTATTTTCATTTGTTTTTTAGGTAAAATACACAAAGTTCTTAAACAAGTTGAAATAAAACAAGAACCACTTGGTGGTTCGTCGACAGTTTATACATCAGTTGGCGGCAATGTGAGCACATTTACACAAATGGTAAATAATATGTATAAATGTATGTGTGTACCAATAATTTTTAGGTTATTACAAATCGAATATTGTTAGAATTATATGTATTTTTATAAATATTACTAGAAAAAATTGGTTGCAAGTACTATGTAAACGTAGATTGTAAGATTAATTAGTGCTTCTTACTTATTCCTTTTGACTTTGACATTCAATACTTAAATCTGACGAGAAAGGAGTGATTTCAGCGCATTTGTTTGATGAATATTACTAATTCTGTGCCTTAAATAACGATTTTGTAAACTGTTGCGAATTGCTTTAAATGTTTACTTATCATCGTACGAAATATACTATTGAGAATTCAGAAAATTCCACTTTCACATATTCGAACTTTCACTTCATCTGTTCCGAATAGTCAAAGCCGCATTCTAACACCAAACAGGAAAAAATCTCAGGTAGAACGAGGAGAAGTGAAAGAAATGATGTTATCAATTGAGAATTATAAATTGAATAATAACTATGACAAAACCGAAATTAAAAAATAATAAAAATACGAACTCTCTCAGTTCATGAAATCTGCGATGTAAGGGAAAATCTTAAGGATCTTCCTTGTCCATCTAGCATTGACGGAACTCATCGTACTTTAAGGATAGTAAATGATGATAGACTTAGATTTAGACAACATGCCTATACCAAGAGAAGTTCAATGAAGACTGCATTATATAAAGTCGATCACTACAAAAAATACGCGGTTACAACAATCCTCGGTATCTTAACAAGGAGATTATAGTCCAGGTGTTATACTTGAAAAAAAAACAAAATAAATAAATGGATGCAACATTTGGAGGAAAAGGCAAAAAAGGCTAACGGCAGCTGGTCAATATACAGAAAGACGAATGGATTTAAAAGGGGACTCAATCATAGAATAATACACTGACTATATAAGAGTGTATTAAGTCCTTTGCTTATGCTTCAATAGTATAGTGGATATCGATGGAAGTGAATTAATTTTTCGATATGAGGCTGCACTTACGGTGTTTCGACTCCAAAATTTAGGGAAAAGAATTAATAGGGGACACAAATCATATCAATATAATATGGATGCCCTGGATGAATATCAGATCGGTATGTGAATGATTGATGGAATAACGGAAAGAAAACTTTGGACCAATTGCATCACTCGAATACCTGACGATTAATCCTGGTCGGACTGGCAGACATAGAGAGGATAATAGGACAAGACCTTGACTCTTTATGGATGAACCAGAAACTAGAACATTTCTTCGGAGATACGTGCGATCAGGAGAGACATCTTTACTTATACCCAAAGGGCAATTCGGGCATTAAATTATAGTCAATAAAAGATTTCACGGGATGTGGAATGGTACACAAACCTGGGTAACTGGGCATAAAGGAGTATCAAATAAGGCTAGATTTTGTCAACTGTGAGATTAAAGGCTACTTGATACTTGACTACAGAGCCTCACAGAACTATGTGGAACACTGATACAGTTACAAGAACTACGAGAATACTTTGGAGAGACTCAGATGAGAAGTCTATGGATGTTCTAAATTTTGACAAAAAATCAGCTTAGTAGAATAATGACCGTTATTACTAGATATTCCAATCAGCGGCAATATCTTACATATCTTAATCGAATAGGTGTCATCGAAAAAATCGAATGTACTGTGTGTGTGGCACTACGATGGTGGGATATTTGCAACTCAAAAATTACAAATATTTTCCATTGGACAATTATGAAAATTTACCAAGATGACGACAGTGGATCACTAGGACGTAAATGTTCAATATCATGTTTCTAAAGGCAAAAAATAGAAAGCAAAAGAGACCCATCCGAAAGGAAAGCAGTCCGGTTAGCTCATTATTCGGGCTACTTGGTACGAAATGTTAAATCTTATGCAGGTCTTAAATATACAAGATTCAAAGAGTTCATCACAGGACCACTGCTAAAAATGTAGAGGCCAAAAACAGAACACAGATTGGATGACGAAACGTATGTGCTTTCAGATTTTTCGCAACTTCCTGGCCAAAAATTTAATTTTGCTCTAGGGAATGATGAAGAAAAGTTAAGAAAATTTCTGAAAAATTTTTGGTTTTGCAAGCAATATGCTATTGTGGCAAAAAATAATCATTTAATAAATACCGAAACTTAAATCAAGGAATTTTTACCAAAAGTATTGCTTCCTGTCACTAAGGTTAACGAGTGTAAGTTAAGTGCTTTCGTTTTTATTGTCTGACTATAATTTTCTTATTTGTATTTTAATTTAAACTGCAACTTATTTTCAAATATAACAATTTTAATTCAAAACTTTCTTTATTTCTCTTTCAGAACACAAATCAACCTCAATTCGTACGAATACAAAATAATTATAATATCCAAACAACAGAAAGTGAGTTTGAAACTTTTTAAATTATCAAAAACAAATTTAACATCAAGATAATCTGTACAATATGATATATATTTTCAATTCTAGATCCCACATATACTGTTATTACACCACAAAGTAGTAGCGGCAGCAGCAGTAGCAATATGCAACTAAGGCAACAACAACAACAGCAACATACCAACAATACAAATATTACAACCATAAAATATGAACCAGTTGAAGAATTTACAACACACACGGTAAGTTTGTTGTTTGATAATGATGAGAGATTTAAGTTGAATTGTAAGTTCCAAAACTAATTATTTAACTATTTTAATGGAACATTTTTAATTTTAATATTTAAAAGGCTGTCGTAAAGGAAGAAGAACGTTATAAATACAAACCACAAATTTTAACAAATACAGCGAAAACCACAACTTCAAAATCAAAAATGTAATTATTTGAATTGTTAATAAAAAATGTATTTAATTATTAATTGAATTTGTCTATTGTTTATAACATAGACAACAACAAAGTACCAGCCATCAAAATGTTTCATCAGCCGCCTCAGTAGCAGCAGTACAAAGAAAACGTAAACCCGAGAAGGCTGGTAAGGGTTTACGCCATTTTTCATTGAAAGTATGTGAAAAGGTTAAAGTCAAAGGTACCACAACCTACAATGAAGTAGCTGATGAATTGGTGGCGGAGGAAATACAAAATAATTCCTTTGACAAGAACTGTGATCAAAAGAATATAAGGAGACGTGTTTATGATGCTTTAAATGTTTTAATGGCCTTGCAAATAATATCCAAAGATAAAAAAGAAATACGCTGGATTGGTTTACCCTCAAATGCAGTAGAGGTAAATATATATGTAGTGTAATCATTTTAGATAAATGTAATTCATATTACTTGTATTTCTATTAAGGAATTCTCACAATTGGAAAAGGATAATCAAGAACGTCGACTGCGTATTAAACAAAAAAATCAACAATTAAGAGAATTGCTGCTGCAACAAGTTTCCTTTAAAAGTTTAATTGAACGCAATAAGGAAGCCGAAAGACAGGGCATTATTCCAACACCAAATTCATCCATACAATTACCTTTTATTATTGTCAATACACACAAGTCAACAAAAATTAATTGTAGTGTTACCAACGATAAGTAAGTTGGAATTGAATGTTTCATTATTAAAAAGTAATATCTCTTTTTTAATTCAAGGTCCGAGTATATTTTCAAATTTGATGATAAATTTGAAATGCACGATGATGCTGAAGTGCTTAAACGAATGGGTTTATTATTTGGTAAGTTTTCTTTTTGTTATCAAAGTTACATATGAACATTTATTTTTGTTTGATTTTAAGGTTTGGAAAAAGGTCAATGTTCGGATGAGGATATTGAACGTGCCAAATCATTGGTGCCACCAAATTTTGAAAAATATATTGAAGGTAATTTTATAATATTATTTGCATATTTTTAACTAAAAAGTAGTTTAAAAGTTAAAAAAATATTGATCGAATGATAATTTTTTCATTTTATAAGAACGAATTGTCTTTTTATAAACCCTACAAAACAAGTTTGTTGTTGTTGGGGACGTGTGTGTGATCAAGTTTTTTAGTTATTTTGATTCATGTTCCGGTTTAACTCTAGAATAAGAGATTGTGCAATCTCTATTGGGTGAGTCCATAGGTCTTTTCAATTAAAAGAGGTATAATTGGTATGACAATTAAACAAATGTTGCATATCAAGTGGTTATTGGTCACATGTTTGAGATATGTTTGAGACGACTTTGTAAACCGCGGCAGATTTGGTTCAATGCCTGCAGTGGGTGTGCGACATCCAAGTGTACCATGCGTTCGGCAACTTAAAATTGCGAAATTTGCGGCATCACTTAAATGTCGTTCAAACATATCTGAGTACGATCGTATATTCGAAGATCATGTTAGGATAATGACTCCGATTGCATCAAAACAGAAACTGTTTACTAAGCATTTCTTATTATGTAGATTGTTTATTGTATTTCATGTATATAAGGAGTGAGATCGAAAAATTGTAAATGTACATATATGTTAATAAAAACGAAACCACTAACTTACAGTTTTTATTTGTCATTGTAATTTATAATAAATCTATTTTAAAAATCTTTCGTTTAACGTTCTTATAGAGCATTGTGTTACTTTTCTTGAACAGGTAGTCCATCTCCGTTTAAATCTACCACACTTTTTCACATCTTATTGCATTTCAATCCTCATTTAACAGGAGCATGTATTATAATACACTCGTTAAACGTTTTTATAAAAAACTTTTTTACATGTATATTTCTTCTCTATCTCTACTTTTAGCATATGGCAGTGGAAAAGCTAGTGATATCAGTTATGATTCAGATGATGAAATGAACTCCTATGACTATATTGAATTAGCTCAGGATAATTCACAACAAAGTTTTACAACATCAACAACAACAACACACAATGCATTAGTGAGCAGTGGAGGGGGCGATGGTGGTGGCGGCGGCGTTGGTGTTATCATTAAATCAAATGATCTCGATGATGATGAAGAATATGTAGAGCATAGTGATATTGATTGAGGTGTATATCAAGTTACATGTCGTAACGTAACAAATACAAATAATGAAAACTTACAAAACTCTATTGGAAACAAACAAAACTCTAAAAAGAATACAAATTTTAAAATAAATTATAATAAAAAAGAACACATAAAAACGTTTTATATTTCAAACTTAAATAATAATTTGGATAAAGAGAAAGAGATAAAGGAGAAATCATCATTGTCAAGACCATCAACTTTGTCATTATTATCAACTATGAAAACAATGACAACTGTAATGTTGTCAACAACATCATCATCTTCATCATTAACATTATTAACGGCAAATTCACCTTCTACAGCTACAAATGAAATAATTGAAGAAACTAAAGAATCAAAAATAAAAAACGATTTAGAAATTAAATCAGATTTAATTACGGACAATGAGGGTAATTTATCGGATACTGATTCTTTTAGTTTCTCTTTTATTTCAGCCTTATTAGGTTTGCATAAAAAATAAGTAACAAACAAACAAAAATAGTTGTTTATAATATAAAATATATATTTTTTTAATTATTATCATTATTATTTTAATTGAATTAATTAAAGTTTAAAGATTTTTTACTAAAGAAAACAAATAAATTAATTTACCTATACATATGTATATATATATGTTATGTATATATACATAAATATATATAAGTAATTTTAAATGTCATTTGTTGTAAGTTAAATAATTATATTCCTTTATATAATTATGTTTCTCTTTTTAAAAGTTCTATTATTTTGTAAATCCTTTTCTTTTTCTCAGTCAATTTATTAAAACTCTTTATATAAAAGCATATTAAAATAATTTGTTAAATTTTTTTAATAACCGATTCTTAATTCAGGTTTCATGTTTCTAATTCACTTTGTTCTTCAAACTTATAGATTAAAATTTGTTTCTAATATTTTTCTTTTTTGTTTTTAACCAACAAACTAATAAAAGCAAAATAACTGATATGATTTGAAAAAAAAAGAAATATTCATTAATTTTGAAAAAGACTTAATTCATTTCTTTATTCTTCGTTTTAATTTTTAATTATTTTAAGTTTGTCATTGTTTTAAAATGATAAATGTCTTTTAAATGCAAAAGATTTCTCAAAGTAATAAAACATTGTAGTTTTAATGTAATTAAATAACTATGGATTTTATGAATTAATAAATAATTAATTAATGATTTCTTATTTGGGTTCTGAGTTGCCAATTGAATAAAATATTTAAAAAGTACATTCAAATTTTTAATACGATTCTACAATAACCATTCCCACGACAATCGGATCTTCGTTCCGGAAAACGACCGGAGTTACACTCGTCCAAAGGTTGTAAACTCAGCGACAGCTGTATCAAACAAATGTTTTTTATCCAAGAAAGAACTATCGGTTAAAACCGAACTGTGTAGGGTATCACATAACGGGCTTGACCTACTAAAAATTGTTACTCGTCTTCAATTAACAATATGTTTAATATTTACAGTTACAGTGTTTCAAAAACGATCTGTTAAATAATTTAAATGTATCATGATGAATGTTTTCAAGTTAATTTGGAGGACTACAGGGTTCGAACTGTTCAAAGGATTATTAGAGACCTAAAATTAGGCAAAACTTCATTTATGATACAAGTAAGAGAGTTTTGATCATTTAAGTCCAACCATATGATACAATTTGTAACGTACAAAATGCTATCCCCACCGATCGACTCAGAATCACTTTCTCAGGTCAAAGGCGATGCCAACTGAAATTGGCTATGGTCGATCCCGTTTTACAAATAGCTTCCTCCACAAATATTAGAACATATTTTTTTTTAAATTTTGTATTAGATATATAGACCCGCCGAAAATCACATTAAAGTGAAAAAATTTTCAAAAATGTTAGAAAAATGTTGGTTGGTTCGGTCCATAATTTCCAAAAATTATGTTTTCTCCGTAAATCAATCTGTTACAAATAAATCTGTAACTTTTAATCAGCTGAATGATTTGCATGAAATTTAATGATAGCAGAGGAGTGTGACATTATAACATCATCCGAAGTGTTGTAGTTTTGGAAACCTGAAGGCATTTATAATTGTTTGGTACTGGTTTTTAACAGACCTACAATAAATGTGGATTCTATAAGGATTTTTTTTTCAGATTTTTGGTAATTTAAGAAAATTCGTTTTATAAATTAATAATTTATTTTCCACATTTTTATTTAGAATCACTAGATCAACATTTCCTAAAAATTTCAGACAAATATCTTTATAGAATAATTGGGTCCAAACTACTGAAGTTATAATGCTTAACTCCTTTGCTATCAATGTATAAAATTCCATGCAAATTCATCCAATCATAAATTACAAATTTATTTGCCAAAAAAATCTATTGTGCTCCATTGTGCACAAAAATATTCCTATAAAAGCTTTTGGTGTTGATATAGTTCATTTTTTCACCAAAATGTACAATGATAAAGTTTCTTTGGTTTCGAACAGAGATTTTTGGAGCTAATTGGGATTAGTTTCTTAATTACTTTCAAAGAAGAAGAATTTGTTTTTTATTGTTTTTATAAGAATGTAGACTGTAGACGAAAAATAAACAATTTTCCGAAAAACGTAATTTTACTTATTTGGCATTTCTTGGAATTCATGAATTAAAACTTGAGATTTGCTTAATATAGGAATATTGTTATATAAAATACACTGTAGCAGATGCGTAACTGGCATAACGTTTTGCTTCCAGGAATAAAAATGTTTTCATCGAAAGCTGGTCTAATATATGAGAGAAGAAAATCGTATAAATAAAATAAAACGATCCGGTAAATATGTACATTGATTTACTGTGTAGGTGCCATCATTGCTGGAATTATAAAACGTTTTAAAGATCAGCAAGCACTATCTTGCTATCTATTTTGTTTGACATAGAGGAAGAAGGGGGAGGGAGGCATTTCGGGAAAAACGAATTCAGCCCACTGTTCGAGAACTAGTATTTATTGATAACTTGCATAAAATAGCTCAAAAACTTGGCATTAATTCTGAAAATCTCTTCCAGATAGATGGAATTAGATCGACAAATTCTTAACACATGTTTTTCATTAAAACTCTTGACCCAAGTATTATTTAATTTTTTATCAAATTGCCTTTGTAAAACGTATCAGTTATTATATTTAAAGTCAAACAAATGGATATATGAAATGAGCGATCAAAAAAAGTTTATATTTTCAACAAAACCCAGATTGGTCCTACAAAAAGTTGAACAAGTATTGAAAGGTCTGCCATCTAACTGTTTTCAACGTTATAAAACAGCACTGAGAGACTTGTCCGTTGACAGAGAACCAGGTTTAGGTAAAAGGGATGATCTAATACCAATAAAATTGAGCATTTTCAAAAGAGCTTCCAACACATTCGGTAGTAAAGCATACCGTTTAGCTCAGCTCTCGGACTATTTGGTACGAAAAGTAAAATAAAATGTAGGTTGAAAAACGTACGAGTTTCAAAAATTTCCTGAAAGGAATACTGATAAAAATTAAGAAGTACGGAAATTGAAGTCAAGTTTTGTTTTCTTTATTCCGGCAGATTTTTCACAACTTCCTCGAAAAAATCGTATGTTGCTGATGCTCCAGGGAATATTGAAGAAAGGTTTTGTACCTTAAAGCAGTCAAATTTTCCCAAAAAGTTATTGATACGCAAGCGATATGTAGTTGCGCAATAGAAGCCAATCATTTGTTACAACGAAATTTACATCTAGGAAAGTTAACAATAAAAGCTGCTTCCATTCATAAGACTCTATAATGTGTCCACTTATTTTTGGACCGTCTTGGCATTCTGTCGCTATTGTAAACAAGCCCTTGAGTGTATGAAGGGAGGCAAAACTTCCAAACTGCCCGGAGCTAAGGCCAATGAAGAGCCCAATCTCTAGTTAAAAGAGAACTGAAGATCTCAAAAAATGTGCTCAAAAGTGTGGTATATTTTAAACGAGAGAGCGCAAACTGACAGAAAGCACTATAAAAACGTAAATGGAAGGGGTTTCGAAAAAGGTTCAACGTATAATGACTACTGATTAATACTATAAAAATACTTTTTTTCAATCAAATAAAAAATTTAAACTGTAAGTTTTGTGGTTTCATTTTTACTAACATTTATGTATGTTAAGAATGTTTTGATCTCACTCCAAGGAAAGATCTTTTTAATCTCTAACCTAAATTATATAATTTAATCCAGTTTAAGCATAGTTTTTATATAATTTAAAGGGCCTATTATTGGCCCAAGAATTTATTATTTAAAATCCCACAAAAATTTAGGTCTCTTTTCTCAAAACAAAAACAAATAATTATTTAAATATTGAATGTTGCATTTCATTAAGAAAAATAATCACAAACAATTATAATAACAAAAACAACTCCTGTTTTAAATAGAAATAAAATTTTTATATATAAAAAAATAAATGTAAAAACAATTAAAATAATTTTTAAGAATTTGAAAATTTGAATTATCATCTTAAACATAAATAATAAAAATTTATTTTTTATTATAAACAAATAAAAATATTTAATAATTTTTAGTTTGATAAGAAAGAGTAAATTATAAAAAAATATTAAATAAATTGTACAACAAAAATAAATATAAAAACTAATTGAATCAAGCGATTTCAGAATATTGAAAGGAAAAATAAAAAAATGTATAAAAACTGAAAAAATGTATTTGTTTATTGTTATAAAACACTAGCAGACCCGGCAAACTTCGTTTTGTCAATGCAAATTTTTAGTCCGTTCTAACACTTAGCAAACATTCGTGTTAAATAATCAAACGATTTAAATAGATTATTAATAATTTAAATTTACTTTGCATGGAGGGTTCCTCTCCCCCCGGTTCTGGTCCTTGAGGAAGTTGTTGGCACCAAATTTGCTGTATTCTTTAGATATTCGGTAATCAATATTTGCTTTGCATGGGGGGTACCGCTCCCCCTGGTCCTATCCGTGCTATGTTTTGTCCAGTAAAACAGTTCCTTGAGGAAGTGTTATTAAGACTTTTACTGTTATAGTTCTTAAGATATTCGATAATCAATATTTGCTTTGTATGCCAGAACTACTAAAGGATCTTGCACATATTTTGACAACTTGAACTTTAAACAAGTGTACTCCAGTTCGCTTGTCACAATTTTAAATATTAAATATTTT
Organism: Cochliomyia hominivorax; assembly: GCA_004302925.2. Taxonomy (NCBI): domain Eukaryota; kingdom Metazoa; phylum Arthropoda; class Insecta; order Diptera; family Calliphoridae; genus Cochliomyia; species Cochliomyia hominivorax. The sequence goes on from PYHX02000494.1 coordinate 26,256,378, forward strand.
TATAATGTTAAAAAAAACATACAGAGCATTTTCAAAAGAGCTCCCAGCACATCCCATAGGAAAGCAGGCCAATTAGCACAGTGCTCGGTAAGAAAAGTTAAAGTTATTGCAGGTTTAAAAACATATAAGGCTCCAAAAGTTCCTGACAGGAACGATGCTAAAAATTTGGTGGCCAAAAAAAAGAGTTCGGAACTGAAGTTATGTTTTCCAAAAAAAATTGATGCATAATGGATGACGAAACGTTTGTTTTGAGCACGGAAGTTGAAGTTTAGTTTTCTAAAACAAAATATTCTTAAAGCATAATGGATGACGATTCACTACCTATTCAAGCAAAATGACAGAAAGCACTATAAAAACATATATGGAAGAGTTTCCAAAAAAGGTTTGAAATTTCTTTACTGGTGATTAAAACTATCTTTTTTATAAATAATTTCAATCATATAAAAAATTAAAACTGTAAGCTTAGTGGTTTCGTTTTTGAACATAAATGTACAACATACATACACATATGTATGTTGTTTGTCAGTATATGAGACTACAGTATACTAAGATGCCAGCAAATCTTGAATGTGATAGTCAAGTAAATATCATTCTACGTACAAGTTGGCTAATACGGATACGAACTGAAGAGAATTGAATAATGACAATAGCTTGAATATAAATCCGATAATGCAATTTTTAAAGAAAAAATAATCACGTTTATTCATTATTTAATAATATTTATAATTCTAATTTTTATGCACTTAAAATAACTACTTAATATTAAAAAAAAATATTTAAATAATTTTTATTTTAAAGCTAATTACTATGATTTATGAAAAATCTATTAAAACTATTTGCCCTTTCGTTTACATATGTATAGGTATATAATTCAATACTATAGATTTTAAAATTGTACAAAAAAAACTTAAAATTATTAGAAAAAAAAACACATTATGATTACTTACATTAACAAAATAATGAATTTAAGCCAAAAATATAAGATTCTTAAGAACTAAACTCAGCATTAAGACGCGAATAAGTAAAAGAGGAAAGACTTATTTGACCTCATACCGGGAAATGGAAAAGTTTTAAAACATTTCGTATTGTAAAACAGTTAAAAACTGAATGAAAATATTTAACCATCTTTATTATACATCTCCCTTAAACCATCATTTGTTTAATGTACTCAAACGTCTAATTGAATTTTTAAAAACCATTTTGCATAGCTACAGTTGTAGTATTCGGTGGCCCTACTGGTTGTGGTGCTATATCAAAATCAGGAATGCTTGGATCTATTTGTGTTTGTACCGGAGGTGCAGCAAATGCAGTTGTTGATAAGTTCATTAAACTTGGCTGCGGTTCATTTGTCTGAGCTATTGGTATTTGTGTGACGGGTGTTGTATTTGACTGCATATCGGAAATTGGTTTTGAAAGTTGTTCTTGTCTCATTTGTTGTGGTGATTTAACATAATTTATGGGTATAATGCCTGTTATTTGTCCATCAATAGTGGCTAGGGCCCAGCCGGTATTAAGAAGAGCCAAAGTATTTTGTATTTCTTTTGGTGCAATGATAACTCGTTGTCCGGCTTTCATGCTCAGTTCAGAAGGATTTCTAGCTTGGAAATCGTAAAGAGCCGCTGATTCTATAGGTTGAATCCATTTACTGGTATTACGAGCTGCAGGAAAAAATTAATATGTTAAATATTTAGGTGAATAGAATTAAAGAAGCCATTGAAAGCAATATAAAACATTATTAAGTTGTATTAAAACTGATCTAAACATATTTTGAAGGAATCATGAGACTCGGTGGGATGTGGTGAACGGTATGACTGCAGAATAGCAAATCTTGTAACTCGGCTATCTTTAAGGGTACAGATTGCAACATTGGCATGGACAGGAGACGTCTTTGTGGTTTTATAGGAATCTTAATTGGTTATGGACTCCTAAGGCATAGGAATGATATAGGATATCAAATTTCTGCAGATTATGTGGGGAGGCAGAAAACTACCTGTTGTGTAGCTATACAAATCTTGATTATGTAGGCAGAAATGGTTAGGCAGTCGGTACTTTGTGGATCTCATAGCTGTAGGTTGGAGGATCTAATAGGGTTCGTAAACATTGTCGGAATGGATAGGGGGATTCCTATAGAAAAATTTTAATGAAAGGGTCTTCAAGTAGCGGTGATATTGTCTTTTTAAGCTATTATTGATCATGACGTCGACCAATCGAACCTGTGAAATTTCAAATTTTATGAAGGGGTCTCCCAGTCGCTGCGTTATATCGATTATTTGTTGCAAGGTAGTCACAACTCAAAAAATTATATTTTTCCAGTAGAGTTATGTTTAATTCTTTTGACAGAGACATAGTTTTTGGAATTCATGAACGAATATATTTTATATCTGATTAATTTTTTAAACGCTCACAAAAAATCTGCAGTGAAAACTAAAGAAGCACAGCTTTATTTGTGGCATTAATCAATAAATTATATATTGAATTTCTCTCTGATATATGAATTGTTCATTCACAAACATTTATCAGATATTGAAATACATTATTTACTAATCACTACTAATGTTAAATTGAAACTTGTGAATGTTATGACGACCTTGCATCAAATAAGCGAACTGTCCATAAAAAACAGATCTCTTGAAAATTTTGATTTTTTTGTGTTGAGCCTGCGTTGCAGCACAAGAGCAAAATAAAATGTTTTTTTATTTAAATAAACCAAAGGCAAACATTTTTATCTTATCTATTAATCGGCATATGTAAATAGATAAATTTAACATATAATCTATGACAATTTAAAAAACATCATACTCCCTTCATTATAAAAAATTTAACTCTAATACTACAAGAAAATAAATAAAAAAAATAAATTCAAACGTACCTTCTTCTTGGGCGGTATTGGTAACTGTACCCAATAGTTTCATAATCAAATAGGGAGCGGTGAATATGAAACTAAGAAAAGCTATAACTGGCCAAGGTGATTGCCCTTTTCGTGGCAGCTTGGGAGCGCCTTGTTGAGTAGAAGTTTCGTTCATGGCTTCGGCAAAAGCTTTTTTAAACGATTCTGAAGAGGGATCCAAATTGGAAATGCGTAACCAATAAAGGATTCTTAAAAAGCAATATAATTATTATTTCTCTACATTGAATTAAAATTAGAACGTACTTTCTATAGATCCAAGTCAAACTTCGAAATATGGCAAATGTTGACCAAAACTGTGCAAATACTCCTCTTAAACGTCCAAAATTGGCAGCTACTCCCAATATAGCTCTAAAAGAACTGGTTAAAGCAAAGAAAGTAGAATCCAACATTGAGGCAATATTGCCAATGGCCATAACTAAGGATTCTATACTTTGAAAAGCAGGTCTTGAACTTGCTTCAGCTAATTGTATAAAACGGGCTTCTGGATCCATAGGATTCATGCCTGCAGCCATACCAAAGCGATTATAAGCGCCATAAGCTCCACCATAGCCTCCATAACTTCCAAAACCGCCATAGCCTCCTCCGTAACCACCATAGCCTCCACCATAACTACCATAGCCTCCTCCATATCCAACATAGCCTCCGCCATAGCCACCATAACCACCTCCATAAGCTCCCATTCCCGATGAAAATTGTGAAGTGGGTGCTACAGGCAAAGGTGGTGGTGCTAAAGATCTTACGTTACCTGCTGGTGTCCTAAGAACAGCATCCGAACCCAAATTAGATGATATGCCAATATCACCTCCACCTCCTATCGTTGTGGGAGGCATTAAAACAGGTTCGGCTACTACCGGACTACGAAAATTACTGGCTGTGGCACTGTCAGTCATATTAACTATGCTTTTGTTTAGTTTACGTGTAACTAACTAATTGTAAAACAATAAAGCTTGTATGAACTTTGTTCTGCAATAAGTCTAAATAGTCTTCGAATTGGAGGGGGTATCTTCTTGTATTTTTGTTTTTACCACTCACGCACACCAGCACAATTGCAGGTAAGATAAAGAAATCAATATAAATGTTTCTCTGCAAGCAAATTAAATAAATTTCATAATATTTGTAATTTTTTAAATTATTTTTATACAACGGAGTTTTATAATTCTGCAGTATTTTATATTTTTTATTTATTTTACTAACTAAATAATTAAATTTCTCGTAGGAATACAATATTATGATCTTTTTTTCACTTCTAATTAAAACATTTGACAGCTGTCTTCTAAGAAAAATAAAGGTGCCAGATTAATAAAAATTAAAATTGATGTTAAAATGGCATTGATGGTGATTATTTTAGCCTGTGGTGAATACATCTGTTTTAACCTGTTAATACCCTCCATCACCATTAATAGTGAATTAGGGTATATGCTAACTGTTTATTCAATGTGTAACATCCAGAATGATTTAAATAAAACTACATAAAATGCATACACATATTCTTGAACCATATCTTAATAGTTTTAGCGGAAGTTTAGATCACTGAATTATCGTCATTTCTTATGATGTATAAGAAGTGTTGAACATTAGTCTAATCCACTTGCACTGTTGAGCAAAAGTTTAGAATGTCCATATATTTTCAAGTGGATTGAGGTCCAGGATTTTTATAGTTTAGAAGTTCAGCGATGAAAGTCAATTCTTTATGACTTTTGACATATGCTTTGAATCCCCAAACCCATAAATGACACATTCTTCTACAAAGTGTGAAAACTCAGACAATTCTCCTTTTTCCCACATAATCACATTATCACTCTTCGCGCACAGTGGGACAGTTATGCTTGTTATCACTCATAAATAAAATTTTGCTCCCTCTTGTCAATTTTAAAGAAATGACAAATTCTGGTATTGATATAGAACTTGATATAGAATTAAATTTAGAAGACTTAACGTAAAGAAACCTTTCAAAAAGAAATAAATTTGGTAAGTGTTATTATGAACAAGTGAGAATGCTATTCCGAATCTTCAATACCATCCTCTACAAATGCATGTGAAGTAAATTCGTCATGATTCGTAAATACTAAATCACACATACTCTCACAAACTTCGGTTTTAAATAGAAAACTTCTCAGTTCCATAATAAGACAAATTTCATTGAGTTCTGTCAATTATTGTGGTTGTAAGCCTGCAAATATATACAAGCAGACGAACATAGCTAAATCACATTATTTTGAAAGAAGGAATCCAAACAAAAACTGATTGTACCTTATTTTGTCATGTTTCATTGTCGCCTTTACAATTCATTTTGCTCTAGCTTTTTAACTTTCTAAGCTACCCATTCGTCTTGTATCTGAATTATGATAATCATCATTAACGTTATTTTGTTCGAGATGGTCCGATAGAAGAAATTTGGTTCAGAAATATCTGCAATTCCCAGACAGGCTCAATTTCAATTATTATTTTCAACGGAATCAGTCTAAAATTTCCTATAACTTAAATCATAGAACAAACTTCCAGGAGGCATTTATGCATGCACCGTGGTGTAGGGTATTAAATAATCTATCTTCACCAAACACTACTATCTTACTTAATTTAGTGCCGGGATGTATCACTATGTTACAATTTATAAGGTTACCACACTGTTTAATTAAACATTACACAGCATGTGGCATCTTTATCTTCCTATGACATCTGTTTACTTTTTTTATTTGTTGACAAACTTGTTTTTTCGCAAATATAATAATTTCTGCCCTGTAAACTATTATAAACATTTTGTTAAGAAAAATAATATAAATAAATTTAAAAGGGATATGAATTCCAAAGAGCTTTATTCTATCAGAGAATGGGCTCCTTTAACAGATGTACTTGATCGTATACCAACTCGTATAAATCGTGGTCTATTTCCGGCGGATCTCAATATTACTTGTATAGATGCAGTGGAGGAGTTTTTTGCCCTTGGTACAGATGCCGGTATTATCTTTTGGTATAACAGAGAATCTGGACAAATTCAAAAATTAAAATCGGAGGTAAATTTTTGGGGCGTTGAAAGAAAAAAAAAAACGATATACCATAATGGACTCCCAAAAACAATGACTCACACTGAGCATGGCAAAGGAGAATTTTAATTTGTTTATTGTGTTTTTATTACTATTTTATTAGACCTCAACACGCATAACATGTGTAAAGATAGTGGATTCGGTTGAGTATATGGTAGCAGGTGGTAACTCATCTGGACAGGTTAATGTTTTTCAAATCCAAAAGGAATTACCCAACGATTTAAATTTGGTAGCACCATGCACGAAAAGTAAACCTATAGAACGTTATACTATAAGAGATTTACACAAAAGTGCTATTAGTTGCTGTGAATGGTCAAAAAATGGTATGAAGTTATATTCCGGAGATCGTAATGGAGTGGTGGTGTTAACGGAATTTGATTATCAGGCAGTGAGTAGTTATAATGACATTTAATACGAATTAAGATTTTTATTTTATATTTTTTTACTTTAGCACATAAGTAAATCTATTGAAATTTTGAGCGAAGCTTACGAGATTGTTCAGTTAAGCGCCCATCAGGGTTATCTACTTGTTTCCACACTATATCGTTCTATTGTTTGTCACCGCGATAAAAAATCAACTACAAACGATAATTGGATAGTTACACAAATTGGTAAAAAGGATCGCAAACAATTGGTAGATTGTGGGGGAACTTTTTTCAAACAATCATCTTGCTCTAATGCTAAATATCCACGTTTAATATGTGGCCGCCCAAACTTGCGTTTTTGGATAGCCGACATCGAAGGTAATGTGGAAAAAACTTTATTGTTTCGAGAAGCTGTTACACAAAGTCCCACTTGGGAAATACCAATATTAAATCCAAAATTTTCTATGCAAAATAAAACTTTAATAAATACTCCACTATTTACTTCAAAATCTACCAAACATACGGAGGAAGAATTACCAGCAATAGGTGATGTGAGAAACTTTCGTAATATTTTCTCTTATGCAGGGCAAGATACACTTATAGTAACGCATGATGAAAGGGCTTTATATGTGTTAAATTTGGAACGTTTAAGAGTAGAAGCAGTGGCCAAAGGATTTCGTAAAATTATAGATTTTTGTGTATGCAATAAAGAAATATTCGTACTGGAAGGTGAACGTTCTTTACTACGTTTGGCACCCATGCCAGAGAAACCAAACAAAACAGGTAGAGTATAGAAAACAAGACAATAACAATGAAAAGTGAAATATAATATGATTTTACTTTTGTAGCCAGAATAATATATAACCCCTCTTTACCGCCTCCTGTGCCCATTTTGGGCTCGTCCATTTGTGGTTCATTTGAGGCACCCGTTGAATACGAGCCAGAGGAACAGCCTGTAACGAGTGCCGAAGAATGTTTTGAATTACCGCCCATTGCAAATTTGAATCTCCAAATACCTATTGAATTGGCTGTGGAGTCTTCAAAAGCTGAACAAAATAGACGTTTAGAAGTTTTTAAGGAAATTTCTGAACTGGACTTTGACGATGATATTTTACATCACAGTGGTATATTAATGAAAAATTCACGTAAAAAACGCCACAAAAGCCGTGATAGATCATTAGATAATAATAAAATATGTGGTGGTAGTGGTATTGTGGAAATTGGTCACGTGGTGGGGCAAAATGATGAACCAGTAAAGCCAGTGGAGAATAATAAAAAGAAAATGGAATATACAACAGCATCTACACAAATGGAAGCCAGTTTTTGTACGAAGCAATATGACGAAAGGTAAGGCAAAATACAAAAGTTGTACTAAAGACTTTTGTCAATTTTTCTACCCTATACCACCATAGGTTAAGGGGATTATATGTTTTAATCAAAGAATCACTTTATAGGCCGATTTAAATCCGTCCGTTCCTCCATTTGTGTGATTGGCTGCTTGTTCGTCAAACTAGCTGTCCATGTAAAAGTTGGGAACACTACAGTACGCAATTTCAGAAATATGTAGAGATATTTAATACATTGGTCATCTTCAGTCAAATATATCAGGTAGTTCCCTTACAAACGTTCTTCTGATATGATAAAATAAGCTCATAAAATTTACTTACTTGTCAAGGTTTTAAGAATATCTCATTGAGAGCAACTTTCTAAAATCACTTTAAGTTCAATAATCTTCTTATTATGATTATATGGTTAGTTCAATAAATTTTAGTATCTGCGATATGGTGAAGGGTTTTATATAGTCGGTCTTAACCGACTATTATTTTCATGCTTAATATTTCGTATGTTATCTTTTGTAGCAATTCCACTTCCACCACAAGCTTAAATCTTAAAGAAGCTTTTAGCCAACACTTACCAAATATATTAAGTCCCACCACTCTTAAACACACTATAGCCGAAAAAGCCAAAACTCTGGCAGAGGAATTAGATTTGCCTATAGTATCTTTACAGCCAATTACAGATGAAGAATTACGTCTATCTAAATGTCTATCACAGCCTCCAGCTCCACAACCCCCAAAGGGAACAACATCTCCCTTGGCCACAGTTTATCCTACAGAAAATGTCTTCAAAGATAGCAGCATACAAACAACACCCCAAAAGAAAATTTATTATATAGAAGAACAAACAATAAATGATTTTACAGATGGTCAGCCTATTGAAGATATCTGTCATACGTTAAGGGCGACTACTATTATTGCAAGTAATAATATAGACGAAGAAAATCGATTACAACGACAAGAGGAGGCTATAACTAATAGACCATTAACTTTTATTAACACTCAACCAGATAATAATTATGAAATTGATAGTTTTTTGTTGGATTTTAAAAGAGCTGGAGATCCTCTTAATAAAACGACTACAAATCAAAATCGTTTGCCTTCAACTTCTGCTAAATCAGAAAATGAATCATCAACAGGTTCTTCTAGTGAATGGGAATTTTTGGATAATTAATTTATTTAATTAAGGATAGAAACTTGAAAAAAGAGAGAAAAAAAACGTTACATTCCTTAAAATATAATTAAATTTCAATTTTAAACTTTAATCTAAAAATAGAATGAAATTGAGGAAATAAGGATATTAAAGCAGTCGTTTTATAATGAACAAAATTATTAAGAATAATTTTGTGTTAACAAACTTTAAAACAATTGCATTGTCAAAACGACTGTTATACACATGTTTGTGATTAATTTTGTATTATTTATTAACAAATTTATTTTTTATTTGTTTTATATTCTGTGTTTGTATTATATAAAATCACTTTCATTATATTTTACTTAGTATTTTATTTTAGATAAAATTATTAATTTATTTATAGTATTTTTGTAGAAATTTAAGGTGCTTATTTTTATCTCAGTTAATACTTAATTTATACTTACTTATATATTATACACAAATTATTGTTATTATTTTATTTATTATTTATTATTTTAATAATTTTTGATTTAATGTTATCACTTTTAAGCATTTAATTAATGTTCTTAGAGATACAAAACAATATATATATCATTCATGAGAATAAAATTTAAATAGTTGCATATCGCTTAACGGCATACCAAAATAAACGCTTTTATCGTAAACAATAAAAATTGTTTTTTTATTTTTATTTCAAAGCGTTTTTCTTTTTCTGAAAATATTCCTTTCCGCGAAAAATAAGTTAAAACAGCGCAATTTAAGTCGCCTATGTGAATGTCGTTCAAAGTTTTCATATACGAATTTTAATCTTAAGGATTTTGCAAATTTTTTTTCTTAGTGTTGTGTAATATTGAAGTTAGGATGACTACTCCAATAACATACTAGTAAGAACTGCTTACTAAGAATTTCATAATGTTCTCGAAGGATCTTCAGTACCTCTCTAAGTTGGTGAATTGAGGACATTTGAATATTGATTGCCTTAATGTTGGATTTTGACAACTTTATATATTTCTACACTTTGTATCCGTTAGTATATACCACTTTTGTCCAGGTGGCCTGTAGCCGTAATGATCCGCTTGGAATTCGAGAAATAGAATTTAAACCAGAATGATTTACAGGATTTTTATCTCCTGTGTCATAAGTCAACGAACGACTGACGGTCACACAAATTGTTAATATTCATATCTTCATGTTGTGTGGCTAGGGGGACTGCAGGATGTCCTGGAAGAGAATTTTGTGGCAGACAGTTTCATAGATAAAGAGCCACAAGGATTGTCCGCGATCATATGATATCTGATGATTAAAGCAATTAGCGATTTGAGTGATGACGGTTGTTAATGCTGTTGTCGTGCTGTGCATTTTACAGAATCCAAGCTGCTAATAAATTGCGGATTCAACTGTTGGATGAGAAAGGCTTCAAAAGTCTTCGCAACAAATGACATAAAGAGCCACAAGGATTGTCCGCGATCATATGACATCTGATGATTAAAGCAATTAGCGATTCAAGTGATGACGGTTTTTAATGCTGTTGTCGTACTGTGCATTTTTCAGCTGTTGGATGAAAAAGGCTTCAAAAGTCTTTACAACAGATGACATAAGATAAATAGAACTGTAAGATCTTCCTTCAAGTCTTTCCAAGGTTTCAGTAATGGGATGACTCTAGCACCTAATTGACAAGTTAAAAACTGTTTCCCAGTAATCCCAAAACGTCAATGTCAAATTATGACCCATTTTTAGATTTTTTTTTTTTTTTTGAATTTTGTGAGCTCTACTCGGGTCAAAAGATCAGAAATATTTTCCTCTGGATTATATAATTTTTTTTAATTCTTAATAATTTCTAACGTAAATGCATTAAAGCAAATCTGAGGAGATTTTAACTTAATTACGATAGGGGAGATTGTTTTCCCGCTAGCCTTCTCGTAATTAGGGAAATGTCAAAGCTAGAATCGGCAAAAAATTACTTTCATTATATAGTTACATATATAGTTTGTTAAGCTATCCATTCAAGAAATTTTTAATGGGACTAACCTCTTTTAAGAGCAGGTTGAGCAATTTATTAAAAAAAAATAATTTTAATCAAGTTTTCCTCAGATTTCAACATGTCGTTATATTTGGATCACTTTATAAACGATAAACAAATTTTAGGGAAATTTCGTACAATTATTTTCAATGTATTCTGGGAGTGTTTTCAAAGACTATAAATTTCTAGCTCCTCTCAGGGCCTGGGAAAGATCTATGAAAATAATCTTTCTTAAAAATTTCACATCGCCGAGAAATTCCACATTACCAATGTTCACATGTTTTATGCAAAAATTATTTGACCCTTTTCTACATGTGTAAATTTATTTTTTTATTGCTGTGGTTGTAATCTGTCCATTTATTTGAAAAATTTTGGCATCGTATAGTCGCAAACCGGTATAGCAACGTAATGTGTAAAGAAAAAATAGATAATTAATTGAATTTTAATTGGAATTCATTGATGAAGTTAAAAATTTTCATATTTTTTATAATTGCCAAGATATATTTGAAAAAAGCTGTATATGGCCAACTTTCGAAGGCAAACCACTATATACCGTTGACCAGCAATGGACCTTTGATGATACTAAAAATATATCTCCAACAAAATTATCTGAAATATTCTTAAGTGAATGCCCCTATTAATAAAATAAGTTCGCTTTCTTTTTAAAAATTCCTTAAGTTGCAATGAGTATTAAATATCATTCATCGTTTTTCAATATAGTTAACGATAAATGTATAATTATTTAATATTTATATTATTTATTCTAGTTTTTTTTTTTGAAAACTTATTATTTCCGATGATAAAATAAAATAAATCACATGAATTATTTGACTATAAAACGTGCAATACAAATTCATTGATGTGAAATTGTTGTGGGTGGTTGATTCAATATTTTTACTTATTCGACGTCTGTGTAATTGGAACTAAGTTTACTTAAATTGTTTATCACAAAATTTTGCTTTTTTTGTTGTATTTTTGTATTTGTAATTTAAATTTCAATAATTAATTTTGTCAAGTCATTTTTAATCATTTCAATAGGAAAATGCAATTTCTTAAAGGAAATTATTTTATATATATGAGTCCAACCATAATGCACCATGTAAATAAAGGCCATTAGCGTAATATACAGTCACAGACATAAGTATAAGCACAAAATGAAAATTGATTTAAATTGAACATTTTTCATTAGTGAAAAGTTCAAAATAAATATTTAACTGACAGATAATAAATTTATAGGGAGCAATTTACACTAAAATGTAACACCAAAAATATACCGGCGGCTTGGCGGAGTGACTTTAGCTCTGTCCAGCAGCTCCAAATACCATGGGATAATAAACGATAACAGACTGATGTAGACTTTGAACACACAGGCTGAGATATCTAAGGCTATGACTGCGATATATATTTATACTAGAACTGTAGTAAGAAAATATGTGAATTGGATATTCGAATCTGTGGGGAGGCCAATACGTCCTTGAACCGTATGAAATATGACACAGTCTTTCGCAGAATGTGAGTGCTGAACAATGATTAAGACTATTTTTGCGATCATCAACTGATTACCAGTTGATTTGATGACAAGAAACTCCCTCTTCTAACGGCTGAATACCACAGGGAACTGGAGATGTATATATGCGAGCTATGCCCAAATTTGATCACTTACGGGTGGTTATACGACATCGAATATTTTACATGATGGTAAAGCATTTGAACACTGCACTGGTGTGCGAGCGAAGACATGTGACCAACCGCGGCAACCCACAGGCTGATGCTCCTTCTTCTGCGAGAGCTGATCTCACGAATGTGGACACCGATCATCTGTGTGGACTACTACTTACTACTTGTAAAGACGCGTAGGCGCAACACCGATGAATAAACGAAACGTCGTTTTTGATTACCAGGATGACTTGGTCCCTACAGAATCTGGACACTCACTGATGCATTGAAGATATATCTTACTTCGATTTCTTCGCAGTTTGTGTAATGCAAAGGCTGGACAAACTGGACAGAAACTATTAATATCTGCTTTCTATTGTTCTCTATCATGACATTACTTCCGAACTATTCTCGATTTTTCCTCTTAACTTCTAATAATACTTTCTACATTTCCTTTCTCAGAACATAAAATGGATTTATCAGTGAATAAATATTGCCACCTTTTTGGTAAAATTTAAAAATAAATCGATGTTTTTTCAGAGTTCCAACTGCAACTTTTTAACAGATTAATATATCTGGAACATAATTTTTAAAACAAATTAGGACCTATATTAAGTCCGTTAATTTAAAAAGACTATATTCTATATTTCTATATTCTGCTATGCCGAATCTTCAAAGCCCTCTACCACAAATGCGTATGATAATTAATACGCTTTGTTTCATACTTATACGCTCACATTTACACTCACAAACGCATACAATATAGAAAAGATTTATGTTTTCTTGAATATAGAGGCTTATATACATTATGAGATCTTAGATAATTCATTCTTAGCGTTACACATGGAATGATAAAGTTAATAAGCGCTCTTGACTACATGTGGTAGAGATTATAAAAAAGTTATAGGTGCGCAAATCGGGGTACCTCGGACATTTCTTTTTTAAACGCGTGCCAAATTTTGGTTTCTCATGTTACTACTCTATTGCATTTGGGGTTTTAACTATTAAAATTTTGCAAAATATTGTGTTCTATATTGGGCCTTTTTTTAATTTTTATACTTATTTAAAAAATCGCCATTAAATAAAAACAGATTGAGCTCAATATCTTCACCCGGATCAAAAAAAATTAATTTTAAAATTTTAAATTCAAAAATAAATTATAAAAATTTGGCACGCAATTAAAAAAATTTAATGTACCCAACTTTGACGCTCTTTAACTTCGCTCATGAAACCTAAATGATAATCAAAACTTACAGATATATTTCCAAAAAATCGATTTAGCCCCACTGTGCCATGTCAGTTATCTAAAATTCATTATGTTTTTTAGTGATATTAAACTTAGGTTTATGTTTTCCACCCCTGACTTTAATAATGCGTACTGTAGTATACTTTTGTTTATATTATTAACAACTTTTTGGAATATTTAAGTGCGAATGTGATTATTAGAGAGGGGAAGAAGTAGTTTTGTATATTATATTTTTTCAAATTTATATACATACTTTTGTTTAACGAACAAGTAACTTTTTAGAATTATTGAAAAAATAATTCTGGAAAAACTATTTCACTTCACCAAGAATTCTATTGAGAAAAGGATTTGGAAATGATTATTCATTCGTTTGTATAAAGTTTATTACTGCAAACCTTGTAATAAATATTTTATAGAAATAAATAATGGAAAAGTTTGAAATTTCTTAAACGACACAATTTTATATTCATACAAAAAAAAAAAAAAAAAAAGAGAACAAGAACAAGATGGTGTCAAATTTTTTATTATTGTCCATGCAAATGAAAAAAGTTTTAGATGCATTTTTTTCTAGAAATTCATAATAAACATACACATTTTTCAATTGAATCAGAAATTGAAAAAAATATAATAAAATAAACAGAAACAGATACATATTAAAAAAATTTTCCATTCCAAAAGTCTCAAATTGTAGATTTTATTCAAAGCGTACAGTACGAAGTAAAACTGTTACCCCAAACAATTGAAGTACTTATATGATCGTTTTACAAAAAAAATTTGTGTGTGTTTTCTTTACGAAATCATTTAAAACTTTTTGTTTGCACAAAAAATATGTATAGAACTAAATATTGTTTTGGATTTTTCCATTACCATCAACTGCGACAGGTCAAGAAGCTGACTCCAAACTAAGAGCAAAAAATTTGAAAAAAAGTTGTATGTTTTTTATACTCTACAGCATCACAAGTTCTAAATAGGGATATTTTAAATTTGTTATTATGTATGTAACACCATTAAAATCTCTTTGACACCATATGTATTCATCCAAAGCTGCTAATGGCTCCATTGTGATCACTTTTTGTTAAAGAGAAAGTAAAGGAAATTGAAAAGATTAAGAGCAAGACAGGAAAAAATCGTAAGAGTAAGAAAACTCCTATGAAATATTGGAACGAGAAATTAGAACAGGCGCTAAATGAAATAGCTTAAAAGAGATCTTGAACTTTATTACGTATGACATATGGAGGATAAGATAGTTAACAGCTTTCAATGGAATGCAGGGAAGGCTTCTGGTGATTGTTGCAATTAGATGTTGGGATCCGCTGCGAGAAGTTTTTATGTTCTTGCTCACAGTAGCTTCTGTCACAGTTGTCATTCCAAACTAGAGGAAAAGACAGGTTTTCAGCTATGGTGTCACGGTCCAGCACTTAGAGAACTTATTGTATTGAAACTCTTGAGCAATGTGATCTTTGTAAACTGAGTTTGGTACTTTCTTTCGATTACTGCTTGGTTTGAAGTAGTTATCATACAAACAGCTGAAAAACAGTTTTATTACTTCAGTGTGCTTTTTGTGTACAGCTGTTCTTAGAAAACAGTTGGAACAGTTATAAATGAAACTAAGTAAGATGTCTGTAGGACACTTTCGTCGGAACTAACTATCGGTGGAATTTTGTAAATAAAAAAGTAGATTTTTTTATTGCCATTTATCTTTAGAGTTTGGAGTAAGACCGAACCGTCATTTAAAATTTTTAATCATTATTGATGTTCTTGTGTGATCTTGTATGATCAGAAAAGATCTACTTGATAATGATTCTTTGACAAATTATTATTATGATTATTGGTCACCGTGTACACGCCAGGAGAGTGAAACATTTTTAGACGACTTTTTTTGTAGTAATGTGGATTGCCTACAACTTATTGTAGATTTATGGATTGTGGATTGCCCACAACTTAAGAAAGAATTATCAATTTAATTAGTATATTTGGCTGGTTTTATTCTAAAAAATTTTGAAATTCTGAGCATATAGATAACACATCTACGGGTCTCGATATCTCTACAACTATAGGATATAATCTAAACATGTAGTATGTTATGTAGAGATTTACAAGGTCTCTTCATATACTAATCTTTTGTGTCATGTTATAAAGGAATTTCAGGCGAATTTTCTATAAATCAACATAAACGAAATTACCAATTTTGGAAGGGTTCCTCTTACTTCTTACCAAATGGAGCTCTATAAGCCTGCAAGCCAACTAAACAAACTTCATCTAAGACTATGATAAATTTTATTAAAATAAATCTTATTATTCCAAAACTTATAGTATTGTTTCCAGAAAAATTGTTTTCGAGCCACTATATCAAGGAGGGTATTTACGATTCGACTTAATCAAATATGTGACTCTTACTTCATTTTTTACCAGTTTGTCAATTGAATAATAATTAATTCCACCACCGACCAGTCTTCAGCAGTAGCATCTTCTACTTTCTACACAGACATAAAGAAGTACATACATAGATAAAAATAAGAAAAAAATACATTCAAAATTAAAAGTTAAACAAGTAAGAATTATATAGTCGGCTATGCCAAATCTTCAATACCCTTCACACAATATATAATAGTTTTTCTTATATTTAACACAGAACACTTAATGAGTAATAAAATTATTATTATTATTTTTTTTTTTGCTTTAACTATATAACTTTTCTACTGATCTACCGATTTTGATAATTAGGAATGTTAGTAAAGTATATATAGCTTAATATTAAGCATAATTTAATTCCTATTTGTCGATTTATTATTGATAATTTCACAAAAATTTTTCGCTTGAACGCAGATATTGCCTAAGATATCGTTCTTTATCTTTTAACATACTGAACCGATTTTGTTGGTTTGTAAATAGGAAACATCTGAGGACTATAACTAATAGTCAGACCAAAATTTATTGATCTCTGTCAATTATTTTAGATGATGGTGATGATTGGTTAGTGAGCGAGCGAACAACAGACAGACTGACATATGACTCATATTTTGATTTGATGCAAGAATGATGATTTATTCTTATCGTTACAAATGGAATAATAAAGTTAATATACCCTCTTCACCACTTGTGGTGGCGAAGAGCATAAAAAATTAAAGTGCATTAACTCAAACATATAAATATTGTTAAATGTACGTGTGATTATATCGTTTTAATAGGAAATCAAAAAAATTATCGCTTCATGTACGTATATTTACTCTATGGAATATTATGGAACCTTCTATTGAATTAGTGTTATTCAAAAAATGGATTTAAAAAAACACTCGAAAACGGGTTTATGTCAAAAAAAACCGGTTAACCGGTTTTTGTTTGATTATTATAAATTAATAGAAAAAATATTATTTATTAGAAATTAAAATCAACCAATAAAAACCTGAAGATAAATAAATGATTCCATCAAAATCAAAATGTGTATGTAAATTATCATCTTTACCTAAGTAATGGATATCGCAGGATAATGGTTAAAAACTCCAGGATAATGGATAAAACTCGTCTCAGAATATGATGTCTAAACATTTTATACATTCTCGTTTATAGTGGAATTCTCAAAATTGAAGCAGAATATTCTTTAAATTAAAACCGGTTAACCTACTGCAAAAAAACCGGCAAGTCGAATAATTTGACAATAGAAATGATTTAAAAACAGTCGGTTTTCTGAAATGCAAAAAATCGATTAACCGGTTTCGGTTTATGAATACACTATATTGAATGCTGTATCTTTTATTTTATAGATTTGTATATCTTGTGCAGCATTTCATCCACAAACAAACACATACGCACATAATTGTCATGGAGATCAAAATTTTCTGTAAGATTCTAGAAGCGTTATTTTTTAATGATGAGGGTAACAAATAAAATTCAAGCTGTTTATTCACCAAAAAAAGAGAGAAAACAAACTTATTTTGGTTACCTGAAAGTCATATAAAAAGTATTTGTACCTGCGAATAAAGTTTAGAAGTAAAAATTGGTTTGAGCTTAAAAATTTTCCATTCATTTTTATTTAAATATATATGAAACACATACATATGTATGTATAAAAAAATCAAAGGACCTTGCAGTATCCTTTGGAGTGTACCAAATACAGTTATAGGACATTTGAGGTTATGTATATGTATACGTGTAGTAACATTGACATTGAATGTTAGCCGGTACCCCAACTTTAAATATGCGTTATTAAGTATAAGAGAAAACCCAAAAATATGCTATACTATTAAACAAAACACTACTAACTCGTTTGTAGGCCAATTCGACAAAAAATTTTCAAATATTTCGAATTTTATTGCATTTTGAAAATATGTTATTATATAACTATCACATTTGGTTGCAATTAGTTGCTATAAATTTATTTTTTATCTGATTTTCAAGACAGTGGAAAATTTATTAAAATAAATAGAAAATTAATATTTTTCTATGTTGATAATTTATCATTATTGTTATCATTTAAATGTTAATAATTTAGAAAATATTTGACAGCGATAATTACTTAGATGACGAATTTGAATTCGAAGAATTGTAAGAAAACTAAAAGAAAACAAATTTTGTATTTATTGAAGTATTAAAATGTTAAATTTTTTCAAAGTTCTTTTTTCTCTTGGAGTTATATGACTCACTTGTCAAAGTCTTTGAATGTCCTGTGAGATGTTTTTTTAATTCACACTTGGAAGAAATATTTTATATATCGAAGAAATTACAAAATTTTGAAAATAAGAAATTACAAAAATCATTATATCTCAAGAATTGTAATATCTATATTGCAACCATTTTCAACAATATTAGTGTTTTTGTGATCCTGTATTTTTAAAAATCTTTTTAAGGTCAGGAATAATCAGATTACATCCTGGTCATCTCTAGAATAAATTTTCAAATCAAAATCTGATACGATTTAGATATGTCGGTTCAGTATATTAAAAAATTGAATAAAATTTTGCCATAATATTAAGTTATGTCAACTTCATTATCATTCTAATAATTATCAAAATCGGTTCAGTAGAAAAAAAGTTATAGCTAAAAATATAACTTATTTTATTACTCATCGAATGTTCCTGTGTTATATAATGTAAACGTTTGTGAGTATATGTGTGAGTAATTATGTGCGAAACATAACGTATTTACTTCACAAGAATTTGTTGTCATAGCCGAATGTAACATTCTTACTTCTTTTTATTTCATATCATTATTTCTGTTGGAGCATATGATTCATTGTCCAAAGTAGTTTTCGATACAATGCAGTTAATTTCCAAAATTTTCAATCTGAAAAGAGGTCTTTTTACTACATAATATGTCCACTTATTTTGGGCTTGACAGACGGACATAGCTAAATCGACTTAGATTTTGATTTGATGCAAGAATATATGTACAGAATAGGGTTTGAGAAGATTCCTTTTAAGCGTTACACACGAAATGACAAAGTCTTCGCCAGTGGAGTGGTGGTATAAAAATCTATATTATTAACTTGGTAGCAAAATGAATCGATTTAATTAGTTTTATCAAGTAAAACTGATTTCTATGCGAGTGATTGATATGATCAGATAAACTTTATTGGGATTAAAAAAAATTTATTTCTAAAGCTACCGGATAATACAAGACATTGAAAGCGGAAAAGCGGAAATTGATGTTAATCACATTACCAAAATTAGGGAGTTGTCTATCCAAATAAAAGAGATGAACCAAATTTTAAGCGTTTATCTAGACGTAGATGTAAGTTTAAATAACTACCTTATCATCTTTCTAAAAAAAAACTCTTCTAAAATTTGAAGCAAACATGCGTATACGGCACGCGTGTAAAATACAACAATAATTTTAACTTAGACAGCCGGCTTTAAGCACAAAACTCTCTCTACAGTTTGGGGTATTAACGATAACAAATTTAAAGCATTTTTTCATGTTTAAGCAAAAGTACAATAAATAAACAAAAAACTAAATAAAATATTGAACAAAACGAAACTAAAGAACGCGGTCGTTTCTGATGCTAAATAAAAAAGTTTAAGGAAGAAAGGCAGAAAAAAACAAATACAAAAAAATAATACAATAATAACAACAAACACGATATCGAGCTATCGTGTCGTTTGCGAATTCAATCGTCTTCTAGGCATAAATAGTAGTGAGTGCTTTCCAAACGGCTCATTAGTTGGAAAACATCGAAGCCACAAACAGCTCAACAAAGAAACTCAAAAGAAAAAAAGAACTTTAAGAAAAAAATATTTAAAAAATTGAAATTTTATTGTTTTCTAGCAATTTTAGTATTTTGGCAATTGAAACGTCAGTGCAAATAATAAAAGAAATTGATTGTTATATAAAAACAAAAATTATTAAATATTTAATAAAGCAAATAAACTGATAAATCTCAAACACAACAAAAAATAAAAAGAAAGTCATTACCAAAAGAGAAACAAAAAATTTGCCAAAAAATAATTATAAGCAATTTTATATTTAATTATAAATAATTACAAAAACAAATTATAAGAAACAAAAAGCGAGAAAAATGAAGCCCACTGTAGAAAGTTTGGAAATTGTTTCACCAAAAGTACAAATCACCGAAAGATTTATTGAAACCGATTATGAGTACCAAACTTCACAAGTTAAACGTTTGGCAAATGGAAAAATTCAGGTAAGTTTAGTTAAAATATTGATTTTTTTTGTAATTATAAATTTATTCTAGAAATTTTATTATTTTTACAAAAAAAGGTAATAAAATTATTTCCAATGGAAAATAACTAAAACCACAAGTTTAAAATCGATAAATTAATGATTTTTTACGGCAGCAGTTGTTTAGTTAAAATCAAAAAAACATATTTTTAATTTAAAACAATGAGAAAATGTTTGTAAATATTTTTAAATAATTTTATTATTTAAAAAATCCTAATATTCTATTCATAAAATATAAGTAAAAACCAAGTATAAAATCTATAATCGTCTATGCCGAATCTTCAATACTCTCCACCACAAATACGTGTAATGTAAATACGTCTTGTTTCGCACATACACACTGACAAACAAAATAGATGAACGTCTTTTAAGTCAAACACGGGAACATTTAATGAGTCTTAAAATAAGTTATATTTTTGGCTATAACTTTTGTTAACTAAACCGATTTTGAAAACTTTTGGAATGGCAATGAATCTTTTTATATATTGAACCGATTTTGCTGGTTTTAAAGAAAAAAACTTCTCAGGAATATAATCTGCCAATTATTGTGGATGTGCGAGCGCCAACATTAGACAGACGGACAGATAGTTAGTCTGACAGACAGATAGAGTTACAGGCAGACTGGCGTACCTAAATCGATTTAGGTGTTAATTTAATGCAAGAATATATATTTACATTATAAGGTCTGTGATGCTTTCTTCTTAGCGTTACACACGTAATGATAAACTAATGAACACTCTTCACCACTTGTGGTGGTGGAGGGTATAAAAAGGAAAAAAATAATTGTCGGAAATGTCTACATGCAAACATTCGTTAATATGTTTTTTGTTACAGTTCCATGCAAATGTTTAATTTTAAATTTGTAGTATGTGCAAATTTTATGGAAATTTCCGCTTCATCAAGGGTGCGTTAGTTTTTGAAAAAGGGTAAATTATACTCATCCCATTAAACAAATTTCTGAAATTTTAGCTTTATTTTTGACACAAAAGAAAACTAATTGATTATTTTAATTAAATTTTAAAATAAAATCAAATTGACTTTTAGAAGATCTGGATAATTAATTTGGTATAATTATATTCCAATATTTTTTTGAATTCGCATCCTACTCCGAATTCTTTATACTCTACACCACAGTAGGTGCTTATGTTTGTAACATACGAACGGTATACTTAAAGGTGTTTTAACCTTTAAGTATACCGTTCGATTCAGAATCATTTTCTAAGTCAATTTAACGATGTTCGTCCGTCCGGCTGACTGTCTATGTACACGTTGTAAACACTACAGGTTGCAATTTTTTAGATATTTTTTTGAAATTTGATATATAATATTATTTTCGCCCCAGGACGCTAAGCCTATTAAAATTTACCATTTTCAGTCCAATATTTCAGGTATCACCCATACAAATGTCCTCCCAGTATAAGGTTTTAACCTCATAAAACTTCTAAATATAAAGCGATTTTAACGAAATTTGACAGAAATAGGTCTTATAACATTCTAATACATTGTACCAAATTATGCGAGGGTCGGTTCATTGCTTCTCATAGTTTGTAGTTCATTACCATTGGGTTTAGGGTATTACAAGGGTTTGATCGACTATAATATTCTTAACTGATTGGTTTTACATTTGTAAGATGGGCAAATTTAAGGAAAAAAATGACAAATTAAATTGATACCATTCAAACATTTTCAAAGTTTAATTTTTTGTGACAAAAATTGATTATTATATATAATAAAATCAAATTGGCTTTTAGAATATCTGGATAAGTTTTGTATCATCCTTGTATCATTTGAAATTTGGAAACAAAAAAGCGATAAGACTCGTAACATTCATCCGATTTTAAAAGTGAAAATAATTCAAATGAAAGAAAATTAACTTCTTCTTCTAGTGACTTACATGCACATTCAAATAAAATTTATTAGATTTAAAAAACCCCATTTATTAATTTAGTGTAGAGATATTTAAAAGATTTTTCTAGTTTTCTAAAGTTTAACAAATCATCTTTGTTTTATTTTATTTTGCGTTAAAATTCAATATTATTTTTTAATTGCAAAAAAAACTCTAAATTCAATAAGATATGCCTTATGTACCTTTTATACGATTTTAAAAAGTTTTGCTTCAAATGAAACTCAATTATCTTCAGCTTCAAAATATATTACTCTTTCAAATACCGGTTTATTGCCGGATTTTGAACTCACATCTTATATTACCAACTCCAATTTATAGTTCTTCTAACTTTAAAATCCATGTTTTGTTGGATTTAATCACGGTTCAAAGTTCGATTTTATTTTCTTTAATATTGTCAAAAAAATAATAATTCTTTCCAAGTTATAAATTGAGTATCGTTTTCCGATTTTAAAATATGTTGTCTCATATAAAATCCAATTAGCTTTAGTTTCTAATGATTTATTTATGTTAGATTTTCGAATTCCGGTGTATCAATTTTAAATATTCTTATTACTTTGATATTCGAATCAAATATTCATTATATCAATTCAAAATTGTTTATTTATGTGTTCAAGTTTTTTAGTCGGTATATATGATATAAAAAAGATAGTATACTGATTACAAAGTGTTTGAATCTTCTTCCAAAATATTATAGCTTTGATTAAAATCCGTTGAATCTTCAATATTGTTCTGCACACGCTGATGTATATTTTGCAAATTTTTGTTAAAAATTTTAAAAACTGACATTTTTAATATCTTTTTGTTTAAATTTTGAGGTTATAGAGATAATATTCTATAACTTTTCTCTGTTTAACAATAACTAGACAATATGGCCAAATTTAATTATAATTCTCAACTGAGATTTGAATTGATCTCAGAGCGATGAAATTTTAGATAATAAATTAGTTGGTTGCGAAATACGGAATGAGAAAGTTAAGTTATATTGCTGAGATTCTAGTTAGTTGATATCCATAATGTAATTAATGTGAAAGAAAAACTAAATAAAACGGAGTCTTACTCAGTGTAGTCTTTTAAATTGTCGATGTTATTTATTGTAATTTTTAAAATTTTTACAATTTTGAAAAAATTAAGGCTTTTCGTTAATTCCAAAATTATTCAATAACATTAGCTTATGATTTTCTATTTAATTATTATTATTTTTAATATATGTATAGTGAGTAAGTATCGCCACCCCAGAAAGAATGAAATTTATTCCCCCCCAACACATCACGCATAATGTGGATATTGTTTTAGGTAACGATAGAATCGAGACTTCATTATCCTAGAACTTAGCTACAGCAGACCAATCACACACCTTATTGGAATTGGAATACAAAATTTATGAAAGCAATTAAAACAAAGCTTTCGTCCTTAATTTAAAGATTTTTAAAAGTATGCATTTTAGATAAACAAAATCCTTTCAAGACAAAATATTTAAAAGGTTTTTCTTCAATTTTTACAAATGTCAAATTTTTATTGTTGGTAAATAATAATAATAAAATTTCAAAATTTTTGGAAACCATTTGACAATAAAGAGATTTTTTTATTTAGCTTTAATTTTTAGATATTAAAAATCTTTAGAAATTAGAATTATAAAAATTAAAATTAATATTTCCATATTTTCCTAAAAGAATTTATAACACTTAATTGAAAAAGAAATCTTATTAGAATTATGAGTTTTATTAAAATATTTAATTTCTTAAAATCTTACAAATTTTAAATGTCAAATTATTTGACTTTTACTTTATCACACAAGTTTGACAGTTGGTAAATTATTTTAAGCGTGTGATTTGCAAATAGTTTAATTATATATTCTGTACTTAAATACATAGAGACATTTTAATTATTATTCTATGTTCTTTATGTTGTGTTCCATACTTATACTCAACCAGCTTTTACCCGGTGCGCTTTGCTGCACTAAAATTTTCTTCAGCCCTAGAAAAAGTAACTGGGACCAAATTTGAAAATTCTTGCTGTAGTAGTTATTTTTGATATTCGATAATCACTAATTACTTTGTACAGGGGGTGGGGGTGTTACGCCTCCCTCTGATGTTATCCGTTGTACATTTGAAATTGATTGGGACCAAAATTCTCGCTGTTATAGTTCTTTAGATATTCGATAATCAGCATTTGATTTTTACGGGGTATACACCTCCCCTTTGTCCTAGCTCTCCTACATTTATTCCAGTAAAACAGATCCTTGAGAAAGTGATTTGGACTAAACTTGAGAACTCTAGCTGTGATAGTTCTTTAGATATTTGATAATCAATTATTGACTTTTATGAGGTACCCGTCCTTCTGTATCTATCAGATTTTTTGGGCCTATATTACTTTCGGGTGTATTACGATCATTTTACGAAAATTTCATTAAAATATACATACACGCATCTTACATTATATGTGTATATAAATATAAAAAAGTATATATTTTTTAATTTCCAATTCTTCTTCTTAAAAATTTTTAATTTTTATTTATATATTTAAATATTTTTATCTTATAATTTATTTTATTTTTTATTTTAAAAAATTTCTAGATTTTTTCTTTCAAAATTCTCTAATTTATTTTGAAAATTAAGTTAATTTGCAATTATGTCATTTAGTAGATAGAAAATGATTTCTAATCTTTTCTATTACCGCTTTTTTGAATTGTTATTATAACAACTATTATTTATTTGCCATTTTAAAATTATAATAAAAAAACACTTAATTTGCATTTTAGAACTCACTCGTGAAATTAACATTCATAATTTGTTTAAGGCATAAAGTTAGCAACAAAATAATTCTCATTAACAAAAACACTGTTAGGAGAAATACAAACAGTAAACAACAGTTATAAAAAATATTAATAAAACTTGAAACCATTCCCGTTCCTTAAAGGGAACAAAGGAAAATTCCTCTTGATATAAATAATTTTGTTTTTTTGCTCATGAAGGCTCTAGAGAAAATGCTCTTAATTTGTCCTTTAATGTTCTGGGAAATAAAACATGGAAAATAACTGACCTTCAGTTAGGAATATTCCAGAAGAAACCAGGAATATTTCCTTTTTATTGATTTTTACTTTGTTTAACTTTTATGCATTCCAGAATATACTTCCTTACTTTTCTTTATTTGCTTTCGCTCCATATATATTTGTATGTATAACGAATAAACACAAAAAATAGCGCACATGCGTTTTGAAAACTTCAATGCAATTTCTTCTCTAACCCACAAAGATAAAATTCATGTTCAAGGTTATTTAATATATGTATATATAAATGTCTATATATATATATATAAATAT
Organism: Cochliomyia hominivorax; assembly: GCA_004302925.2. Classification (NCBI taxonomy): domain Eukaryota; kingdom Metazoa; phylum Arthropoda; class Insecta; order Diptera; family Calliphoridae; genus Cochliomyia; species Cochliomyia hominivorax. The sequence continues at coordinate 26,281,986 of PYHX02000494.1, forward strand.
AAGTATATATGTAAGTAGTAGACTTGCCTTACTAGGTCTGGGTTGAGTTTGTTATTTTTATTTATTATTGTTATTGTTTTTCTGGTTTTATTACCACTTGTTAGATATACGAATACATACGCAAATGTAGACACTGCCGGAACACATGAGGGAAAGGAAGCTTTTTTTCAAACACATTTCAATATTACTTAATATTATGTGTGAGTGTTTGTGTCTGTATGGAGGGTAAGGGATTAAGTGGTTCAGACGTTTTCTTATTTCCATATAAATTAATAAACAAAAAAATCTAATGATATTTTATTGTTCTATAGTAAGAGAGATGGTATGACTTATTTTATCAGGAATTTTTTGCTTACTTTTTTGTTCATTTATTTATAACAAGATTTATAATGATGTTTATATAATGTGGAAAAAAATCAAGAACTGCAAAATAATATCTAGATATTTTAAACAATTTTATTTTGAGAATTGTTTGCTTAAAACATTTTTTTGCGGGCACACGTGTCAGGAAAAAATTAACAAATGGATTTGTTGGAATGAAATAAAAAGTATTATATAATAATATTAATGTAGTAATTCATACAAAATGGTCCTGTAAAACATGCATCCATCTCAAATGCTTCTATATCTTTTTATGAATAAGAGTCAATACATAAATGAAACAGACTCTCTGAAATTAATTTATGTTTTATAAATCTCAGACACTTAGGGTCATTAACCTCTTATGCGAATTATTTCTTAATGTAGGTTATTTAAATCTTCCTTAAAAAATGTGAAATGTCTTTAACATTACTTAGAACGCATTAATTTGGAGCTATATAAATATTACATCAGATATGTTTTATTTACTTCAATATAGGTCATTTGCTTTTGTGTTGTGTACTATAACCTTTTTAACTTAATGCTACCATATATATACTTAAATGAAAAGGGTATTAATATGATATCAGATATTATTGAATTAAATTAATTACCAAAAGTATTTTAAAAACGGAATATGCTCCTCAATATATTTATAATACTTTAAAATATGCCTCATTTTCAATTCAATATTACGAAGGCTAATAAAAATTTAATAGGGACAGACTCTTCGGAATTGATTTATATTTTAAAGTCATATAAACATTCTGGAGAAGGGTCATTTACCTCTTATGCAATTTATTTCTCAAAGTAGGTCATAAATCTCTTTGGAGCAATATAAATATTCAGACAGTGTTGGGGTCAATTACCACCGAAATGGTTTATATTCTTCAATATTATTATTATTAACCTGTTCAATTAATGATAATACTTAGATATCAGATAATATCACTTACCTTCGATATGATGGAATTTCTTCAATGAGGGTCAATTATCATTTAAGAAATTTATTTTAAAGTATGGCATAGTACGAAAATATTTTTATGAAAATGGGGCGTTCAGTCAGACTGTGCACGCTATCTTAACTGAAATACTGGTTTAGTAGTGTCAATATTGACTTAAAGGTAGACCAATTCTTGATTTGACAATATAAACATTATAAGAAAGTTGCTTGGGTCTTTTGACTAATGACGATATTAACTTCGAAAATAGGATTACTTCGAAAGAGACGAAAATGTGAAAATGCTTTGGGTTTTCAATATTGAAAACAATTCAATTCCTTAAACATTATTATATGTTATATGCGGTGCCAAAGAGGTATCTTTGTTCCAAAATAATGGGAGCGTTAAATATAGCAGCAGTATTTTAGTCTCTAGAAGGGATACTTAAATAAACTAAGAACATAGCTATTTAGCAGTTTTAAAAAAGGATACTCACATTTTATTCCCGCTTATTTGCCTCGAACTATCAATTTCGAAAACTAAGTCAAGGCGAATTAAATAAGTGTAATGAAATTAGTGAAATCACAAATAAACAAATATATATCGATCAATGGATTTAAGATCATCATAATTCAAAAGATGGAAGTTTCGACTTAACATAAGTAGTATATAGAAAACAAGCTTTTTATTAACTGAAAATTTTGTGAACGAACCATTAAATAGGATCGCTACAGAAGTATATTATAAATAAACTTTTGAGTTAAATGAACGAAAGTAATTGGAATCTCTTTGTAATTAGATCATAAAATAAAGATAAACAACAAATATTTTGCATATTCTTACAAATATTGATAAAAAAGTATTAATTAAAATAAAAAAAAAATTCTAAAATTCCAATTTTTGTCATAAAATCCGGGAGTTAATAAAATTAATTTAAACAATATATTTTTAATACATTTATTTAATAAATGTATGCTTTTTTAAATGGTAACAAATTATGGTTATGGAAACTTGTTTTGACGCGAAATGACAAATAAAAATTAAACAAAAGAAAAATTCTTTAGAATCATTTAGGTCAATCAACTAATAAATATTTTTATTATTATTTAAAACACACAATAATTTTGTTATTAGTGCAGGTCAGGAAATATTTTCATAAAAAAAAGCGCAAAAATAATAAAAGTTCATTTAAATAAGAAAGAAAATCCATTATCAAAAATTTGATCTTTAAATTGCTTCAAGTCAAAGGTTGCAGAATTTATAATGAATAATAATGAAATAATAAAAAAACAGAATAAAAGATGTTAATAATTCCTTTCATAATATTTTTTCCACATTTTCAAAGCTAACTTTTACATAAGAAATACTTTATTGACTTCACTTCTTGTTTACAGAAATTATGATGTCAAGTTTACAATCAATTTTCTTTACAGTATGCATGTTTATTATGTAAACAAATATTTACCTCTATATTTATATTCCTTATAAGAACCATTGATATATTAATTATGTCTGTCAGAAAAACGTGTAATTTAATTTAAACATAAATATTTTTTATAAAAAGTTCTTACATTTTTTATAATTATATTGCCATATTGCTTTTATGTCAATTCTTTGGCATGCAATGTATAAACCATTAAATTTATTTAATATTCTTTAATGATAAAATATATTTTTATATACACAGTATTGTTCGAAACCTAATCAACTTTTTGTCTTTTAATAGATTAATGAAAAATAATTTTACCATGATCCCATAATCTAAAATGACAATAAAAAATAAATTTCATTTAGTTTACTTTAGTTATAGTTTTCCAAGTCCTAATTAACTTTTTTATTAATTCGTATGATATCCAGTAAATACAGAAATTAAAACCACGTTGATCCAAAGTATTCTTATTAAAAAGTGTTCAAACTCTTCGAAATGGTTAATATGTTCTCTATAAGACTCAAGCACGGGGGTAAGGTGATCAATCCAAGACTTCAATTATCTATATTCCATAAAATTTTACCAACTTCGATGATAGCTTCGGATCATTGTCGTACTGAAATAGTATCAGAAGTGGTATTTATCATTCAGCATATGAGTAGCCAATATTTCCCCTACAATAAAGTGGTCCATTTTAGTTTAAGACAACTCTGCAGGTCGATAAACAAGTCCAAATCAACACATTGACATATCCTCCTCTTTCAATATTGATTTTCCTTTTGGTCTAATAACCCAGCACACTTCATCTGAACAGAATCAAATTTTGATCCAACGCAACAAAAAATAGTTCTCTATTTTGCTATAGTTCATTACATATGTGCTTTTGCGCAATGTAATGTAAAACTATTAAAAAAGTTTAAGAAATCAAAGATAACCTCAAGGGATTTTTGCAAGAATGGTATTTTAAGGTGGCCTGAAGTTTTTTAAGTATTGTTTCAATAAACAGTTTCTTACAGTGGAAGAACTTATCTAAAATTACATTAAATATTTCCGGTTTTAATGTATCGAAACACTTAATTTATTATTGTTCAAATGTTTTATATATTTATTTATATATAATGTATTTCAACTTAAAAGCATTTCCAAGTCAAGAACGCATCAAAGGAAAATATTGAAGGTTTAGGACCTAATATCGGTCAAAATTTCTCAAAATGTTATTGGTATTGCAAACAATATTAACGATTTATTTGTACAACGGCTCTATATATACCGAAATTTACATCAAGGAATGTTAATAAAAGACTTCATAATGTGTCTTATTATTTTTGATCTGACTTAGCGTCCAGTCTCTATGGTAAACAAGCCCTTCATTAGTACAAGAACAATAATATGGTATTTACACCATGAGAGGCAAATTCTTCAAACTGCACGGAGCTAAGAAAAGTCGAGAGTCATTGGGCTCTTATTAAAAGAGAATTGTAGAGCACAAATAAGAATCCCTAAAGTGTGGTAGACTTTAAACGGAAATGAACTCTTGTTTCAGTAAAGACAGGAAGCACTATAAAAATGGAAAAGTTATTTTTTCTTGTAAATTGTAATAATAATTTCAATAAAATTAAAACAAATTAAAAATGTAAGTTTAGTGGTTTGGTTTTTATTAACATGTATGTATGTTAAGAATTTTTCGATCTTACGCCTTATATGTGTATTAATAAATAATAGAGACAATTCTCATTAATATGTTTTTTTAAGAACATATGAGAATTGAATACATAATATGGAAAAGTTATGAACAATACTGTATGTATTTGTCGTTTTTGGGTTCTTAAATATATAGAACATTACGTTTTTTATATAATATTTAATCAGACAAAACAAAATGTATAAAAAATATTTTTTTGTTTTTGTTAATTTTATTATTTTTTTGAGACATGCTAAAAATATCAATTATATTTATTTAAGACTTACGTGTACCTATGAAATTGCACTTTTAGCACTAAATTTGTATAAATTTATTTAATTTTTGCCAAATAAGCTGAAAACTAATGAATTTATATTCCACACAAATAAGTTCTTAAAAATTATATACAATATGTATACATATATATATGTACATACATATAAGCATGTTAATTTGTAATCTAAATAATCAACAAATCGTTTTTGATATAAAATGTATTTGTGTTTAGAATAATTATAGAAATATAATCATATTTTTAAACAAATTTATATAAACATATGTTTTTTATAAATAATTAAAAATAAATAATAAAACAACAATTTTACCGGCCGGCTTTTAAAGAAATATTTCATGCTGTTGCCAATTGGTTAAATACCAGTTTTGAAATCCGAATATTTTAAATTTTAACAGAATTTAAACAGAGTTGTTGTAAGTTTTAATCAAATTAGAGAAAAGGGTTAATAAACTTTAAAGATATTATGTTTATTAGTTGAAAATTATGCAATTTATAACGATGTCTATAGAAAATTTATGTATTCATTTCAAAATTCATTTTGACTACTGTTTGACATAAAATTATAAACTTTTTTTGGCCGTATTCAAAATAAAAATTTATAGTAGAAATTGAAAAATCGTTTGTTAATTTTAATTTTATACTGACAAGCAATACCCTCACTTTTTCCCCTCTTTTGAATTAGAATTTCAAACTACCGAAAGGAATTTCACTTGAGTAGTTTACATTTTAAAACATTTTTTTAATTATATTACATTCATTGATAAATAAAATTGCTAAAATAGATGGTATTCAAGAAGTATAAAGAATCAAATTTATTAAATTAATTTTATAGACAAAACTAGTATTCGAATCACGAGCTTTATTTTATTTTTATTTTTTTTCTCATATGTACATAACTAAAATATTGTGTTTTATTTCTAATTTATTTTTATATTTTTTATCAAAATTATTTAGTTTTTTTTCTATAATTTATTGAGTAGGATGATAAATACGGATATGCGATAATTAAAACTGATGACCTGAACACAAATGTATATAAATAAGTAAAAATTAAAGAGGATCAATCTAGAAATAGTGTCTAAACATACAAAAAAAAGTTAGAAAATATCATAAATTTCTCTTAATCTCGGTTAATCAAAGGTTCATACACATTTTAAATATTTAACAATTGGTTGATTAATTCGATTATATAATTTTATTTTGAATATAAATTTAAGAAATTTTGCTTTATAAAACTTTGTTAAACTCTTTTTGAATACGGCTGTTTACCTTTTTGGGACAATTTAAAATATTTGTTTTATAAGTCTTAGCAATAAATTATTTTATTAAATAGCATTAAAATAACAGGAGCCATGCTATTTTTTCTTACTTTTAGGTCAGAAAAAATATAATATTTCTTTAAAATTAGAATCTTTTTATTTTAACAGATCCAAAAATTGAATATGAAAGCATCCTAGAATTTTAAGATTTTACAATGACTAATTTATGGTAGAATTCTATTTTGTGTATAGTCTAGAGTAAAAAGTATTCATTAACAAGTAAAAATGTTACATCTTCAATATTTTCTATATATCTTCAATATCGTCAATACCCTCCACCACGAATGCATATGAAGCAAATATATATAAAGTTTAAAGCAGACATTTTCTACTTACATTCACACTCACAAACACATAAAATATATAAACGTTTTTCTTAAATATAACACAGGAACCTCTTAATGAGTCATAACATACTGAACCAATTTTGTTAATTTTTGGAATGTTAATGAAGTATATAAAACCTAATATTATAGGAAAATTATCTTCTAATTTGTCGTTTTTTAATTAACAATTACATGAAAGTTCTTCCCTTGAATATAAAGATTGTCTCAGATATCGGTCTGTATAAGAAACTTAACCGATGTGGCTGGTTTTAAATAGGAAACATCATAGGACCATAACAAATTTCCTAATTTGTGGTTTTTGAATTAACAATTATATGAAAGTTCTTTCCTTGAATATAAAGGTTGTCTCAGATATCGGTCTGTATACGGAACTGAACCGATTTGGCTGGTTTTAAATAGGAAACATCATTGAACCATAACAAATACTTAGGCCAAATGTCATTGAACTCAATAACTGTTGAACATGCCAACAACATAAGGAAGGAATCAAGAGAAATTTTAGATTTCTTGTTCTACAGTGAAGCTTGTTCCAGTAATAGCATTATATTATATATAAAATCCTACTTGCAACATATCATAATTAAGGATTATGTTCCTTTGTTCGTTTTAAAATTTTAGTTGTTTCACGTTTATTGCTCTATGTAGGCGAATCAATTGTATTCGCTGATAATATAAACCTCCTCCTTATCTCACTAAATACAGGAAATTAATTGAGTGTCATGGATATTTGACATTTTCATTAATATGGCTATTTATTCGTGCTTTACATATTGCTCATTGTTTGCAAAGTTATAAAACAAAAAATCTGTCGTTTGGACTTTACACTAGCGAGTAGTAAATAAGCTTTTTTAATAATTGATAAATTTTTGTTAAGAAAGTATTCATACATCATTGATATCCGTAATGGGTTCACCATAATTTCAATACTGATAATATAAAATACTTTTCGATTCCCATTTAATATAGATCATTACCTTGGCGTCAGGGCTATTCAGCATTGGCATTTATTTGACTGGTTATCCTGTCTTAAGACATCGCTTATTTTCTGCAATACGAAAAACCCATGTTTGTGAATATTGTATGTATAAGTAAATCTGTGGCAATCGCGACAACATAATTTAATAATTTGTTCAAGAAATCAAGCGTTATTTTTGGTAACATTACAGAATTCCTAAAAACCTAACAAAACTTAACCACATTTCAAGTTTTTATTTATAATTCCCAAGAGATAATAATGTATGTCTTGTGTCAAAACAATAAAAATACGTCTACTGAAACAATTGTTTTTTGAGTTATAACTATCTTGAGACCATCGTTTACAAATTTTTTGATTCGCTGTAAAAACTTTTACTAAAAAATAATAACTTTCAGCAAACCGATTTCTTCAAATGAAAACAGATTACCAGCCTTTGACGCAAAACATTATTTTAAGGCACAAATTCGTGATTCAATGTAAACAAATGTCTCAACAATTCAATTTCGCCGTTAAATTTATCATTTTATTTCGCCTTGTCTTAATTAAAAAATCATTAAGTTATAATTCATTAAATCATAAATCTGGCAATTTTTGATTATCTGATTTTATATAGAATTTATGATTCTAATAAAATTTATATTTTTAAAAAAGTATTCCTTACTATAAACATATGTTTACCGTTATTATCGTTAAAAGTATACTTTTTTCTGATAACAACTACATGATTCCTTTTAAATTCCTAATTAATTTAAGATAAGAACTTCTCTAAAATTTCAAATAAATAATAAGGAAATAATAGCAAAAACACGAGACTTTATAAAAATCTGTTTTAAATTCACTTGCAGTTGCTATACAAATTTTAATGAATTTAATTTAGGGTATTCAATATTAAGTGTTTTCAAATCTGAAAGCAAAAATTTTGTTAATAAATTTTATTTTCTTTCTCTTTTAGGTCATTCCTGAAACTATCAATTTGAGAATTCGCACCGATAGACAAGTGCCGCGCTTGGGTTTGATGCTGGTAGGTTGGGGTGGTAATAATGGTTCCACCTTAACTGCTGCTCTCGAGGCCAATCGTCGCCAATTGGAATGGCGCAAACGTACTGGTGTACAAAAGGCCAATTGGTTTGGTTCCATAACACAAGCCTCCACCGTTCTTTTGGGTTCCGATGAAGAGGGTAAAGATGTTTATATGCCCATGAAAGATTTGGTGCCCATGGTTGATCCCGATAATATTGTTGTTGATGGCTGGGATATTAGTTCCCTCAACATTGGTGACTCTATGCGTCGTGCTCAAGTATTAGATGTTGAATTACAGGATCAATTGTACAAAGATTTATGTCAAATGAAACCCCGCCCCTCTATTTATGATCCTGATTTTATTGCTGCCAATCAATTGGATCGTGCCGATAATCTTATCAAGGGTACTAAAATCGAACAATACGAACAAATTCGTCGTGATATACAAGATTTTAAGAAGAGCAAACATTTGGATTCTGTAATTGTCCTTTGGACTGCCAACACTGAACGTTTCAGTGATGTAAAACCTGGTTTGAATATGACCATGCAAGAGTTGGAGGCTTCTTTGTTGGAAAATAAATCGGAAATTTCACCCTCTACCATATTCGCTATGGCCAGTATTGCTGAGGGTTGCACCTACATTAATGGTTCACCACAAAATACTTTTGTACCTGGTCTCATTGAATTGGCCGAGCATAAGGGTGTCTTTATAGCCGGTGATGATTTCAAATCGGGACAAACTAAATTGAAATCAGTATTGGTTGATTTCTTGGTGGGAGCCGGTATTAAGCCTGTATCGATTGTGAGCTACAATCATTTGGGCAACAATGATGGCAAGAATTTGTCAGCTCCACAACAATTTAGATCAAAGGAGGTGAGTTTTTTAATTTCAAAGATGACTATCTAATATTTGGAAATAAGAAAGTGAAAGTTTTTTTATTTTAGGCTGATGAAAATGTTTAATATTTTTAAAAATGTTCAGAATTTCCCGAAATTTAACATTTTCAATAAAAGAAATAATGTAAAGAGATTTTAAAGAGGGTCTTTTAAATCTAGGGACATTTTCTTTTAAGAAATTTAGAATATTTAGCGATTGTCAAGATCTATGGGATCATTTATATTCTTATATTTGTATTTTTGAAAAACTTAAGGAAAGTCTTGCTTATACAAAGAACTAAATTTTTAATCATAGACATAATTTGCCAAGTGATTTTTTTTGTAGAATATTTGGAGCTGTAGATGATAAAGATCTTTCCTCATACGAAGAAATAAACATATTTGACATCTTTTTTGCTCTAAATGAACATTTTTTGAATTAAAGTCTTTTAATATTAATTTTTAATTTCCCATTACATACATTTAGATCTCCAAGAGCAATGTTGTTGACGATATGGTTGAATCCAACAAAGTTTTGTATGGCCCTAAGGAACATCCCGATCATGTGGTGGTTATTAAATATGTACCCTATGTTGGTGACAGCAAACGTGCAATGGATGAATACACTTCAGAAATTATGATGGGCGGACACAATACTCTTGTCATTCACAATACCTGTGAAGATTCCCTTTTGGCTTCGCCACTCATTTTGGATTTGGTTATATTGGGCGAATTATGCTCACGCATACAGATCAAAAATAATAATGACAAAAATACTGCCTGGGTACCCTTCAAGCCAGTTTTATCTTTGTTGAGTTATTTGTGCAAGGCACCTTTAGTGCCCAAAGGTGCTCAAGTTGTCAATTCTTTGTTCCGCCAACGTGCTGCAATTGAAAATATTTTGCGTGGCTGCATTGGTTTGCCACCAATTAGCCATATGACTTTGGAGCAAAGAGTAAGTATTTGAAAGAGAAACTTTAAAAAGGAATTTAACAATAATTTAAAATTTTTATTGTAATTTTTCTAGTTTGATTTCTCCAGCATTACCAATGAACCACCCACCAAAAAGTTGAAGACCGCATCTTGTGTTAAATCTGCCATGGCTAATGGTAAACAACATATCAATGGCCATCCCCATGGTATTACAAATGGTACAAATGGTGTTCACTAAATTTCTATTCCAAATTCCATTTTATTCTCAAGACATAATTCATCATTTGTTTGAAAAATCAATTCCAAAAACAGAAAAGAAGAAAACTTTTAAAGATTTTTTTTGGAGTTCCAAGGAGATGCATACATATATACTATTGCTAAGATATATCTCTCTTTAACTATACATAAATGTTTGGTAGTAGTATGTAGTTTTAAAAACCAACCAAATCCACAGCAATTGCAAATGTTTAACTATTAATTTTTAATTTTTGTTTAAATTTTAAATTTATAAGTTTCTATGAAAAAAACAAAAATAAAAATAAAATTTTTAGTATTAAGGAAAAAATATTTTTTAATATATTTTACATAAACTGATTGATGTGAAATTGAAACAAAATCTATGTTTTTCTTAGATTTATATTGACAGTTTTCAAGAAATAACAAATTTCTCGCTCTCTGTTAAAACCAAAATTTTGAACTGAACGAACATTTTTTATATAAAAACGTGAATTAAAGTTTTATTTAAATTTTTTTTCGTTGAGGTGCTGTTTTTAGGTTTTTTTTTCGTGACATAAGAAAAATGTAAAAGTACCTTAATTTTTTTAATAATATTTAAGTTTACTTATTATTTTATTCTTTTTAACAAACATTATTTGTTAACATTTCCAAGTTAATTAATAAATAGACTGTAATTTTTCATATCTGTATTAAAACTTATAGATTTTTGTGACATCTTTATTGTTTTTTATATCCTCCACCATTGCAAGTGTCGATGAGGGTATATTAACTTTGTCATTTACACATGAAATATAAAGGAGGAATTAACTCAGTCACCATAATGTATATAGCAAATCAAAATCGGAATCGATTTAGCTATGTCTGTCTGTCTGACACGCTCACATACACAAAAATTGATAGAGCTCAATGAAATTTGGCTTTAGTATACACTATAGTCCTGAGAAGCTTCCTATTTAAAACCAGCAAAATCGGTTCAGTATATTAAAAGATATAGACCGATATTTGATGCAACCTCTAAGTTCAAGCGATAAATTTCCATAAAATTTTCTTCTATAAGTCTTAACTAAATTGGAATGATATTTTGTCATAATATGAAGTTATGTGATCTTCATTACTATTCTCAAAATTATCAAAATCGGTGCAGTGGAAAGAAAAGCTATAGCCAAAAATATAAATAATTTCATGATTCATTTAGTCTTTCTTTGTTATATTTAAGAAAAGCGTTTATATAATGTATACGTTGAGTGTGACTGGATGTGTGTGTAATGTATATATCAACGAAACCTAACGTATTAACTTTACATGAATTTGTGGTGGAGGGTATTAAAGATTCGGCCTAGTCGAATATAGCATTTTTACTTTTTTCCAATTTCTTTCTAATAATGAAAACCTCAATAGATTTGTTAATATAGTAACTTGAAAATCTTTAAGTTTACTATATACATACATATACAATATATATTTTTTATATAAATCTAATGCGAATGTATAATTATTAATAATCATTATTAAATACTTACATACATACATATAACGTAAATAAGTTTGTATTAATTTTGTAAGACAAACAAATTATATTTCTTATTCATAAGAATTTATTTATTTATGAATGTTTTATTAATGCAAAATTTTTATTTAAAAATTTGGTTTTATAAAACTTTGATAAATTTAAGTTTCATTATGAATAAGTTAAAAAGTGTTTATTTTAAATTAATTTCTTAATATTTTATTTTAACTCTTTTTTTTTTTAAATAAATTTAAAAAACTTCAACTTACAAAACAACAAAAATATCTGCAGTTTTTCTATGCGGAAGATGAAGCTTTTAAGTAGATTAATTAAGTAGAGGGGACTCTATAAATCCCATGGCTGATGGCATACAGCTAGACCGCTTTATCAACTTGTTGTGCGCTCACCGTTTCCGAAAAGAGGAGACAAATACCAAGACCAAGCATTAGCTACTTAAAGGGAATTCTGTATCCTGTACAAATTTTCTTAATCTCTTCCAATCACCATCCCTGACATAGGACATATTTGGTAAATTTCTGGGTTACGAAAGCTGGCCAGTGAACATTCCGTTTCGACGTTTTCCCCACATGCACTCCATTCGATGTCTTCGGTGACATCTATCTGATAAAAATGCTTTCGTAGAATGGAGTGTCCTGTATCCATCATCCAACTAAGCTCACTTATATCCATGGTCTTCTTTTCTTCTGGTTGGCCCCATAAAATTCTTGTAGTTCTCCCAATCTTATGTGAAACATAGTTCTATGTAACTATGTCGCCCAATCCTGTAGCCTGGGTTTTAATGCAATGAAGGGCAGACGGAGACAACCTCTAAGTTCAATCAAAAAAATTCGTAAAATTGTCAATTATAAATCGACAAATTAGAATGAAATTTTGTCATAATATAAAGTTACATAAACTTCATTACCTTTTCAAAAATTATCAGATTCGGTTCGGAATAAAAATAGTTATGGCCAAAAATATAACTAAAGTTATGGCTAATAAAGTGTACCGTATTATATTTAAGAAGAACGTTTATATATTGTGTATGACTGTGAGTGTGTATGTGCGAAACATAACATATTTACTTTAAATGCATTTGTGGTGAAGAATATTGAAGATTCGGCATTGCCGAATATAGCATTTTGACTTGTAGTGTATGTTTTAATTTGGAATCAGATAATTTAAAAAGTAGATATTAATTAAAATATATAAAGAAAGAAACTTGTGTTACAATATTTCACACAACTTTTCCCCCAAAATATTGAGGTTAAGTCTCTTTAACTGAATTGATTTTGTTGATTTTAAATAGCAAGCTTCCCAGGACACTAATAAATTCGGATGTCAAAGTAGCAACAACAGCCAGTCGTACTAAGATGTCTAAAATTTTATTCAACTCAAGGATATGTATAAGAAGTGAGATCAAAAAATTCTTAACATAAATATATGTGAAAAAAGGGAAACCACTAAACTTACAGTCTGATTTTTTATTTCATTGAAATTATTATTACAATTAAAAAAATAGTTTTAATCGCTTTTGATGAATTTTAAAACCTTTTTCGGAAACCCTTTAATTAACGTTTTCTGCACTTTAAAATCTACCACAGTTTTTATGTTTTACAATCTCTCTTGTAACAAGAGCTCAATATCTTTTTCACTGACCTTAACTCCAGGCAGTTTGGACGATTAGCCTCATTATTGTTCTTGTACTATTCAAGGACTTGTTTACCATAGTGACAGGATGCAAGTCAGACCAAAATAAATGGACACATATGAAAAAATTCCTTAATGTTAATTTTGGTTTTAAAAGAGCCCGTTTGACTGTTTTTTTAAACTTTTCTTCAAAATTGCCTCGAACTCAGTACAGTATAAAATGTTTGACCAGGAAATTGCTAAATATCTGCCAGAACAAATTTCTCTATCAAAGGACAGGTTCTTTCGATACTGTTTAACTACTTTGGCTTGGCCAAATATTTGTAGGACCATGTCGGGTTCTGTTGATAATATCTAATAATTATAGCAGGCACTTTTTTCTGGTTACTCATTTTATCAGATTCACAATAACATTGGAAACAGTTTGACATTAAACATAATAACTGACATGTTTGAAGAAGGTAACTTAATCAAATAATAAAAATAAATTAATTAATAAAATAATTTTTGATTTAAAAAATTTAATATTTTGAAAATTTTTCAATTTCATTTTTTTTTTAATTTCCTTTTCTTCACGTACTTCACAGTGGACCTTAAATGATCTGTATTTTAAGAGAATTATTAAATTCTTCAGATTATTTAAGTATTGCAGAATTGGAATTTTGGGTATTTTAGAATGAAAAAGTGTTAATCTGTTTATAGTTCAGTATTGAAGACAGTTTTGCTTTTATTATAATCTGACTTCATAAAAATATCTTTATTAATGTAGATTTTATTTTAGGTCAGATATAAAAAATGTTTTCTAAAATTAAGCAATTAGTTGTAGTCCCTTATGATCAATCAATAAATATCACATTTATGGCATCTCTATTAAATAATCATATATGCCCTAAAATATGCTTTACATTTTTGAGATCGTCACAAATTTAATATACAGTATTGCCAGTGCGTAAGTATAAGAAATCTGGCTGTGCCAAATTTAATAGAACTATTTTACATTTAAGAGTTTTTATATGCTCAAAAGCTAAATACGTATTAGGTTGTTGCATTGAAGCTTGTTCAAACAAGTTCATACTTTTTGTAATATTCTTGTATTGAATTACATGCAATGATGTTCTATTAATCCGATTTAGATGAGTTTTGGTATGATGAAGTAATACGGTTGAATTCTGTCTCAGATATCAGTCTATAATTAGTTTGCTATTGGAGCGATATAGAAGGTTTAAAATAGGAAACTGCTTGGAACAAACAATCTGGTCAAATTTTATTGAATTTTTATATAATTTCTTCTGGATTTACAGTCCTACTTTATTTTAATTACTTCATGAAATTCCCGGTATTTGGAAAAATGAATTCCCTGGGAACTTCCGACCGTCTCAGGAAACTGTCATACAAATGTTCTTCCCGGAATGGGGATTTTAAGGTCATAAAAGAATAAAAGAATATAATGATTAAAATGAAATTTGGCAGAAGTAAGTTTTAAAATATTCTAAAATTATGTGCCAAAATATATGTAAATTGGTTGATTATTTCCCATAGGTCCCATACAAAACCCCTTCCAAATTTTAAGGGAAAAAATATTACATATACGTTGGTATTGTAATAATATTTGGTCAAATTAAGATAAATGTAAGAAAAATCGATGTGCAAAATTATACGAGAGATGTTTCATAATTTCTTGTGTATATACCTTTCTGAAAAAAATCATTTTAAAACGCATAAATTCAACATAAATCTTAGTGTCACAATATTGTATTACACACTTAAGCATAGATCAAAATATCAAATTATACGAGGGTCGTAAATTTTTTTCGTAACTACCATTTTTAATCGACGCTGTGGTGTATGGTATTAGATAGTCGAGCTTTTTGTTTTTTTCATAACAACAAGTTTCAAAAATAATTTCCTGTCTATTTTTGCAGCTCCCTGATTTTTTAGTAATTCTTTGGTCCCTATCATGTATATTATTGTATTTTTGTTTAAAAATAAGAACAGAAATAATCATGACTAAATGCAAATAAATTAGTTTAAAATAAAAACATCTGGTTCAAACCACAAATATTATGGAAAATATAAATATATGTTTTTGAGGTTATAGTATAAATTGTTACACACACATATATGTAAATCATAAGTATATAAATTTAACAAATTTACGTTAATTTTTATATTTAATTTTTTAACTTTTCAAAAATTAAAAATTTAACACACATAAATATCTATGGAAAAATAGTTAAACCCTAAAAACGACTTGCTTATATGAAGGAATAACAGCTCCTGTCAAAATAATATCACCACATATTTATGTCTTTTTTAATAAGTCAAGCCAAAAAAAAAATCAAAAATAAGTGAAAAAGTTCTATTCATTATATTTCTTTAAATTAATATTTCAGAAGTATTGATATAACTTGGCGTCAAAATAATAGCACCATCCGATTTCAACTACAACAAAAAGCCAAAAATAAGTAGTTGTTTAATTCGGCATTTTATCAAATTTAGTTTACTATTTATTCTTAGCATTTTCTAGTATTTTCAGCTGAAAATCGCCTTCCTTGTAAACTTATTACATTCTGGCACCCTTCCAGGATAATAAAGTTCTGTGTCTGCTCTACAGTTATCCAAAGATCGGTATTATTGATCGGTTTAATTACCGACCCCTTATTTTATACGTATGTACACAAATTATCGATTGGAATGACATCGAATGACTGGACAGTAACATTACAGTAACTCCATTATTCTAAAACCACTTTTTAGCTATTTTGCTGGTATGTTTCGGGTCATTGTCTTGTTGGATAACTCAAATCATTAGCATTTGTTCAGATTCATAGGGTAACATTACTTCGTCCAATATATATAGTTTTAATATATAATAGTTTTAATACATTAAAATGGTCCAACGCCATAGTATGATTAGCACCTCCATACCATAACACATAAACCATCGCATTTAAAAGTTTTTGTTGTAAATTTTTCATTATATTCCTTGCTAGGAGGCCTCTTTTCAAATAAAAATATTTTAGACACATGGATCCACAGAATACTACTCCCCTTTTTAATATGCAAAACTAAGTAAGTTTAACCATGTGGCGCAGTTAAGAGAAGGACTTTTCATGCTTTATGGAATTTTAAATTATATTTCCAAGGCCTTCTGATACAGTTTCAGTACTTATTGACAGATTTAAGACTTTTTTAATCCCCGTAGATGAGATAAATGACGCTTTCTATATTCTTGTTATATACGATGAACGATTAAAGGTGTCGCCATAGTTTTTCGTCCACGACTTCCTACTTTTAATTTATAGGTTATGGTATTTCTAATCATTTTATTTGATTAAAAATATTTCCTATAATATTTCTTATTTCGGTATAAGTTTGTCCCTCAGAACCATGATTTTTAATTAGTTCACACCATTCAGAAATATAATGTTTAGACCAACCCATTATTTTAAATCTAATAACACGCTCCTTGAAAATTTTGTTAATTATAAATTACAGCAACAAACTATACACTCTTTTACACTTAATGTTATTGCAATTTTTTTGGATTAATTATGTTTTATTGCATGTAGAAATGGTGCTATTATTTTGAGAGTTCTAAATCTAATAATTTGTCTTTACAATTAATCGTGTTAATTTAAAAGAAATGCTTTCATTTTCTCAGACAATATACTTTAAACGACGGGACTACAAAATTTGGGTGCTATTATTTTGACCGCAGCTGTACATAAGTAAGTAAATACTTTATCAAATATGCCAACAATTAAAATTGATTGGTTTTATAAAAAATATTAAAGATAACAACTGACAACATTTTAACGTAGATCCCAATGCACAACCTGTAGTAAATATCTAACATTCCGGAAAAATTTTAAGCAAAAAGTTGGAAAGTTATTTTTGAAAATTTAAGGGGGGAATTTCTTTATCTTTTATTGAGTGAATAATCGATCGCATGAATCAGCTTTTAGAGTAAATAACAATATCATCATTAAACTTTGGTCAGAGAATATAAATGTTGATAAAATTTTAGAAATTTTATTATAATACCAATAAAATGATATATTTCGCTTTGCCGAATTCACATTTTAGAAAAATTTGCACGAAGTCCAAATAATTAATAAGAAGAAACCCCGACTAAGTGTAAAGAATGAAAGATAAATTGAAATATAGGATGAATATTCTTAAAGTTCATATAGTTTTTAGTTTCAACATGTTTACATATTTTATTTATCTCTTAAAGTTTTCGAGTTATTTCCCCTTGAGCTTTCAAAATTTTAATTTTTAATTTTTTTATATAACCAAAGTTAATGCTCCGATCTTGTTAAAATTTTTTAATTTATTTTAAAACTAGCAGACCCGACAAACTTCGTTTTACCAAAAAAATTAGAGTGAAACTGGCCCCAAGCAAATATTAGTTCGTACTATCACACGATTTAAAATAGGTTATTAGTAATTAAAAATTGCTTTGTATGAAAGCTACCTCAGATCCCACCCGTCCTATATTATTTCTAGAAATGGTGTCTCGAAGCACCATAACTCCTGCAAAAATTTTATTTACTTAGTATAAAGTGCACCCTGATCCTATCCGTCCCACATTGTGTCCAGTGAAACAGTTCTTGCAGAAAGTATTTGGGACTAAATATGAAAGTAGTCGTTGCTTTGTATGAGGGCTACATCATGTTTAAACTCTCGCTTTTATAGTTCTTTAGATATTCGATAATCAATATTTATTTTGTTTAGGGGATAGCCCTCCATTTGGTTCTATCGGAATTTTTTATAGCTTATATTACTTTAAAAATTGGCACAACCGTTTCGGAGTCTATACATGCATATATACATTTCGCATATATAGATCTCTAGATCCAAGTTTCAGAAAAATGTCTCTCCTGAAATGGATAAATATTTATAAGTTTCATAAGCTTAAAACCCCATCTCTGGATGGGTCCTTTTATGGTTGCTGTAGTAAAATATGGCTGATGTTTATGAAATTAAAATTGTGATCAATGAAATTAAAATTTTGATCAATATTGTAATCTGTAATTTTGGACGGTAAAAAAATAAATCGATTACTTTCGCTTAAACCCGATTAATTTTTATTGATAATTTCAAAAATTTAAATTTAAAATTTCTTCGATGGGTCTACAACTATAACTATTTTGTAACCAGACCGTTAATGGCTAAATCGACTCAGATTTAAAATTTATTGCATAAATATATATTTTATTAGGTCGTATATGATTCCTATATGCCATCATTTTTTTGCTCGAACATGAAGTCCGTCTCCGTTTAAAATCTACAACATTTTTGGACACATTTTTGTGCTCTACATTTCTCCAGGTAGTTTGAAGGATTTGCCTCTTTTGGTGCAAATGTCACATTATTGTTAATGCAGCAATTAAGGGCTTGTATACTCCAATAACAGGATATCAAGTCAGGTTAAAAACTAATTGATATATTATAAAGTCTTTTGAACGCAAGTAACCTATTTTGTAAACATTTTTTGATATAAATTACGATATTTATAGAGCCCGTTGAAGCCAATGAATACCTTCTTTTGCCTCAACTGAATACCGCCTGACAAACGAAGAACTTTTTGGAAAATTAAGACTCCTTTTGGGTCCTAAACTTTTTTTAACATTCTTTCGAGCATCAGCAACACAAAATGTTTGATCATCCATTATGCAAAACTTGACCTTAATTTCCGGCTATGTTTTTGGCCTTTAAATTTTTAGCAGTGCCCCTGTCTGGAACTTTTCGAATCTTGTATGTTTTTAAACCCACATTAACTTTAACTTTTCGTACCAAATAATCAGAGTAGTGAGCACAGGGCTACTTTCCTACCGGATGTGCTGGGAACACTTGTGAAAATGCTTTCTATTTTTTGGCTTTAGAAACATCATGTGAACCATTTCTTCCACCTGAACCAGGTTTCATATCAAGAGACAAATTTTCCCGGTACTGTTTAATAATATTGGAAACAGTTGGATGGCAGACCTTTGAACGCTTAGCCAACGTTTTGTAGGACCAAGTTGGATCTTTGTTGAAAAAAAATTTTTTCTGATCACGCATTTTAATCAGATTAACAATTGTTTGACATTAAACATAATAAATATGTGTGTTAAGAATTTTTCAATCTCACTCCTTATAAGGAAATCATATACGATCACATCCATACAAAAATAATAATTAACAAGAAGTTAGTATTTTAGTAAAATTATTATTTTAAAAAATATTTTTATTAAGTCATTGTAATTAAAATTTTGGTATTAATTGTTATCGATTTGTTATCGATATTACTCAAAGTGTTATCACAATTTAAAATAATGTTTTTTTATAAAAATATTGAAATTGCATCTAATTGGAATAAATTAAAATTTATTACTTGAGTGTTCGGTTTTTCATTTATCTGGTATCACTGGCCAGATGGTCATATTGATATAAACGTGTCACTAACATTTAATAGGAAATTAATGACACATTTTAACACACAGTTTGATGTCTGTTAGCTGTACACACACAAACGCAACACGACTTTACCTATACATACATATATTTGTATTAAGGAATTAATATGAATGTGTATCAAGGACATTTTTATTACGTGCTAAATTGACATTTCTAAATAAATACAAAAAATAGTGAAGGGTCTAGTTATGTCACGGGAATGTCAAAGTGATTGACATGATTAATAACAAAACAGTTATAAATTGAAAAATATAATTCATTAAAAATTTAAATAACATTTTTGCAAAATTTTCAATTGATTATTTAAAATTCTACTGAACATCGCACAGTGGTCCAATAATGGTTTTCTTTAGATATATTATTACAACTTTGGACCTGTGAAACAATTTTTATTAAATTCTCACGGTCATAGTTGAGATGATTAAATGAACATTTGAAAAGCTAAGCTGCGAGGTTTATCTTCCAAACGTTTCCAAAAGTTATCTGAAAAACTGTTATGAAAGAAAAGAAGTGGGACAAGTGGGGACATCAATTGCGAAGTAATAATAATAATAATAATAATAATAATAATAATAATAATAATAATAATAATAATAATAATAATATGTACGTAATAAATTATTAAAATAATAACTATTATTCTATACATATTAAACGATTATTATGAAATCTGGGTATAATGTAGAAAAAAATGTTCCCTCATATATAAATATGAACAGATTCTTATTTTTTATACCAAATTGAAGGTCGGATCTACGAAGCCTTGAACTACTTTGGATTTCAGCAATAAGACTTGCAATTGGATTTGGGTGAACATTCAGTTTTTCCTTAAACATTTATTGTCAAGGGTTCATTTTGAATGGTGAATCCTGGATGTTTTCAACTTCAGCAAATAAAAACCAACATAATCTGAGCGGGGTATAATGATATTATTTAATATGAAAGGTTGGCAAGTTCCATTTTTAAGTGTGAACATTACATGTTCACTTTTCAGTTCATTAAACGAATTCTCCAGTTTTTCAATTCCTGAAAATGCAAATGGAAGATCAGCTGATCAACAAACATGTAACATTTTCATCAGAAATAAAAGCCGGTCGGCTCATCACCGTCCTATTGACATTGCACTATTTTCAGTTGTCTATTACGTTTTCTATACAATTTAATTATTATCTGAAACTGACTTTTACCCGGTCCGCTTTACTGCCTTAAAGTTCTGCTTAGTATTAGATATCGAAAGAAATTTTACAAATCGACATGTATTAAAAAATGTAATTTGGACCAAATTCTCATTGTAGTAGATCTAAAGATATTCGATAATCAATATTTGCTTTGCTACTTTTCCCCTAATCCTAACCGTCTTACATTTTTTTCAGTAAAACAGTTCCTTGAGGAAGTCAATGGGACCAAACTTGAAAATTCTCGTTGTTACAGTTCTTAAGATATTTTATTATCAAAATTCGCTTTGTATGTGGAGTACTCCTTCCCTTGGTCCTTAATAGTTTATGTTTTAATTTAGTACAACAATTAAACGTAATTCTTTCCTCAATTGAACAAAAATTTCGTAAATTTAACTTAAATTGAATAATAATAATAATAATAATAATAATAATAATAATAATAATAATAATAATATATAAAGCATTCATTTTAATCAATTTGAATAATGTTTTATTCAAATTGAATTAAATTTATTCAAATTGATCCCATTTTTATTAACGAATTCAAATAGTCATATTGACAATTTTTCGTAAATTTGAAGAATTTACAAAAATATTCGTTATTATAAATAAAGGTTTCTTTGGATGATACCAATCAAATTTTCTTCAATTCTACACCCTTTTTCGTTATATTTACTACATTTTTTGTTTAAGTGTATGAGAGTTAAAACACAAAAAGTTGAAGAATCACTTCTTTTTTGCCTCAGCATATAATTAACTCAATCAGTATCAAAATAAGTTTTTAATTTGATACTGAAACCCTAGAGTACAACATTACTATTACTACTCTCTCACTTAAACGTCTTTAGCCGCATGTTGTTTTTATTATTATTAATAATTTCGATATAAAAAGCCCACAAAAAATTACAAAATCCTTTTTTAATTCGTGTGTATATTTATTTTTGTAGACATTTCCTTATAGAAACATTCCAGTCCATACACATGTGTGATTTTAATTTTATTAAAAGCTTTTTTATGCTCTTTTTTGCCAAAAAAATGTGATTCGATTTTATGAATAATAGCTTTTCTACAATATTTATTTATTAATAGTGAATGTTAGGTAGTGTTGAGTTTGTCTTTTCGTATGTAACACCAAGTTGGAATAAGTGATTAAAAAATCGATCACGATTTTAGTTGAATTTTAAATTTATGTAAAAAAAAAGAATTATTTGTGATCGAACCCACAATGTCATCTATATAATGAAATTGATACTTAGTGCTCAATTTATTATTTACGAGTTTACGCTTTCTTTAAGTTAAAAAAGAATAGTGTATAAAAAAACCGAAACCGGAAATCGGTTAACCGGTTTGTTGCATTTCAGAAAACCGACTGGTTTCGTATAATTTCTACTGTCGAATTATTCGACATGTCGATTTTTTCAGTCAGTTAACCGGTTTTAATAAAAGGCATATTCAGTTTCATTTTGTGAATTCCTCTACAAACGAGAATGTATAAAATTTTTCATTTCGTGTGTAACACGAGCAAAGTCGTTATGTATGCATTTCTAGACATTACATTCCGGGTCGGATTTGCTATGTCTATTTAAAACATCATCACATCCATAAATATAATTAAATGAGATGATGAAAGACTTTTTAACCATTATTCTGCAAAATCCATTTTTTAGTTAGAGAGGTATAGACCCCTTAACTTAGAGAAATTCAGAAATTATAGAATGAGTTGCTGTAAATGTTAAGGAAAACTAATGGACGATATCAAAAAGTAAAAAAATACCCCACCTATTTAAGACATTAAAAAGAGTGCAAGGTTAATTGCACTTACACATTGTGATTTAATCTTCAGAACATTTTACTTTATAGATTTTTATTGGTTGGTCTAAATAATAATAATAATAATAATAATAATAATAATAATAATAATAATAATAATAATAATAATATTTTTTCTATAAATTTAAAATAAACAAACAAATACCGGTTAACCGATTTTTTGCCATAAAATCGTTTTCGAATACGGTTGCTTGAAAAGTCCACTTTTCGAATAACTAGAAAACCGGTTTTCTAAAAATGTCGGTCTTATGAGTACACTAAATAAGAATTTGAGAATATTTTTTTCAATATCTGTTATTTCTATCGAATCGATTAAAAACCAAGTATTGAGTTTAATTAATCGACTAAGATAATCGAAATCAAAATGACTGATAGAAAAAATCGAGAATTAGATATTGATTTTATTTACGGATTTTCTTCAATTTGGAAATAAAAAATTACAACATAACTTAAATTATAAAATTAAATTATAGACAGATATCTGAAGCAACAGTAGTTAAAGTGATTTAAGCATAGCAAAAAGCATCCTTTTTGCTTTTGACCAACCCAACTTTGAAGAGATATTGGAGAACATCAACAAAGAAACCTCAAAGGAAGGTCACATA
Source organism: Cochliomyia hominivorax (assembly GCA_004302925.2). NCBI lineage: Eukaryota > Metazoa > Arthropoda > Insecta > Diptera > Calliphoridae > Cochliomyia > Cochliomyia hominivorax. The sequence goes on from PYHX02000494.1 coordinate 26,305,635, forward strand.
GTGTCAAAACCTGGAGAAATAGAGTGAATAAAAAAATAAAAATTAGCAAATTTCTCCTCCATAGACCGATATCTGAAGCTACAGTAGTTTAAGTGCTTTAGGCACACCAACGTTATTCTTTGAGTATTGAAAAATATTAAAATAAAACAACAGAGAAACCTCCAAGGATGGTCAGTTCGTGCCAACACCTGGGAAAATAGAGCGATTAGAAAATTCGTTCCCCTGCAATAGCAGACCAATCAGCAACTCCGCAGGAATTAAAATAAAACAAGTACAAATGTTATAACCACTAACGCTTGTGAATTAAATACATTATGTTTCATACATACATACTAAAACATACACACAAACGTATACAATATATAGAAGTTTTTCTTAAATATAACACAAGAACGCTGAGTGAGTAAATAATTAGTTATATTTATGACTATAACTTTTTCAACTGAACCGATATCGATAATTTTTGTAATGGTAATGAAGTGCATACAACTTAATATTATGACAAAATTTCATTCAAAGTTGTAGATTTGACAATTTTTGCTTGAACTTATAGGTTACCACAGATATCGGTCTATATCTTTTAATATATTTTTTCATATATTGAAACTTTTCAGAACTATAACAAATATTCAGGCCGAATTACATTGAGCTCTGTCAATTATTGTGGATGTGTGTGTGTGCGTGCCAACAAGAGGCAGATAGACAGTCAGACGGACATAGCTAAATCGACTCAGATTTTAATAAGATGCAAGTATATATACACATATGAAGTTTTAGAGTTACACACGGAATGACAATGTTTTCACCATTTGTGGTAGTGGTACCCTCCACTAAATTATTAAAGAGTTACAAATTGATCCAAAGAGTTACTAAATGTCCCAGACCCTGTGGGTGAAGTTCATTCAAGTTCATCAAATTTTAAAGAATTTGGCTTGAAAACTTATTCCATAGAAAATTCCTCAATTCGATGAATTTTTGGAATTTTCAAGTTATGAAGTACAACATTTAGATGCATTAAGCAATTAAATATTGATTTTCGCTTATCTTACAACTATTACAGTGGCGGTCATTATATAGAAACAGAATGATACTGTTTCATAAAATACAAACAGCAAAATGATTGGAAAATGTTATAAATATCAGTCGGGTGAATTGATGCAAATATTTCATTGGAAATGAGTTCGGTCAAACAATTATCGCCAATGGAATTTGTACTTGCATGGTTAAGGTATGAGATCGCAAAATTCTTAACACACGTTTTTCATTAAAACTTTGATTTTTTTCTTGATCAAGTTACCTTTGTAAAACATGTCATGTGGATCATTCAGGTGGAAGGAAGGGTTCACATGAGGTTTCTTAAGCCCAAAAATGTAAAACGTTTTTCAAAAGAACTCTCAACAAATTTGGTAGGAAAGCAGATCGGTTAGCTCAGTGCTCGGACTATTTATTATGAAAAGTAAAAGCTAATGCAGGTTTAATATCATACACGGCTCAAAAAGTTCCTGAGAGGAACGATGCGAAAAAATTAGAGGCCAAAGAAAGAGCACGGACATTTAAGTTAAGTTGTTTTCTATATTTTTGCTGCATAATGGATGACGAAGCGTATGTTCTGGCTGATTTTTCACAACTTCCAATATTGCTAATGTTCTAAACCCTCGAAGAAAAGTTTAGAACCCAAAAGCAGTCGAAATTCCCCAAAAGTCAATGAGAATTTGTATGGGGGCTAAACAAAATCATGGATCGATTACAATAAAAATCAGTCGAATCCGTCTTTCGGCCCAACTAATGCTAACACTGTTCAAAAATCTCTGCTTTTTATTATGAAAACACTTTGAGTAATTTTGGCTAAGTTTTAAGGAAATTATTAACACTGTACGTCCCACTGTTCGGTTTAGTATAGTGTTCAAGCTCGGTACTACCGTTTTAAAGTTGCCGGAAACACTATTTAACGCATTTAAGTCTTCTTTTGAAGATATTTATATTAATAAAATTTTTGTCAGTTATACTTTTATTCACAAAAACTATAAATATTATATTAGTCCATATATGTATGTAGTTAAAATTATAATTATGATTGTTGGGGATATTTATTAATAAACTCCCGCAAAAATCAACAACGTCTCTACCAAAACCCACTTTAACGCAAATATTTCAACTCACTTGGAATCTTTGTAATCATTATGATATTTATACTCTACACCAACATGGATGGTGGGGGTATTATGCGTTTATGCAGATGTTTGCAATTAGTCCTTCCACCACTTTTTAGTATACCGTTCGAATCAGAATCACTTCCTGAGTTGATTTAAATCCGTCCGTCCGGCTGGCTGTCCATGTAAAGCTTGTTCGCAAAGTACAGGTCGCAGTTTTGAAGATATCTCAATGAAATTTGGCATCTAATGATATTTTAGCCCAAGAAAGATTTTTATTGAAATTAGTTATGATCGGTCCATTATTTCATATAGGTCCCATACAAATAGCTAAAAATGGGAATTTATTCCATAAAATCCCTAAATATAAACCGATTTTAACCAAATTTTGCGAAAGTTAATTTTATTTTATTCGAAAATTATGTACCAAATTATACGAGAATTGGTTCACTATTTCTTATAGGTCCTATACATAAATATAAGCAAAAACCGCTATGCGAAACTAAACGAGGGTCCCTTTAGAAAAAATTCCCTTTAAATTGCATAAATTTTACATTAAGTAATAATCTATTGCAGACATAATCATAAATAAGGAATGGAAATTATACGAGGGTCGTTCATAAATCTTTCGTAACAGAACATGCAGTCAATAATGTGGTATAGGGTATTACATAGTCGGGCTTTACCGACTATAACATTTTTAATTGTTTTGATTTGGTTTTGATTTTTACTGTTCTGTTGTTGTTGTTTTTATCTATTCTGTTGTTGTCAGTTAAATATTACGTCAACCTGATTAATTTACATATAGAAAGAATACTCACTCATACATTGATATCTATTTTCTTTTTTTTTGCTAAATGCCTGAGGAAAGAAAAGTAACGAAAACACAAATCTTTCTGGAAGTGAGAAACACAAAAAAGTTATTAAAGTGATTAAAGTTTTAACTGATTTTTCATTCACACTTCGTACAAAAACAAAGAATATAATAATCCAAATTAGACACAGGCCAGACCCAACAGAGGAAACGTCAGTAGTATCTTTAAGACGTTTATGAAGTTAACAACGAAAATTGGAAAAACAAAACTGAATTTCATTTTCAAACGGTTCTAATTTGTTTGTTCTCTAAATTAATTAACAACAATTAGTGCGATTAATTTCTCTCTTTAAGTTAATTATTGATATTTGCTTAAGTGAAGAAAACACACAAAAGAGAAATTGTGTTAAAGTGAAAGTGAGTGAGTGATATTATGGCTTTGACGAATAAAAATAAGAAAATTTTTGTAATTTTGTAATTTTGAATTTTATATGTTTTTTTAAATTGAAGGAAAATATTTTTAAATAAAATTTTATATAAAAATCTATCATGGAATCAAATTGAAACATATAATTAATTGGATTAATTATTGGCATGTATCGGTAAGTATTAATAAAAATTTCAGATCTCTTTAAGAATATCAACCAAAAATTACTAGAATCTGATTATGTTTAAATGAAACTTCTGTGGATATAAATTCTCGATTGGTGATTCGAAAATACTTACACTGATGCATATTCCTATAAACCCATTTAATTGTTTCTCTATTAATACCCATAGGGAAAAAATGATGCTAACACCAATTTTAAGTAAACTCAAAGGGTCTTCCTAATCGATTTAACCATGTTCATGTAAAGCTTGTTTGCAAAGTACAGGTCGCAGTTTTGATAATATATGAATGAAAATTGATACAAAGTATTATTTAGGCGTTAGGGCGATGCCTTTTGAAATTGGTTATGATAATTCCATTACTTTATAAAGACCTCATACAAAAATCCCCTCGGAATGGTGTTTTAGCCCATAAAATTCCTAAATATAAAACGGTTAAAAAAATTGGCACAAATAAGTTTTGTAATAATCTGAAACAACAATATTCATAATCGGTCTATTATTTTTCATAGTTCCCATACAACTTCCACTTCCAAATGTGCATAAATCTCATTTATACTTTGGTAATGTATTCATATTTAATAAAAATAAGATAAATTTGCTCAGAAATCGATATTTAAAATTTGTCCCATAATTTCCCATTGCTCCCATATATTATTCCTGGAAGAGGGTTTAAAACGCATAAACTTCAAACAAATATTAATATATATTAATATGATTTAATTTATTAAACTCTTTAACAGAAATCAGAAAATCAAATTATACGAGCGTCATTCCACAATTTTTGTAGGTACTCTTAATAACCAAAAATGTGATGTAGGGTATTTCAAAGTCGGGCTTGACCTACTATAACTAACTTACTTGTTTTGTGATATCTTTGTTATTGAGAGAACTTAACGGTACTTTTTAAATGTAAACAAGATGTTTTCTTAGTGTTGTTTTCTTTGCATTATTCATGCAATCAAATACTCTTGGTGGAATATTGCTGTAAACGCAAGGATTTTTAACAAATTTATAAATTTCTATTTCCAATATTTTTAAAGGCAATATTTCAATTTTATTGCAGAAATTTCTAATTTAATCATCATATAACTCTAACGGTTCAAAGGTTACAGAATTATTAAAAAAAAAAAACGATTTGGACACAATTTAGACACACCTTCTGAACAACCTACAGGTTGCAAATTTGGAGACACTTTGATGAAATTTTGAAATTCTTTTATAGATGATTTTTTATGCCAAATTTTGCACTAATATTCCAGGAAGCACTCATACAAATATACGATAATAAGCAAGTTTGAATCTTAATCGGATCTCTTACTTGTTTATAAGACATACTTATAAACCAAATTATTATGTCTCGTATTATAAATAAATTTTTGATGAATTTTCAAATAATCAAAAGTCCCCTGAGCAGCTTGGAGGCGATAATCCTCCAAATCTACTTTGCTGTAACCATGTTAAATTTGATTTAGATATCACAAAGGTGTCAAAAGTAAAAATTTATAAAAATAGTTTTGCAAACACTGTACCTCCTTTAATTTCAATCGATTTAAAACAATTAACAAAAAAAACTTAATTAATTATGAATTACACTCTGCACAAAAATGTATTAAATGACATTTGATATCAAAGAAATTTTTAAATCAATAAAATAATTATTTCCATATATCAGAAGGCATCAATTTATAATTATTAATTAAAGTAAAACAATTTTCCTGCAGGTATTTATAAGTTTAGAAAAGTCTACCTTAAAGATACTATTTTAAGGTACAATTGTTTCTATTGACAGCTGTTTTATGGCGAAAAGAATCCCATACATTTTGCTAAAAGTAAAACAATAATAAAATTGCAATTTATTTATAAAATGTCAATTTAATTAAATATTATACTAAGGAGTGAGATAGAAAAATTCTTAACAAAGGTATTTCTTTAAAACTTTGTGAAATATGTTAGTTATTATGTTTAGAGAATTTACTGTTAATCTGATTAAAATGGCGTAATTAAATTATTAAACATTTTTAACAAATATTAACTTGGTCCTACATTCAAAGGGTGCCATCAATATGTTTCCAATGTTATTAAACAATACCGTTAGAACATGTCCGTTAATAGAAAACCTAGTTCAAGTAGACGAAATGGTCCACATGATGTATTTAAAGCCCAAAAAAAAATAGAAAGCATTATCAAAAGAGCTCCCTGCACATGCGGTAAGAAAACAGGAGGGTTGGCTCAGTCCATCGGAGCTCGGTAATTGAAGTCAAGTTTTCTAAAAATTCTTGCTGTTTAATGGATGACGAAACCTGTGTTATGGCAGATTGTTCACCACTTCCTGGTCAAAAATTTCTTGGTATGACAAGCAATATGCAGTTTCGACAAAAGAAGCCAAACAAATGTTAAAACAGACTCTATAAATACCGAAATTGACATGAAGAAATGTTTACAAAAAAGGTTATTTCCATTCATATGACTTCATAATGTGTCGAGACTTATTTTTTAGCCAGACTTGGCATTATAAAAACGTTAATAGAAGTGTTTTCGAAAAAGATTCAAAATTGTTATGTTAACCACGGAATGACGAAGTGAAATAAATAAATTAAAACTGATAGTTGAGTGGTTTCGTTTTTATTAACATAATGTTAAGAATTTTTCGAACTCACTCCTTATTCAGAAATAATATAAGACTATTTACCAGACTATTTTCATTATTTTAATAAAATTTTATTATTAACTTTTAAAAATAATTTTATTTTAATAACATTTTTAAATAACATTCTAAATGGCGGCGTTCTAACAAAAGTATATTGATCGCTCCTTTGCGCGCAAGATCGTAATAACTGAAAACACTTAAATTTCGCTTTTTGCAACTCGATTTTAATATTAATATTTTTGTTTTAAAGTCTTCTAACTAGTAATTTATTCCAGTTATGAATTATTGTTCTAAATTCAAAAAAAAGTATTAATTTTGTATATAAAACAATAACAATAATAATTGGCTGGACTACCAAGTCTGTCACAGAGGGTTACAGTAGGTTATAGTATAATAAATATGTTATATAATGAACTGACTAAGTTTTTATTTATTATTATCTTTTTATATTTATTTATTTTTTTTTTCTTTTTAAGTTATGACATTCTTGCAGTAAACATAAAAAGTTCTATTATCAAACCGTATAAATTATAGTAAATAGATAATATTTAGTGTTAGTGTTATTTATCAACATGCGTTAAAATTAAACCAAAAATAAAATGGAATAAAAAATACTTTTAGATAAGATGAGCATTTTAATTATTGAATGAGTAACAGAATATTCGAAATAATAATTTTGAAAAGATAAACTATGAATTTGCAAAAAAAGAAATACTACAAAATTTTGGGTTTCAAATCAATGATTAGAGTCCATAGATCATAAAGATATGCCAACTATTATTAATTATTAATCTTACTGAACATGGGCTAAACATTTTAAAAAATTTCCCAACACTAAGTTCTGACTACTTACTTTTTGAAAATTGAAATTTTTTAGTTATTTTCCAAAAAATTAATTTAATAAAATACAAAAAATTTTTTTATAAAAATTTTAAAGGAGAATTATTAGATTACAGTCACAGGCATAAGTATGGCCACAAAATGCATATTAAATTTGTAAGTCTGCGAAATTCAAATTAACTGAAAGAAGTCGTGTCAAAATTAACTGATCCGAAATTTATATCCATACATCTTGCTAAAAGTATAAAGGAAGATCTTGGTAAATAAGTGTTCACTAAAAATGACCTGATACTGCTAGACAATGCTGGTTACAATTCAAAAATAGCTAGAAGAAAATCATTTATATCGGAAGAAGAGAATGTGTTATGCTAAGCAATTCAAAAATTAAACATGGAGTTTTGAATCAACTGTTCTTGTTATTGATGGAATATTGGATAAAAATGTTTACCTTATTATACTAACGGACAATTTTTGAGAAGAATGCAGAGATTTAATTTACCGCAGTCATTCACATTTCTATACGACAATGATCCAAAACATTTAGCCCACTTTATGAAGATGTGGCCGCAGTTTCCAGACCTATCGAGCAATTGTGGGAAGAAGAGTATGAACCCGTTAGTTGCAAGCAAAAGTTATTTGAAAGCATTGGAAAAAATTGTCAAGATATCACAACAAAGTTGGTATATTCTTCTCCAAGAAGACTTAAAGGTTCTATAAAACAAAACGGATTACCAACAAGATATTTTTCATCTTCGTAATTGAGGAAGATGTTAACAAAAAATAAAACCACAAAACTTATATTTTTAATGTTTTAAAACAAAAAAAAAAAATATATTAAAATTTTAATTACTTGTGACGGAATTTTGAAACTTTTTCGGAAACCCATCCATTGCTGTTTTTACAGTGCCTTCTGTTACTTTGCTCTAAAGGTCGTCCATCTTCGTATGAAATTTACCACACTTTGGACACCCTTTCTATGCTTTTCAAATCTCTTTTAACCGGCCTTAGCTCTAGGGAGGTAAGATTATTTTCTCCTTTTGGTATCAAAACCTCATTAGTGTTCTTGTACCACTCAAGGGATTGTTTACCATAGTGACATAAAGCCAAGTCTGACCAAAAATAAGTGAACACATTATGACGTCATATAAATGGAAGCAGAATTTTGTGTAAATAATCCAAAGTATACCAAGGACTTTTTATGAATTTTTTACTGCTTTTCTTCAACATTTCCTGGAGAACCATAAAAGTTTTGACAAGGAAGATGTGATAAATCTGCCAGATCATACGTTTTGTCATCCGTTATATAGCAAGAATACTTTTTTTTAACTTGACTTCAGTTTCCGTACTTTGTTTTTAGCCATTATATTTTAAGCAACGTTCTTGTCAGGAACTTTTTAAGTCTTGTATGTTTTTAAACCTGCATTAGCTTTAATTTTCTATTCAAACAGTATGAGAACTGAGCTAATCGGGCTGGTTTTCTAGCGGATGTTTTGGGAGCTCTTTTGAAAATGCTTTTTATTTTTTGGCTTAAGAAACATTATATGGACCATTCCTTCTACTTAAAACAGTTTTCCTATTAACGGACAAATGACACATTTTCAAAGGTAACTTGACCAAATTCGATAGAAAAAACTCAAATAATTGTTTTTTAATCGTTTTAACATCGAGTTTTGTTCCTAAACGAGACCATAATCTGCAATACTCGGCCATATTTTAAAAGAACATTAAAAACTTTAAGTTAAATTTGTACGCTCAATAAATTCCAGCGATGCAGAACGCTCTCAAAAGAGTGCTCATCATTAGTGAATACTACTATAATTGTAGGAAAAATTAGTGGCTAACAATGGATGTCGATTTGTTTTATTATCTTGTATACCAAATATTTTTAAAAAATATTATAGAAAGTTCTATCAATAAATAGATAAAACTCCATTTGTAAAGTAACATGCCAGTGTATACTTTAACCACTTTAGTTTAATATTTTTATACCCTTTCAAATGATCTAGTGTCTACACCATTTAACTCATTGATAACGAAATGTGTCATACGTAGGGGTAAACATTCTATAAATAGTTAGTAATATCGCTATTTTTATAAACAATTAATAATTCATTGAAATATATAAAAATTAGTTGTAATAATTAGCACCTTAATTTTTATAGGTCATGAAGAATACAACAAATAATGACTCAATTGTCTTTGAATTATATAAATATTTACGAACAAATAATAAAAAAAAATTACACAATAATTAAAAGAAAATTATTACTTTTTTCTGGATTTTTACAAATTAAATAATATTTTATTAATAAAAAAAACTTTAGGTGTTAACAGTTTCGAAATTTCGGAAAAGAATGTTAGAAATATGAATATATATTTTTATCTGATTGTTATTACATTATAATGTTATAAATTTGATTGTTATCAATAAAGATATTCCAATAAATAAATAATATTCATTTCTAAATTTTACAAATTAATTATTATGAAAATGAAAAATAAAGCGTATTAGAAAATTTGTTACCTTATATGGAAATCAAAGGTCCCCTTATAATCCAGAAAATTGGAACAAAACACGTTATTGGCACAAACGGACAATTTCTAAACCACCTTATATTTTGCATATTTTTGGCAGCCTGGAAACTTTTTATGAAAACAGTAATGTCCTTTATGTCACTGAATGAAGCTCATCTGTCGTAAAGTAGCTCTGGGTGAGTAAACACCTATCGCGTAATCGTCGTTATCTCTTAAAGGCGGTCTGGCTGTACTTCATTTGCTTGCCTTCGAGAGTTTTGCGTCTCGCTTTTACGCATTGGTTAATGTTAAAGCGTTGCATAGCGGTATTCGTTTACAATTGTCCGGGATTTCAAGCACTTAACACATGAACTAGTTTTTAATTGGAAAACTACTGGTGAAGACCATTAAAAACTTAATTTTAACCAAGGATTAAAGGATCTCTCCTTCCTATACGAAGGTATAGGTCGTGATCTGGAGTAATCGAAATCATAGTGATATTGCCTGGACCAAAAAGGCCCTTACTTTTTGGCTTAAGCCTTTACATTCAAACTTAAAATTCAAAAAAAAAATGCGTCTCATAACGACATTTCCAAGGTAAATCTTTTACAAAAATCAGAGAATTAGTGAATCGTTGATTTACCAGACGATCATAAATCCTTTTAAAGACAAAACTAGTCTTAAAAGTGCAAAGCGTAGGGAACGTCTACGTATGATCAGAAACATTTAGCTCACAATGTGAAGATGTCGTACACGTGTCTTGCCATATACTCCTAATAAGGATCCTTAAGAACAATTTTTTTTCAAATAATGATGGCAACTTATATATACTATCAAAATTATTTCTCCGTTTTGAACGTTATTATACCCTCCACCACCACAAGTGGTGAGGGTATATTAAGTTTGTCATTCTGTATGTAACGCCAAGAAGGAATCATCTCAGACCCAACAATGTATATATATTATTGCATCAAATCAAAAACTGAGTCGATTTAGCTATGTCCGTCTGTCCGTCTGTCCGTCTGTCCGTCTGTCCGTCTGTCCGTCTGTCTGTCTGTTGGAAACATTCTCACGCCTAGAATAATTGACCGAATTCAATAAAACTTGGCCACATTATTTGTTATTGTCCTAAGCAGTTTGCTATTTAAAACCAGCTATATCGGTTTATAAGCAAGGAAGTTATAGACCGATATCTGAAACAACCTCAAAATTTCAAAAGTGAACTCTTATAATTTCTTTTAAAAATGTAATTGGACTAAAACAAAAAATTAATTTTAGCATACTATTACACGTGCTTCATCATCGAGCCAAAAATTATCAAAATCTGATTAACCGGAAAAAAGTTATAGGCTATAATATGCAAAATTTTGATACACCCCAAACTCTTTGTGTCATATGGACCGCAATTTTTAAGATAATTTACTGAAATTTGTCACAACTAATTTTTAAACTATTCTTAATATATGTTATAAATTTTATTAACATTGGTCCATATTTTGATATAGCTCCCATATAACGCCATTTCCCGGAATATGATTTATAGCTCATAAACTCTTAAATTGGAACCAATTCTATTGAAATTTGGCACAAATAATTGTTTAACTATTTTAAATATATACTATAAATTTTATTCACATGGGTCCGTATTTTGATATAGCTCCCATATAAGGCCCCTTCCCGGAATGTGATTTATAGCTCATAAAACTCTTAAATTTGAACCAATTCTTTTGAAATTTGGTACAACTAATTTCCTAGCTATTTTAAATATATGTTATAAATTATATTAAGATGGGTCCATATTTTGATATAGCTCCCATATAAGGACTTTCCGGTATATGATTTATAGCTTATAAAACTTTTAAATTTGAACTAATTCTTTTGAAATTTGGCACAATTAATCTCTTAATTATTTTAAATATATACTATAAATTTTATTCATATGGGTCCGTATTTTGATATGGCTCCCATATAAGGCCCCTTCCCGGAATGTGATTTATAGCTCATAAAACTTTTAAATTTGAACCAATTCTATTGAAATTTGGCACAACTAATTTTCTAGCTATTTTAAATATATGTTATAAAATTTATTAACATGGGTCCATATTTTGATATAGCTCCCATATAAGGCCCCTTCCCGGAATATGATTTACAGCTTATAACACTTTTAAATTTGAACCAATTCTTTTGAAATTTAGCACAATTGATTTTCTAGCTATTTTAAATATATGTATTAAGTTTTATTTACATGGGTCCATATTTTGATATAGCTCCCATATAAGGCCCCTTCCCGGAATATGATTTATAGCTTATAACACTTTTAGATTTGAACCAATTCTATTGAAATTTGGCACAACAATCTTGGTCCAAACTTCGGGAAGGGGTCTTATATGGGAACTACATATAAGACCCTTTCCCGGAAAATAGTTTTGAGCTTATAACAAGCATATTTTTTGTTATTATAAGCTCCACAGTACAAGTGGTAGAAAGAGAATATTAACTTTGTCATTCTGTGTGTAACGCTAAGAATGAATTATTTCAGACCCCATAATGTATATATTCTTGCATCAAGTCAAAATCTCAATCGATTTTCGTCAATCTCTTTGTCTGCTCACATCCGCAAAAATTAACAGAGCTCAATGAAAATTGGTAGAAAAAAGGCAGTTAATAGAAAAATTTTATAGCTTAAATTGTAACTAATTTTATGACTAATTAAGTATTTCTGTGTTATATACATTTGTGAGTATATGTGTGTCTATGGAACCTAACGTATTAACTTTACACGAATTTGTGGTGGAGGGTATTTAAGATTCGGCATAGCCGAATATAGCATTCTTACTTGTTTTTTATTATTTTAACACATCCTAACGCAAATTTGCTTGAGTTTGGGCAAACGTTTTGTTTTCAATCTCCATTCAAAGTTTATTTCTTGGTTAAATTCTCAAATCAGAAAACTAAAATAAACTTTAAATTATCTTAATTATGTATCTGAATATATAATGTAAAAATCTAAAAAGAATAATGTGACATACAGCTGTTATAAAACTTTTTTTATTGATTTATACGAATTGGGATTTTCGATATTTTCGTATGGAAAAGAAATATTTTTTTAACTTATTTCCATTAATTCTTAATTTTAATTTTCCGTCTTTCGAAATGATTTATTTTTAATATCTAATTGGATTTCTAATATAAACTTGATCGGTGTATATCTATATATGATCGCTACTGTGTTTTCCAATAAGTACTTAAGGTTTTTGTGAACTATAATCGTTGCGGTTTGTTATCTCAAATTGTAAAGATTAAATAAAAAAATATTATTAATAATAGTTTTTTACCACCTTCAGTTAAAGAAAAATGTGTCTGACTTTTCAATAATTTTAATATTTTTTATTTGTTTGATTTTGACATAAATAGTTGCCCGATATTAACAAAATATAAATGAAACAAATTTATAAGGAATGAGAATAAAAAAATCTTAATGTATTTGGTGGTTTTAATTCGATCAAAAATCATTGATGAAATTAAGTGTAATTTGATTTCTTTTGAGGCAGCTTCCAGCTGTTTAGCGGTGGTAAAATTCGTATTATATATTTTTCCAGAAAGGTTACAATATTGATTCTCTTTTAAAAAAAGTTTCCTGTTCCTTAATGAATTAAGAAACAAAAAAGGCAAAAACTGGAACATAACAGATATCAGATATTTATATAAACATCAATTAATAACGCAAAATGGGGCAAATAAGATTTTGACATACCGAGGATTTATAACTTTGAAAGTTATGAGTCAGAACATGGTATCTCGTAGATCAAACTATTTAAACGCCTGCCAATTTTTATGACTATTCAATTCCACAAATTTGTTCAATTTTTAAATTGGTAAAGATATCATATTCAATATTTTTTTCTCTTATAAGTTACTTTGTAACGAAAATCGGTTTACTAATATATTAAAAAGATGTGACTCAAGACCATGTAAAATTCTATGAAACATTAAATGCAAGTAATTCGAAAACTATAGAAGATAAATAAAAGATAATAGCACATGTTGATTTTAGGGGACTTAAACAAATTAAATAAATTTTTGCGGAAATAAATTTCATGTTAGAGATACTCTTTTTTAAGAACTCAGAACTTCGAACTTCTATGGGGTCCAAACTTTCAAAGTTATAAAGTTTTACATGTTGAAAAAAAATAAAATTGCATAAAAATTCATTCTCATATAAAAATAGTTAACATAGAACTGTACCTGTCACTTTAACATAACAGTCAGCTGTTATCATTGCGTACTTAATAATAACAACAATAATATTAATAGAATTAGCAACAACAAATAATAATACACAGTGTGTCCAATCGATGTTTTATTGCAAATAATTCTGTAACTTTTAAATCAAAGATGTTACATAGTCAGAGCTGTGGGTGTTTTAAGTTGAGGGGCGAAGTCAGTGACCCTCTTAAGTTCACCACCTTGGGTATGTTGATTTTTAAAAAATTCGCCAAAAATCCATTGATGAATTGAGAGAAAGGAAATTTTGTCCTATATAATCCTATAGTCCTTGTTGATAACATGTTTAAGTTATCTCTTATAGTTCTGGAGATATACAAGCCGAAATAAATTTGTAATTAATTTTAATTTTTAGCTCCGTTTATTATTTTTTTAAGATAACGGACTTACTGTTGATCCTAACTTTTTTTAAATAGTGCAGATTCCCTATAAAATTCCCAAAAATATTGGTGCAATTACTATATAAATATATGCGTTATCAATCTGAATTGAAAATTTAAAAAAGATGTATATTTTTTGGTATTTTTTCCAAAAAGGTGGCAGCATATGTTCACTTATAAAACCACATCTTTGTTCTGTTTTCTGTTTATTTTATAGTTTCATAAAGAAATCTTCACAGGAATGCGTGTAAACTAAATCTGGATGGCATTAGGGCAGAGACATGCTCACAAATAAGCAAAAATCCAAACTTGGTAAATTTTGGGAAAAATGAATGGAATGATGTTTTAATTATCCGTTATATATATAGCTACATATATAAGATAAACACACAAAATGTATTTTCTGCCGGAAAATCTTGGTAATGAAAAGGCGATTATTTACGTAAGAAAAATCGAAATCAGATTTTTAAATACGATTTATACGGATATTCGGTTCAAAAGTTTAAGAATTATTTAGAGAAAAAAAAAACGATTTGAAGACACTGTGCAATGTACATATAAGTTATATATTTGTTTATGTTATTATTGTTGTTGTAAGTGTATTTTGTTATCGGTGATAAAAAGACGTTAATAATCATAACATTTAACTATAATATGCGGTAGCCAGCCAACTTAGCACAACATTAAAGGAAAAAACAAAACAATTTTGAAGAATTAGTTTCAGTTTGCTAACGCGCATCATTAGATTCACATGCGACACAGCATACATAGATATGTGCAAGTTTCTTTGGGCCAGAATTCCTATATGACGACATTCAGAGAGACGCTTCAAATTCCGCGTTTTCAAGTAACCGTATCAATGTCGTGCTTGGAGGCCGACCATCGCCCATTGCAGACCATGAACAGATTTTGCCGCAATCAACAAGAGTAGTTCTGGCACAATTGAGATCAGGATGGAGCAACAGGCTTAATGCCTTTTGGTCTCATATTGGCCAAAAACCACATGATAAACGACAATTAGTCAACTGCCATTCAAATCCAACCTCACTCTGTCCTAAAGATCATGAACTCAGCCAATCGAGGTTGCCAGATTCCTCGGCCTGGAGTTGAACAACCAAAATTGATAAATGTACATATTCTTTCCAGCTGTTACAACCGTAACCGCGATTGATCGTTGGTTGATGTATTGTGTGTGTGTGTTCTTTTTTTTATAATTTTTAAAATATCAATGGGATTCAGATATTTTTCTAAACTCTTCTGTTAAAGCAAACAAATAAAAAAAGAACCCACATGTAAGAAATAAACTCTCTTTGGGAAAAAAAGAATAAACATATAAAACAACAACAACAAATGTAGAAAAAAAAACTGAATTCATTTTTTGTTCTTGCTGTTGTTGTAGAGTATTATAAAATAAATGTTCCCTTATCAAGTTGTACGAATGTGTACACTGGTCTGGTCTGTCGTTTGTACGGTTAGTTGTTTAGACCGACTGTCTGTCTGTCCGTCCATCTAGCTATATGTAGGTTTGTCTGTCCATCGGTCGCTTGTCTTTGGATGGTTTGGTTGTCGTTTAAACATTAATTTTATGTTGCAGGCTGGTTATTAAGTGTATGTATATGTATGTTAGTATATGTGTTTGTGTTTTTGTAGTTTTATTTTCATTTTTACTTTCCTCTACTACTACTACTGCTGCTGTTGCTGCCACTTACTATTCATTCTATATTGTTGTACCTCTGGATTTTATTTTTCAAATGCTCTTCATCCCTCAAAAAAAAAAAATGAAATCGAAAGAAAAAAATCACTAAAGGGAATTTTTATTTTATAATAAATGTTGATGATGATTGTGATGGTGATGATGTTTCTACTTTTGTGTTACTCTTCTTCTTGTTCTTCTTTCTATTCCAAGTCAAATGTTCTTTTTTATTTTTTTTTGGTTGGACTACTCAATATAAATAAAAGGTATACAAAAATTTTCCCAGTATTTTTTATGTTTTGTTTGGTTTTTCTATTTATTTACATTTTTTATGGTGGAGAGAGAGAGAATATGAAATGCAAGTTTGTGTTTAAGTGTGTGTGTAAATGTTGCTTTTGGCTTTTCTTTATGGATGTTTTGTTTGTCTTTTGATAGAAAAAAATATATACAGAAGAAGAAGAATATGTTTCAGTCACGTATACAAAATACAACAACAAAAACTACAACAACACTTATTTTAATTTTGTATAGAATTAAAGTTATATATCAAACAACAACAACAAAATATAATATAAAAACATTTTATGGCCATAAATGAAACATACAACAACTAAATAACTTAACAAATTGTTATATTGAAACAAGTTTTGTTGCTATTGTTGTTGTTGTTGTTGTTTTTGTTATCTTATATAATTTATTAATTAAACTGTTTTCAATATTTTTATTTTTTATTATTTAAATTTAAAAAATATTTAAAACAGAAAAAAATCTTACTTCCTGTTTTACACATATACATTGTCATGTTAAACAAAATACCGTTAAATGTACGTACGTACGTTTACATTTCTTTCAAAGACATCACACGGTGGTGCCAAATCGCTTTTTTTTTTGAATAATTCTTTAACTTTGGAACTATTGAATATTTTTTAACAAAATTTCACTTGGACATTATTGAGGTAATTTCCAACGATTACAAAGTTATACAACATTATTTAAAGTAATTTTGAAATTGCTATTCTCTTATTACATACAATACTGCAACACATATTTACATGGGAAAAGTGCAAAATTCTGGAAAGGGGGCCAAGTTTCAGTTAAGTTTTGAAGTATTTAGTGTGCAAATGTTATATAAGTATTTAGTATCTTTGAAAAGGTAATTACCTGAAGAATAATAATTTGTGCATAATAAACTATTTAAAATAAATATTTTTAATACATTTGTCAAAAATTAAAAAAAAAATATTTTCTCTGCACTTTTGTAAAAAAAATTTTAATTTTTGATATTAAATAAATTCTATAAGAATAAAAATATTATTATGAAATTTTTATGTAATATGGACAATGTTGTCCTTAATGTAGGACTATAAAAATATTTCCCCTTTTTCATTCCAAATTAACCAAAATTCCCATCTGGAGAAAACTTGTTTATAAATTTCACTTTTTTCAGTAAACTTGTTACCCTGCCCTTATAAGAGTTTTGACCCATTACAGTTTTCCAGAGTAGTTAATTTAACTATATAATCAAGTTATTTTTTGACGATTCTAGCTTTAACACTTTTTTGTTCCTCAAAAAAACTAAAAAAAATATTTGAAAATTAACGAAATTCTGATAGGGTCCTCCCTTGATATTGATCTTCCAAGTTTACTTTATATTAATTAGAGTCAGAAATTATATAAAAAAAATTGTAATACGGAAGGAAACAGTTGAAAAAATCTTAACTCCTTTTAGAAACTCCATTTTTTCTAAATTCCTATTTCAAAATAATATATGTACATTTTTTGGATCCGCATGTGTTTCTTGTATAAAAATTATTTAAAATGTTGTACAGAATTCAGACAATATTTTACACATTTTTTATCTGAATAGAGCCCACCAAATTCAAAAAAATGTTCAAAAATGGTTAAAAACTCTACTTTGGTCTAAATATCTCTTAAACTATAGAAGTTATCCCCATATTTTTGTAGAGAATTATAAGGGCCATAAGTATGTAAAATCCTATAATAAATAAAAGTTTGCAAATTTAAAAAAAAAAAAAAAATTGTTATACCCAATGTGAATCACACTAGAAACATGGCTTTCTCCAAATCAATTGGTAAACATCTAAGAATGTCCATGTAAAATTCTAAAAAATATTAAATAGTTCTAAAGAGGCGTTTTAAGACCACTGTGCATTATAAAAAAAAACTTATGATTTATTATTGTAAGGAATCTTATTTTCTTTTGTAAAAAAAATGCTTTACCCCCCATTTGCTCTTTACCCCCTAAAACCAAACTCTCACATAACTTCTCAAATATTTACTTTATTACTTGTGCATGATTTTCTTAACAAGTGTATGTATTGTATTTGTGTATGTGTGTTTGTATGTTTAAGTGTGTAAAACTCATTTACAATTCCCTGCCATTTGCCAGAATATAATTTTTTCAATATACAACAACATTATACTCGCACATTATTTTAACGTGTTTAGAATATTTTTTGATTTTATTAAAATATAATTTTATTTCATTTTTGTTGTTGTTGTTGTTGTATATAATTAGTAAACATAACATCACAGGTGGAGTAAATTCTTATTACTCCTCTTTTACACTACTGGCTCTTTTTTTAAATCAGCCCCTCTCTTTACACTTGTCATATCACTTTTACGCTCTTTGTCTATTACTTAATTTATAAGCAGACATTTTCTTCATACAAATATTCTGATGACAACAGAAATGCTGCCAGATTGAATTATTTAAAATTTGAAATTTTTTTTTATACCCTCCACCCACACAAGTGGTGAAGAGTTTATATTTACTTTGTCATTCCATGTGTAAAGCTAAGAAGGCATCATCTCAGATTCCAGAATATATATATATATATTTCATGCATCAAATTAAAATATGAGTCGATTTAGCTATGTCTGTCAGTCTGCCCGTCCGTCTGCCTGTTGTTGGCACGCGCACATAATTGACAGAGATTGATGAAATTTGGCGCTAGTGTTTGTTGTAGTCCTGAGAAATTTCCTATTTAAAACCAGCAAAAACGGTTCAGTAAATCCAAAAATATAGACCGATATCTGAGGCAATCTCTAAGTTCCAGCAAAGAATTTTCATAAAACTGTTAATAACAAATTGCCAAATTGGAAAAAGATTTTGCCATAATATAAAGTTTTATGTACTTCAATATTATTCCAAAACTATCAAATCGGTTCAGTAGAAAATAAGTTATAGTCAAAAATATAACTTACTTTATGATTCATTAAGTGTTCCTGCATTATATTTAGGAAACATTTGTATATATTGTATACGTTTGTGAGTGTTTATATAGAAAATATAACGTAGTAACTGGCATAGCCGAATATAGCTTTCTTACTTGTTCCTTAATTTTCACTGTATAGTTTGCATATGGTATCATTTAAAAGGCCTTAAAGAGACCTTTCTAATGATGTATAATAAATTTGTCTAGAAACAAAAAAGGGTATCGATATAACGCTATTTCCATTTAGAATTTTATATGGAATCAGGAACGTATTTTTAAAGTATTTCATGAGATATATTAAGAGTTATATTATTTATTACATAACTTTAGACGAGGTGGCCAAATGCCCCAATTTTGGTGAGATCGACAAATTCCTAACATTTTTTATTAAAACATTAAATTCAAGTATGATTTGATTTTCTCTGATCAAATTACCTTTGTAAAACATGTCAGTTATTATATTTAATGTCAAACAAATAAATATTATTGTTAATCTTACTAAAATGAGCGACCAGAAACATTTGTCTACTGAAATTATTAAATATTTTCCACAAAACCCATTTTGGTCCTATAAAAGAGTTGTCCAAGCATTCAAAGATCTCCCTTCAAACTAAACTATGTTGCTGAATAATACCGGGAAAAACTTATCTGTTGATAAAAAACTTAGTTCACGTATGAGAAATGGTTCTCACGATGTTTTCAAAGCCACAAAATAGAAAGCATTTTCAAAACAACAGCTCCCAATTCATTCGTTAAATAAGCAGCCCACTTAACTCAGTGCTCAGATTATTTGGTGCGAAAAATTAAAGTTAATGGAAGTTTAAAAACATAAAAGGCTCAAAAAGTTCCTGACAGGAACGCTGCCAGAAATTTATGGTCAAAACCGGAGCACACAAATTTAAGTCAAGATTTCTAAAATTAATATCCTTGCCGCATAATGGGCGACGAAACGTATGTTTTGGCAGATTTTTTGCAACTTCCTGGTTGCTGATGCTGGAGGGAATGTTGAAGAAAAAGTTTTTGGTCTGACAAACAATATACAGTTACGGCAAAAAAGCTAATAAATTTTGGTATTTATAAAGCCCCTTGTAACAAGGCTTTATAAATACCAAAATTTACATCAAAGAATGTTAACAAAAAGGGTTTAAAGGTAAGGTTTTGAGCCTTTTTTGTTAACGTCCCAATTGGATCTCCGTTCCGGAACGTCCCAAGTTAACTCGTCCAAAGATTGCCAACCCTTCGACAGCAGCATCAAACGAAATTTCTTTCCCCATGAAGAATTATTGGGTATAGTCAAGATGTTACAATAACCAAAAAAGGCTGCTTTCATTCATATGACTTCAGTAATGAGGTATTTGTACCAAGAGAGAAAAACCTTTCAAAAATGAATACTGTAAGTTTAGAGGTTTTTTATTAATATACACATATTTTAAGAATTTTTTCAATATCAATCTTTTTGAAAAGAAAGTTGCTTATTAAAAAATTTAAATTAATCAAGGCGAACTAAAACCAGGTAGCTCAGGTGATATTTGACACACTTTTCTGAATTTCAAATTTTCTTTGCATTGAAAAATATATAAAATATTTTATTACCAGGATACAACGGACTTAAAAAAACAAGTTGCCTCTTTTTTAGGTCTAGTAACACTACCTATTTGAATTTGCCTTGATATTAATATTTAATGAAAAATTAATCACTTTTACATTGAAAGCAATAAAAAATCTGGCATCCCTATAAACTCTACTGTCATTATTGTTGTTTGTAATTTATTATTAACATGAATGCTTAACAAAAAATATATAAAAATAATAATAAAAAACTTTGTAAAATTGTTCTTACAAATAAACGTAATAAAATTTATTAAATAATACTCACGGGAGTAAATAGAAAAAAAGGGTAAATAAATGTTTTATTTATTTATTCAACCATTATACACATGCAATAAACCCGGTAAGTATTAATGTATGTATTTGTGAGTGTGTGTGTGTGTATGTACATATGGATAAGAAAATAAATAAAAAAAAACTATTAAAAGATTCTTCACCTTTTTTTCTTATCTAAAGAAATCAATCAAGTTTAACAGCTCTTAACTATTATTACACGGACACAAGACATGTCATTCATTACAAAGAATTGGGAAAAAGTATATATATAAAAATGATAATAAGGAAGTAGAACACGTACATACATATGTAGATATGTATGTGTGTAGAGGTTAAGATATTATGGTTAATAAAAAATGCTGTTTACAAATCAAAATGTTAACAAATAATTTAGGTCATTTAACTTTTTATAAATTTATATTTTTTCTTATTTATTTACTTTTGTATTTATTTATTTAAACAAATATTTAAAATTTATTTTCCGGAAATGTTGAATAATTTCTATAGAATTTCACTTTTTGCTTATCCTCCATAAAAGCCGAACTTGTGATTTGAAAGTTGACATTGATAAGAAAAACTTTTATGGGAGGAATTGGAAAAGCATGAAATTTAAAATAACCCCGGTCTTATTTGCTTATTTCAGTACTGTTGTTTAATGAAATTTATCTATGTAAAATTTTGATTTCTCAAATCGTTCCGATATTTTTTTCTGGAAGATTTAAAAAGTAGGAATTTTAATAAAAAGGAAACGTTTTTGCACGTAGCAAAAAATAACTGACTTCTTTTGCTGCAACTGTGTATCGTTTGCTATTCCAAGAACTTTTTGAGAAATTTTTACCCCTTTTGGGTCCTAAACTTTTTTTCAACATTTCCTCGAGATTCAGTAACATACATTTCGTCCTCTTGACTTAAGTTTCCGTGCTCTTTTTTTTGGTCTTGAAATTTTTAACATCGTTCCTGTCAATAGCATTGTATGTTTTAAAACCTGTATTACCTCTAACTTTTCGTACTAAATAGTTGGAGCTCTGAGCTATCCGGGTTGCTTTCCTACCGAATGTGTTGAAAATGCTTTCTATTTTTTGTCTTTAGAAACTTCATTTTTTTCTTTCAACGAACAAACTCTCCCGGTGCTGTTTAGTAACATTGGAAAAGTCCAACTTTGTAAAAGTCCAAGGCTTTTAACTTTATATTTAGACTTCTATCCGGTATATGAATCGGTCCTAAAACACTCGGAGTTAAAAGTTTTTAGGTGTTTTCGATTTAATTTAGAGGAATGTAAATCTCCATCTGGTTGTGTTGAAAAATCCCATTCTATTTACAAACTTGATTAGATCCTCCTATCTGTAGTCGTTAAAATACATCACTTCCTCAAAGAACACAACTGCCCAATGAATTCCGTCTATAGATTGTGATAGCGACATAAAATGTGATCGATTGTTTTTTCTATATCCCGTATAACAGGAAACTCGTTATAACTCTGACGTTTCTCCTTTCCATGGTCATGGTCCAATTTGTAACTGAGTTGGACATTAGATCTTCACCACTTTAAAGTCAGGCACAATACTTCTTAGAGACGAACTAACTCTCTACGATTCTAGTTTTTGAAAATCTACCGCAACTTCATTAACAGGTATCCAACATAATCTTAATTCTTATTCTGAAATAAAATTACAGTTTGCACTCCCAGAGAAGATCTGATCCTGTAATGTATATTTTCAAAATGTTAAGTTCTTCCTGTAGTAGAACTATTTATAGTTTTTCAAAATGACTATTTATCCATTCATTTGGATAAATAATCCATTTGGACAATTAGGATTGCTTCCAGTCGTTTCTGTTCTCATTGAGCCAGCTAAGAAAATTCGTTAAGCCTTTCATTTTCTCATATAAAATAACATCTCTGAAGTTCCCAATTTTAAAACCAGGAATTCAAAATATCAAATCGAGTTTAATACCAGGAAGTTCTTCAAGGTCGCAATCTGAAATGCAGACAACATTTAAGAGTTAAAGCATCACAGAGCCAAAGGAATTGAATTTACCGTCTACACTTTTGTAAACATGCAAATTCTCTGATGTTTGATTTGACATTCGGATCTCTTGATCATGATTATTTCTACGTTTAAAGCGTGATCGCACATTTTAATCATATCTGGGTTCCTTTAAACTTGATTTCTTTTGTAAACAAGCAAATTTCTGTGATATCTGAATTCACATACTGATCTTCTGATTTGAAAACATACAATTTTCAGGCTTCAGATTCTGATCTCTTGATCCGGATGAGTTAGTGTTTCGTTTAGAGCGTGTTCATCACTTCAAAATAGTGAATTTGATTTTTTTCTTTTCGAAGAATAAAGAATTCAGCAAACTGGAATTAGGCCATCATTGGTTAATATCTTAAGTATACCAACCTATAGTATACATATCTACTTTAACATATTCATATTTTTATACCCTACACCACCATAGGTGGTGGGGTATGGGCAGAATCACTTACTTAATTGATTTAAGCGGTTGACTGCCCATGTAAAGCTTGTTCGCAAAGTACAATTTCCAGTTTTGAAGATATTTTAATTAAATTTGGCACGTACTATTTTTTGGCCCAAGGGCGATGCCTATTGATCGGTGCATTATTTTTATATAGGCCCCATTCAAATATAAAATCCTCTATAAACATCTAATGGGATTTCGATAAATTTGAAATCTGTTATACTTTTGCGTGTTCCTGCTGCAAAACTCCTTAAAGGCAAAGCGTGTTTAACTTTCAAGTTCTCCTAAACTATGGAAAACTTTTAACACTAGGATTATAATTAACAGGAAATAGCTTCTATCAACTTCGGCTTTTTATTCCTTGTTACCATTAAAATGAAAATATTGATGATAATAAAAAATTCTAAAAATTTAATTTAAATTTCTTAAAAAAATTAAAAATTTTAAAGAAAAGAATTTCGATCTTTCAGAGATCAAGTTTGATCTGCTAAGACAAATGAATTCGTTAACAAACAACTCAAATTATATTCCTTAAAAAAGGTTTATGAATTCCGAAAAAATGGAAACAAAAACCTTTTTAGCAAAACTGAAAATCAGATTATTTGTAAAATCTCTAACTCTGTCCAAGAAATCATTACAAAGTTGCAACGATTTTTACGATCACCAAAAGTTGTTGTTGTCATTAAGTTGATAATTAACGGCACCGGATGACTATACACATTAAAATCTCTGGAATGAAATTGTTAAAATTCTATGGAAGTTCTGACTTAACAGAATTAATGTTCAAAAGCATTGGACTGACTGACTGACCGGTTTGTATTGTCGGTATGTCTCTTCGTCTGTCCGCATTTCCATCATATGGAAAAATACATACAACCACATGGATAATTCAATTCGAATGATTCTTTGAAATAAATGTTTGTAATTTATGTATGAATGGATGAATTTTATTGTTAAGGTTCGAATATATGGAGATACGTATGTTATTATGTTTATAATGAAGGTGGAGTCAGAAGTATTGTTTATTAATTGTTTTTCAAAATCGAGTTACGAAACAAAATAAATAAACGTTACCTTTGCCAAGGCAAGACATAATTTAAGGTTAAGAGTGAGTCATTTAAAAGAAATTCATTTTAAAAACATTTTATAAGTATTTTCACATTGATCGTTATTTATCATGGAATAACGTGTAATGAAATGCGTTTCAAAGAAATGATTAGAAGATGTTAAATGCGTTAACTAATAATCAATTTGATAAAGATTCTCGTTATTTTGTGATCTTAACAATCAGAAA